>JAKTYF010000009.1:0-354228 GCA_030564605.1 Debaryomyces coudertii
CTATACAGTAGTTAAAGATAATTACCCCATTAGAACCCAGTTTCCTTACAGAATAGCAGTACACGTTTATATATATATTATGGTTTTTCAATCAATTACTATTTTTGAAGAACTACTCTCTTGATTATATCAATTATTATTTATTTATTTTCGTTTATTAATTTTGGATGTTATTTTGTTACAAGTATTCATTTATTTCATAATTATTGATAAAAGGAGTTACTTCGGGTTTCGATAGAGAAAATTGACAAAAAATTGCGAAAACTGAATAAACTGAATAAAATTGCTATCACTATTGCATATATATATAATAAATAAATGTTAGAACTAAGTAAACCTAGGTTTATATCTAATAAATCAAATCATCCAGCTGGATAAAACCTTGAGATGTTTGAATTTTCCAGAAGAGCCGTCCATTCCCAAAGATAAGTCTTTTAAATACCAGAAGCCACCAATGATAAGAAGGTAGCTAACTCCGTATAAGAAACAACAGACGTATTTATTAGTATGACGGAAAATTATTGATTCCATCATGTACCCACTTACAAAAATGGCGAAGTATAAAGCTGGTACATAATGATGCAAGTAAGTAACTCTTCCCATTAGTATAAAGGGAGCGTAATGTAAAACCCAACCAACAAATGGTGAAATACCTTGAGCTATCATGTTTTCCAATTCTAAATCAAAAACCCCTCCAGGAAAGTTAAGTCTTTGTCTCTGCCATTTGCATAATTGAAGAACCATGAATAAAACAAATAACACTAGATTCAAGGTACTAAACCATGTGATAAAAGGGTGTCCAATTAAGAAATATTTAACCTCATTTGAAGACCAACCACACATTCTTAACCCTGAGTTTAATATTGGCCACTCCCACCACTCTGAAGATAATCTATCAAATTTGTCAGCATCCGGAACTAATGCATTATTAGAAGCCATCATACCGTAATTCAACAAAATAAATTCTTTCCAAAAGTTAGGTTCTGGCGTAACATATTTTTTTTCTGGAGTTGGTAACCTATCATTGATGTGATCTTCAACATTCCACCAAGTGTTCTTTTCCGTCTGGAAGTGGGATGTTTTACATACAACTTCACCTTGTTGGAATCCCCAAGCGGGATAGGAAAACCCAGTTGTAGCCAAGTAACAACCTAGAACTCTATGCTTTAATCTAAAATTAGTTGAAATAGGGTGTAATTCATGTGGGTCTTCATTCTGAAAATCTGGAGATGGAGAATTTTCTTGCGCTTGAATCTCAACAACCCATTCGTCTTTGAGGTCACTCTCATCTAAATTTGCATAACACGAAACTTCATATTGCGATGACAGGATAGAGGACGCAATTTGATGAGAGTGCAATAAGCATCCAGTATTTTTGTGTACTAATCTAACAACATCACCGTCATTGACTATTCTATCTAAAGAATGTGTACTATTCTCGTCTGGCTCATAGGTGGCAAACTCACCTCTTAAACCTGCTTCTAAATCATATTCTATTAAAAACTCATTATTGTCATCTTTGAATCCGTAGGTGGTAATTTGCTGTTGGTGAGAGCCTTCTGGATATAAATGGTGATGTGAATGAAGTAAATTTGGGGATAATCCTTGTGATCTTAATGTAATTAAAGATCCATAGGCAATTGACCTGGGTCCATTTATAAGAGTATTATCTTCCAATGTACCCTGAAGCAAGGTAGATATTGACCCATCACCAGTTCCTGATTTTTTCAAAACGGCAAAATGAACTTTGAAACATGCCAAATAAATAACAAACGGCACAAAGATCAAAGTAAGAATTCTAGTTACCCAGTGAGTGAAATAATTTTTTATCGAAATAGGATTTTTTGAGCTTGTTAATCGATAAGTTTTTATCAATAAGTCGTACATGATATACAATCCAATTAATACTGTAACGAATAACCCCACCCATTTAATAGAACAAACACATCCAATGGAGACACCAGTAATAAACAACCACCCTAAACCTTTTTTTGTCAAAAGCTTATTATTGACTCTTAAGTTATGTAAATTAATCAAGCAATAAAAACATAATACCGTAAAGAATAAAAGCATCGAGTCCAATAAAATAAATTTTGATAAAGTCAAAGAAATCATTTCAAATATAATCAGTAACGAAATAAACCACACAGTCAATTGACTATATCCCATGGTAATTGCAGTTTTATACGCAAGAGGAGTACACAATATACCAAAAGCACAATTAAAACATCTCATCAATACATAATTACAATTATCTGGGAATGGGTCACTACTTTCGAAATCGAACCCACCATCATAATCTGCTATATATCCTGATAATCCGACCAATAGCTTTCCTAAAGGCGGGTGAACATCAAAATAAAACTCTCTTTTTAAATAGTACGATCCAAACTTCCCGAAGTGGGCCTCATCCCAAACCACGGTGTCTGCTGCATTAATCCTATATAGCCGGACGAATGCTGAAGCCGCAGTCAATATGAGTGGGTTGATAATCTCTTTAAATACGTGTGATATACCCTTTGAATTTATCTCTTTCTGACTTAATTTCAAGTTAGATGTCTTGTTGATTATATCATCCAACTCGTTATCATTAAGATCATGTTGGTCTCTCTCACCATTACGATGTCGTCTGATTACATGGGAATGGTCGGTGTTCCTAGATACGCCTGTTGCAAAGTTCTTTGATCCATTATCCATCCTATTCTGCTAAAACAATGCTCAATAGTTTGACGGCTGAATTGATTTTTCAATTTTATTTCTGTCAAAGACCTAAACACCCTCACTGTGCTCACGTTCAAAATATTCCTAATTATTTTATTAAATAGTTGGCAAAAATCTACAATGTAGAATAATATAGCATACCGAAAAGCTAGCTGCATTTGACAGTTCTACATTATGCCATTCGAATAGAGTAACCTTGAAAGAAGGTAGATATTTTGAAGGTTAGGATATCTTAGGCTGGTCTACACTTGCACTTGTACAGGGTAAATATTCTTTTCTAAATGTTTTCACTATGTTTCTCTTCACACTATGTTCTTCCTATTTTATCTTGAATTTATTATTTTCAAGTATTACTTTAATATTAGTAATTTTGAATAGTAAGCCGTGATCGTATCATGTAAACTTTTTTTTTTTTTTTTTGGAATAATGCTTAGAAATGCGGAAATAAAACAGGCATTCCTTATTCGGGTATAATCTCCATTCTAATATCAAAATATAAAGATGAGCAAAAGTCTACTCAGAATTTTAAGCACTTTAGTATTACACTGAATAAACAGGAATGGAAAGCCCGACTGTTAATTCATCGAACAACGATACGAGAGGATACTCTAGACCTTCAAATGAGTTAATTAATAGAGATATGTCAAGTGGAACGCAAGATTTAGAATCGAATTCGCCTCAGCCGTTTGCAGCAGAAGAAAAGTTCAAGAAAGGGGATGGAGACTTGTACTCAGACTCCGAAGGAGATATCAATGATTATAATGGCGAGAATGATGCCAATACACCTATTACTAGACAACCATCGGTTTTGGAGAGAGTGCAAACACAGTATTCATTTTTCAATGAGAGAATGAGTAAGAACAGAAAAGGTATCCTAATAAAGTTTGTGTTGATCTATCTCTTGATGAGCGTTATGATATTGGGGATATTTTCGATATACTGGGGGTCATTTTACCAGAGAAACAGCAGACTCAAGAATTTGAACATGTTGGTGGTAATAGAAGACGATCATACTGTGGATGGGATCGAGCCGGTTATTGGGAATACAATTAAAGAAATATTAGGAACAGATACTGCCAAACAATATGGTAAATGGCAAATTTTCAATCAAAGCGAGTTCCAGAAGAAAGCGGATAAACAAAATAGCGATATCGAATCCGAAATAATCAGGCAAATTCATCACAAACAATATTGGTCATCTATATATGTAAAGGCTCAAGCTTCTTATAACTTGTATCAGGCAATTTCTAGTGGAGATTCGTCGTATAATGTCACGAATAATACTATTCTATCGTACTACGAAACCGGTAGGGACTTTATCAGTATGAACCAGTACGTTACACCAAGTATCAATATTATCGAACAAATGTGGCTAAAGAAGCTGTCAAATGTCACGTTATCATTAACAAAACAATTATCCTCGTCCGAAAGATCTGATGTATTAACGAATTCGGAATCGCTCGAAATCATATCTACCCCAATTACCTTCACATATAATGACATGATTCCCTTCACTAACCCTTTAATAACAGCGCCTTCGCAGATTGGTTTAATTTACATGATCATTATCACCTTCTTTCAGGTCAACTTTTTCATGGATGTACATAAGAAAGTTAGTGAGATGGGCTTTAAAAAATCACATTTTGTTATTTATAGAATTCTTTCTTCGATTGTTTCATTCTTTGTTATAAGTTTATTTTTCTCTTTGGTGACCTTGGCTTTTCAAGTTGACTTTACCAAAACATTTGGAAAGTCCGGGTTTTTGGTTTATTGGATGGTTACATTTATCACTATGTGGGCAGTTGGTTTGGTCAATGAAGTTATGGCTCTCATCTGTGTTATGATTTACCCGCCAATGATGGGTTTTTGGATGTTGTTCTGGGTCATCGTGAATATTGCACCTACATTCGCACCAATAGCATTATGTCCTGAATTTTTTAGGTTCGGATACGCCATGCCAATTCACAATTCATATGAGATTACCAAAGTTATTTTATTCAATACATACAAGGGTAACCTAGGTAGGAACTTTGGAATAATTATCGCTTGGCTCGTAATTTTTACGTTGTTACTTCCAGTAACTCTTAGACTATTCGGGAAAACTATGGCAAAACGAGCTAAGGCAGCAGCTGAAAAAGGCAGTAAGGAATGATAAAGATCTAATTAAATTGTATATACGTTTTAATCAATAATTATTTATTTTGATTCGCGCACTTCTTGTTTACATTTTCTGATCGACCAGTTCAAACACATCGAGATATTGCTATACGCAACTGATTATTAAAAACTATTCTTGATATTTTGATAGCAAATTAGGCAGAGAGAAAATGTCTCTGAAACAGAAGCCTTCCTCTTCAAAGGAAGATATCCGAGGACAATTTTCAGATATTCAGAAAAGATTATTCAACAAATCGGATCCGAACAGAACCCATGAAAAGCAATCATCTAACCTACCATTGTTAAGTGACCAGTCTAATATTTCACAACAGCCACCTAATAAGAACTTGAAACCACCAATACCCATGTCGCTGTCTGTACCACAGCCAATACCGGCTTTGGGACCAGAAATTAAGGGTAATGACATGAATTTTGTAGTTGGACTAAGTGAAAACTTGCTAGGCGAATGCCGTAGGTTAACGGCGGAAAATCAAAAATATAAGACCAAATTAAAATCTACTATGCTAGAGGTTCAAACTTGCAAGGATCAGAATAAGTCGTTGCAGAATTCTCGAGATTTTCAAATTAACAATGAGAGTGATTTGAAAGACAAGAATTGGGAGTTAGAATCGAACTTATTAAACTTAAACGATAAAGTTTCAAACTTGAATGTGAGTAAAGAAAAGTTGTTAAAACTAAACCAAGAACAATTGGCAAAATTGACATACATTCAGAATCAAAATGACGATCTTCATTTAAAGAATAATTCTCTTACAAAAGATTATGAAAAATTGAAAAATAATTACAAGAAGGAGATTATGGAATTAACCGACAGAATTGATCAATTGAATGACGAAAATGATCACTTGCATATAAGGTTATCGGGAAAGGATAAGTCAATTACAACCCAATCAGAACGCTTGAATCAAAGGAACTTTGAAGATCTGACGAAACTTGTTGAGAATATGGATTCCGATACGGGTACATTTGATATTAATAGCTTATTGAAGGAAACACAGCCAAAAGCTTTACCAGTCCCTGACCCTAGAAATCCTGCATTGGAATTAGAAACATTGAGGGCAACATTAAATCATTCGAATAGAACCATAGCCAAATTAAGAGCGTTAGTATTAAGATATAGATTCGATAAAGATGAAATTGAGATACAGACTCCAACAAAACAGAGAAGCAATAAAAGGAGAGGGCTTAGGAATGAAACCGATTCTAAAAGAAATTCTCAACCATTTTCACCCTCAAAGAGAAATTCAAAACTAATCATTTTAGATAATGAGTCTATTGATAGCCAATATACTAATGAGAGTGGCAAATGGGAGGATTTCATCGATGATAACATAGCGACTAGTAAACCACATTCCCTGGCATTGAATCGTGTTGCAAAGACAAATGACGACACAGTTGAATCCAATGATACATCTACGAAGGAAATTAATGCAGATATAAATCATAATGATAGAAACCTTCCAAATCTTACTGATTCTTCTGATTCAGATGAAGAGACTACAAGTACTCAAGCAAAGAAGGAGAGTTTATCCAACGAATTGATGGATACTAAACTTACTAGGAAACAATTGGACGACTATGTCAATGAAAATAATTTAGTGCTACTACTGTATGATGAGTACCAAGTACTTGTAAGAGATGAAGCTAACTCCATTTCGCAGGACGATTTCACAAAGATTGCTCGCGATAGGGGGTATATGATCATGAACAAAGATGAACACGCCAAGTTATTAGATGAAGATGAAATGAGAAAGAAATTGGAATCGAGCGGGTTAGTTACATTATCATCCGATGAACATGAAAGTTTACTTCATATTAAAGATTCATATAATAAACCAGATATGGAATACCTTTCTTCAAAAGCAGACGGCTCAGGTTACGAGATGATCGAACGAGAAGATCTTGACAGATTGAATAAGAAACTTGCAAACTATAATAAGCCCTCACAGAACTATTTAATTTCAAAATGTAAGGATTATCATTTACACATTTTACTGGATGATGAATATCAAAGTTATCAAACGTTAGCGGTTGAATTTGAAAAGCCGAACAAAACATACATTACTAATAAAGCGAATGAATTAGGATTGATTGTATCACCTTCTAAATTTTACGATGATTTGGTGAATTTGGCCCGAAATCCTTCCGTCGATCATATCAAGTTAAAGGCTGAAGAAAATGGATTGAAGATATTGAGTCCTGAAGAACATTCTAATTTAGTGAATCCTTCAGTAGAAACTGTAACTTCAATGGTCAAAAATTTGGGGTTTGTATTATCTTCTAGACAATACTTTACAGAGCTAAAAAACTTAGCATACAATCCAACATTTGAACACTTAAACTCTAAGTCAGCGGATTTAAATTACAAGTTAATCACAGAATCCGATTACAATATTTTATTAGGCCTTGCTAATTCACCATCAATAGAACATATTAATCTGGTAATTGAATCTGGTTTCAGAATTATTAAAAAATCTGAATACGTTACATTGGATAAATTGGCGAATAATCCAAGTTTGAGTCATATTAAGAAGAAACTTGAAGAACTTGGGTTGATAACTTTAACAAAAGATGAATACACTGACTTGTTTAAATTAGCTAACGAACCTCATATGATGCATATACAGAATACGGCCGAGAAGATTAATAAAACAGTCGTTGATAAGGAGAAATATAACAAATTAGTAGAAACGGAGAAGGCACCACCTTTGGTTTATTTAAAACAAAAAGCCAAGGATAATCATCATGTTTTTATTAAAGATGATGCATATAGTAAACTCGAATCTATTGCTACTAATCCCTCCTTGGACCATCTTGAAAAGAAGGCCTCTGAATTAGGATATGATATAATACAGAAGGATAAATATAAGAATATACTAGATCTAGCATATGACCCTGACTTAGCTCACATTAAATCGAGAGCATTAGCTTCAAATAATGCAGTTGTGGCAAACGAAGTATTCGAAGAGTTGAAGACATTATCTCACAACCCACCAATTGAGCATATAAAAAACAAAGCTTCAATTTTAGATCACCAATTAATCCATACCGATGATTATAATAAATTGAATGCGATGGTTAACCAACCTCATATTAACCATATATCTGAGAAGGCAAAATTATTAGGTTATATGACAATTAAGAATGAAGAATATGAAGAACTTATCCATTTGGTGAATAGCCCTTCTATCGAGCACATAATATCAAAGGCAAAAGAATCGGGATATGTTACAGGTAAAGAGAGTGAGCACATTGAGTTAGAGAAACTAGCAAACGATCCACCACTTGAGCACATTAGTTCAAAGGCAGATGGTTTAGGCTACTCAACGATCAAGAAGGAAGACCTTTCAAACTTAAGAGAATTGGCAGATAATCCATCCCTTGAGCATATTAGTTCAAAGGCAGATGGGTTAGACTACGCAGCGATCAAGAAGGAAGACCTTTCAAACTTAAGAGAATTGACAGATAATCCATCTCTCGAACATGTTAATTCGAAGGCAGATAGGTTAGGTTACTCAACGATCAAGAAGGAAGACCTTTCAAACTTAAGAGAATTGACAGATAATCCATCTCTCGAACATGTTAATTCGAAGGCAGATAGGTTAGGTTACTCAACGATCAAGAAGGAAGACCTTTCAAACTTAAGAGAATTGGCAGATAATCCATCCCTTGAGCATATTAGTTCAAAGGCAGATGGGTTAGACTACGCAGCGATCAAGAAGGAAGACCTTTCAAACTTAAGAGAATTGGCAGATAATCCATCCCTTGAGCATATTAGTTCAAAGGCAGATGGGTTAGACTACGCAGCGATCAAGAAGGAAGACCTTTCAAACTTAAGAGAATTGGCAGATAATCCATCCCTTGAGCATATTAGTTCAAAGGCAGATGGGTTAGACTACGCAGCGATCAAGAAGGAAGACCTTTCAAACTTAAGAGAATTGGCAGATAATCCATCCCTTGAGCATATTAGTTCAAAGGCAGATGGGTTAGACTACGCAGCGATCAAGAAGGAAGACCTTTCAAACTTAAGAGAATTGGCAGATAATCCATCCCTTGAGTATCTTAGTTCAAAGGCGTCTGCAATAGAATGTGTAGTTATTAAAGAAAGTCAATTTAAGGAGATGAATGAGATTGTCAACAATCCATCCATTGATTATATAAAAGAAAAAACAGAACTATTGAATTCAATTGTTTTAGATAAATCATTACATCTAGAATTAATCCGCAAAATTGAAACTCCAACAGCTAACGAAGTAAAAAGAAATGCTGACAAGATTGGTCTAATCGCAATCGATACGAGCGAGCTTTTGACCTTAAAAAAATTGGCACATGAGCCTTCTGTGGAACACATTATTTCCAAGTGTAAGGATGCAAATCTAATTTGTTTGAGTGCTTCAGATCACAAGGTATTAAATGAACTAGCACATGAACCAACTAGGAAACATATTGGAGCTAAGGCGAAGGAAGTTGGCATGATTGCTTTAGAGATTCAGGAGTATAATACTTTGATAGGAACGCTTGAAAATCCTTCTTACGATTATGTGAGCCAAAAAGCTACAGAACATGGATTGAATATATTGACTGCTGAGGAGCATAATAAATTAAAGGAATTGGCATATGATCCATCGATTGAGCATATTTGTTTGAAATCTAAAGACCTTAACATGATGCCGTTATCAATAAATGATTACGAGAAATTGCAACATTTGGCATACGATCCACTGATAGGCCATATAAAGGAAAAGGCAATAAAATTAGGCCTAAAAGTTTTGAACAATAAAGACTATGAAATGCTAACGAAATCGGCAAATAATCCCCTGACTGACGATATTAAAAAGAAGGCAACTGGGAAAAATTTGGTAGTTTTGACCGAGAGTCAACACAAAGATCTAATAAATAAAGCTGAAGAGCCATTGCTTGAGCATATTAAATCGAAAGCAGAAGCTAAAGGATATATTTTGCTCAAAACAGAAAACTACGAGAAGTTAAAAGCTACAGCAACTAATCCGACACCAGAAAGAATCTCTGAACTAGTGTCTAAATCAAATAAGATTATTTTAAGTATATCTGAACATGAGAATCTAGTGAATTTGGTCAATAGTCCAGATAGTAATCATATTGAAAAAACTGCAAGTAAATTGGGCTTAGTCGTTGTAAAAAAGGATATACATGACAAATTATTGGAGCTTAGTAATAATCCACTGGCTAAATTCATTAAAGATATGGCACCTAAGGTTGGAATGGTTGCGATGACCAATGATGAACGTAATTCTATGAAGAATCCGTCTCTTTCTTTTATCAAAGAAATTGCAACAACGAAGGGATATGTTATTGAAACTAAAGAAAATTTCAAGAATTTAGAAACATTAGCGAAGAATCCTCCTCAGGAGCATCTAAACCTGACAGCTAAAAGACGAGGATTTGTTTTATTGACGGAAACAAATCATCAAGAATTATTAAAGCCACCTAAGACTATAATTGAAAAGCTTGCTCATAGCTACGACAGTGTGTTAGTGCGCGAACAAACACACAATGAACTTAAAAAGAGCTTTGATAATCCTAAGGACTTTATAGTGAAAAATGCTGGTTCGCACGGATTGGTGGTTATTTCTGACGAACAGTACAATGATCTATCATTGAAAGCTAACAAACCTAGCAAAAAGCATATAATTGAGAAAGCTTCGTTACTTGGAATGATTGCGTTAACCAAAAAGGAACACAATCAGCTTCTTTCTGAGATTCACGAACGGAAGAAAGGGTCTGATACTGTAGATTTTGAATGTATTGCAAAGTTAACATCCGATTCGGAATATGAATTGATAAAGAAAGAAGAATTAACTGACATACAGAATCTGTTAGAAAATCCAAGTTTAGAGCTATTAAAAGAGATGGCTGGTAAACAAAACTATAGCATTTTGCCTACACGAATGTTTATGGAAATGGAAAAAAGCTTCAATTTCCCTTCCTTGGAATTTCTCAAGAAACATTCGATCACAAAGGAACATCGATTAATTTCTGAATCTGAATACAAATCTTTCAAAGACGAAATAGATAATCCAAGTATTGATTTTATCAGAGAGAAAGGAGAAGCGCTCGAGCTAATTGTCTTGAAAAAGGATGATTATAGTCGCTTAAATAACCCGAGCCAAGAAACAATACTGAAATATGCATCGAATGCCGGACTTATTGCAATTAACAAGGCTACTTATGAAAAACTCCAAGAAACTGTCTCCTCACCACTGGTTTCGTTCTTGCTGGAAATGGCTAAAGATAACAACCATATCTTGGTACCTCAAAACCAGTTTGATGAATTAAAGGAAAAAATTAAGAACCCGACGGAAGCATATTTAAAAGATAAATCAAAATCTATGGGTCTCGTTTTATTCAAAAAGGATGAGATCGATGAACTAACTAAATTAGCCCACAACCCTGATAAATTTCATTTGAATAAATTGGCCACTTTATTAGGATTAAGCGTCGTGGATAGTTCACAATACATTGATTTGAAATCTAAAGCAATCACTCCTGATATCGACCATGTTTCTGAAAAAGCTATTTCATTGGGTCACATTGTTATACCAAAATGTGAACACAATTTATTGTTAAGCAACTCAAACAAGTCATTAAATGAAAGAGCCAAAGAGGAAGATATGGTGATTATTAAAACTACTGACTATGAAACCTTGAGTAAAAATGCCAGTAACCCAAGCATTGAACAAATTTCTAAAAAAGCAGATGATCATGGCTACGCAGTAATACCTTCCTTAGATTTAGCTGAATTATATAAGGATGCGAAAAAGCCTATTAATAAAAAGGCGGAGGAAATTGGCATGAAGCTAATTTCACTGGAAGAATTTAATAAGTTGGACAAGCAGCTTACATCACCATCCATTTCTTACTTATCAAAAAAGGCCGAGTTATTAAATAATGTTGTGATAACATCGGAAGAATACGAAGGGCTTAGAAAGTATTCAGAAAAGTCTGTGAATGAGATTGTCACAGAATCAAACATGCTTGCTCTACCAATTTCTGATTTGGAGGCATTATGGTGCCATTTTGGTATACAAATGGATGCAGAAGTACCTGGCGAAGATAAGACTGATATTCTTAAAAGCAGCTTACAAAAATTAGTTGAGGAAGCAGAATCACCTTCGTTAGAACATATTGCAAAGAAGTTAGATAGTCATAATCATGTCGTCGTATCTAAAGAAAGGTACGAAGCATTAGTCTCGTGCTTTGATGAACCATTTGAAAGCAAAGCGAAGAAAGAGAATATGAAAGTAATTTCATTAACGGAATACGATGAATTAATGGAACAAATTGAGAATCCAACATTAGAAAGAATTTCGGAAAAGCTGAAACTTCACGATCATGTGGTTATTCTAAATACCGAATTTGAGAACCTAAAGAAAGAGCTTGAGAATCCAACATTAGAAAGAATTTCGGAAAAGCTGAAACTTCACGACCATGTGGTTATTCCAAATACCGAATTTGAGAACCTAAAGAAAGAGCTTGAGAATCCAACATTAGAAAGAATTTCGGAAAAGCTGAAACTTCACGACCATGTGGTTATTCCAAATACCGAATTTGAGAACCTAAAGAAAGAGCTTGAGAATCCAACATTAGAAAGAATTTCGGAAAAGCTGAAACTTCACGACCATGTGGTTATTCCAAATACCGAATTTGAGAACCTAAAGAAAGAGCTTGAGAATCCAACATTAGAAAGAATTTCAGAAAAGCTGAAACTTCACGATCATGTGGTTATTCTAAATACCGAATTTGAGAACCTAAAGAAAGAGCTTGAGAATCCAACATTAGAAAGAATTTCGGAAAAGCTGAAACTTCACGACCATTTGGTTATTTCAAATACAGAATTTGAGAGCTTACAAGATGAAGTTAAAGAATATAAGAAGAATATATTGAACAAAAGCATAATAGAGACATCAGTATATGAAGACTTATGTGTTAAAGCTAATGATCCAAGTCTCGATCATATTATGGAGAAAGCGCTTAAACGTGGCTATTCTTTATTGTTGTCTGGCGAGTTGACGAAGCTTAAAAAATTGACAAATTCTCCTCCATTGAACCATGTTAAGGAAAAAGCAGAGCTTCATGATCACGTGATACTAAATATCCCAGAATATAAGAAATTAGAAAGTAAGGCTAGCGAGTCAATTCAAGAGAAAGCTAATAAATTATCTTTAAAGGTGATTTCTATAAAGGAATTTGAAGAAATGAAGGAACTTTCTCTTGAATCCTTAGATGATAAAGCAACAAAACTGAAAAAGAAGGTTCTTTCATTAGACGAATTTGAAAAGTTAGAGAAAAACGCGAATGAAACATTGGCTTCAAAAGCAGAGGCTGCAAATGTCAAATTATTATCAACGGAAGAATATCAGGATCTTATGAAAAAGATTGAGTCGCCATTGTTAGGTTATATACTGGAAAAGGCAAATTTGCATGGTTTCTCTATTATTGAATCAAAGGAATTAGCTAAATTGTATGAATCACTGAAAGAAACACTAGAAGATAAAGCATCTCGCAGAGGACAAAGAATCCTCACTATTTCTGAATTTGAGGAGTTACAAGAAAAGATAACGAATCCATCTCTTCAATATCTATATGAAAAAGTTTCTACCCAGGAACACACGATTATTTCAACAGCTGATTATGATAAATTAAATACTGCTGCTAAAAGAACATTAGAGGAACATGCGAAAAAATCAGCAAAGAAACTCATTTCTCCGGAAGAATATAATGACCTATTAGTTAGAGCTAACAAGCCCTCCATTGAAAGTATAAAAAAAAATGCATCCATGAATGGTTTAATGGTTATGTCAACCGAAGATTATGAACTGCTTAAGTTTTTGGCAGATGAATCACTCGATCAAAAAGTGAAATCACAAGGCTTAGTAGCTATTGACGAAGAAGAATATGTGAACATGAAAAATAATATCGAAGACCCTACTCCCGAGTTTATTTCTACGAAAGCACAAGGATGTGGATTACATACTATGTCGATTAAAGAATTTGAGTGTCTTAAAGAATCTATTGATGATAAGCCACGAGAAATTTCAGATAAAGAGATTATTGAAATTGCTACAAAGCGGGGGGATAATTTAGTTTCTGAAGAAACCGCAACAAACAAAACGGTCGCAAAATCTAATTCGAAAGCGTCTCTTGTTGGAGGGAGAGTATTAGAAAGAATCTCAGATGATGAATTTTCAGACGCTAAGCGCTCATTTGAGTTGGATGAATTGAGTACTGCTGCGTCTAAGTTGGGTATGATTTTGATATCGAAACAGAAGTACGACGAACTCTCAAATCCAAAGAAAAGCGACGTAGACTTAACTGCTAAAGAATCATCATCCATATTGATATCTGAGGTTGAATTGTTGAAGCTCAAACAAAGCATTGCCGAAAAGGACTCTCAGATATTTAATTTAAATAAAGATTCTGATGTTGATTTTAATAAAGATATACTTATTAGAAAGCTGGCAGAATTTGGTATGACGTTATTAGAGAATAATGAATATCATGATCTAAAGTTATTAGCTAGTCTTGGTAAAAACCCTCCTAAGATTCATATGTCAGCAGAGGAACTTGACTTAGCAGCATCTGAATTAGGATTGTCGGTCATTACTGAGGATGAGAGTGCCAAGCTTGAAAAACTAACAAGAGTAATAGAAGATAAAGAAAAATTAACAGAAGTTGCTAGAAAATTAGGACTTTTATGTATACCCAAATCAGCCTTTATTGCAACAACAGTTTCAAGGACTGCTGATGTTAATAAAGTGACGGTGATTCCAACAACTTACTATAACAAATTAACAAGGAATGATGCGTTGAGTATTGAGAAAGTCTCAGTTGAAGTTTTTAAAAAGTATGCAGAAAAACGTGGGTATATTCATAAGAATGTATTAGGAACCGAGATGAATCTGAAGGGACTATTTTTCCCAGATTCAAAATCGAGAAGTGGAAGTCCTGACATGGGTCTGATTTCTAAATTTGCCCCTCCTCTGTCTGGAGGAAACTTGAAGAGCATTCCCTCTTTTGGATCTTCTGGATCATGCCAGAAACAGACGAATACTTTGACAGCATCGAATTCAATTAGATCCAACCTTTCATATCATTCTAATGTTAATAGCATTGGTGATTCTCTACACACCACAGGCGTTCTCTCGATGGCAACCAATGTTTCCTTGACAGATAAATCTATGATACCGGCAATTACTCAAGTTGTTATTGGCGAATACCTATTTAAATACTATCGTAGGTTGGGCCCATTGAGTTCTATTTCGGAAAACAGACATGAAAGGTATTTCTGGGTTCATCCATATTCACTTACACTTTACTGGTCGGCGTCAAATCCTGTACTTACTAATCCTGCGGAACTCAAAACTAGGGCAGCAGCGATTATATCTGTCGAAAGCGTGGAGGATAACAATCCTTTACCAACTGGCTTATACCATAAAAGTATTATTGTTCATTCTCAAAATAGGTCAATTAAAATAACTTGTGCTACAAGACAACGTCATAATATTTGGTACAATGCGTTACGTTATTTGATCAGCAGAAATATTGATGATCTAACCTTTGATAATGATCACTTCGAAGAGGGTGATAGATCTGGCAATAATAAGGATGGCCTTTATGATGTCGGGGACCGCCATGCTCTCCCAAGACCAAGAATTTCCTCGACTCCACATAATATCTTGAGAAGTCCATCATCAAATAAAGTAGGTCGCTTTCGTTCGTTAAGGAATTAAACTTATATTATACATACAGATATAGCTAAGTAAATAATTCGTTTTATCTCAATAAGTTAAATAATTGATTTGATCGTAATCACTTTGATTAGATATATCTACCAAGCGCAAAAAGATCGGCATGCTAATAAACAACATATACACCTAAAATTGTGAAACATAAATTAATGAATTGTTACTGATTTAACGACAATAAGAAGCTTGAAACGTAAAATCATGAAGCAATTTGAAGCCCAAAAAAAGCATGTCAAAACGAAAATTTGGATCTATTTAGTGGATAATAATTGGGTGAATTCTTGAATATCGATTTCACCATCGTTGTTGACATCAGCTTCTCTAATCATTTGATCTACATCAGCATCCGATAATTTTTCCCCAATAGAAGTTAAAACGTGTCTCAATTCAGCAGCACTGATCTTACCATCTCCGTTTCTATCGAAAACCTTGAAGGCTTCTGCAATTTCAGCTTCAGAATCGGTGTCTTTCATTTTTCTAGCCATCATGGTCAAAAACTCCGGGAAATCAATAGAACCATCGCTATCGACATCCACTTCGTTTATCATATCAGTCAATTCACTTTCTGATGGGTTTTGGCCTAAGGATCTCATAACTGTTCCTAATTCTTTGGTCGTGATCTTTCCATCACCATCTTTGTCAAATAAAGAAAATGCTTCCTTAAATTCGGCAATTTGTTGTTCAGATAATTTTTCAGCCTAAATGTAGTCCGTTAGTACTCTTGTTCGAAATTATAACCCGCCTCGATTTATACGCTCTCTAATAGACTCATGTCCAATTCACAAATTATTCATGTAAATTCAATAATTGGAGCATTAGCTGTAATCAATTAATATTGTTTTACCTGTTACATACCATTATGTATTAATGTAATAACTTTGTAATTATTTGTTATATTACCTTTTGTTTATCTTCTGATCCATCAATATTTAACTTGCGCTGTTCAGTTCTAAGAAAAATCAAATAGCAAGTCACATGACACAAATATTCATTTCTAATCTGACTTTACAGACAATATAAATTTAATAGTTGCAAGGATATTCGTATACATCTACGGACAAATCGATGGTGGTATGTCGAGTGGGTCTAATGCCTTATGACGGATGAGAGAGACAGGGATGGTACACGGTACCAAACGTTTTTAAAGTCGTTAGATGATAGTCAATTAATTTCACATATTAATAATTTAAGTCAATCAGAACTGAGAAACCGCAGTGGTAATTTAGATGACATACAAGGAGAATCGACGCAAGTAGATAAAGGTAAAGATATATTGGGAGATGTAAATTCCAGCTTCAAAAGTTTTTCGTCGTTAAGCTCAGATCCATTTGATGATGGGTTAGATGATGTTTTGGCCAATTTTCATGCTAAAAGGTCTGCGTTTGCTAATGACCTACTTAAGACCACAAAATCCAGTAGCATATATGGAGATAATCGAATGAATCCTGAAATGTATGAGTCCGATAAAACTGGTCAAGGTGAAGGAAAGTTTGCAGCGTCAATTGAGATACTGTCTGAAGGAAGTGAAGTATTGGACGAAGGACAAGAGAAAGCTGATGATGATGTGACTATTAATATGAATATGATTCCTGAGGATGAAGAAGGAGACAAAGAAAAAATGGACGGTATAGACATTGATATGAATTTGAATTCCGAGGTCGAAAGTGGAGGTGATGATGATGATAGAATGCTACCAAAGCATGAGTTTGGGGACTATGCAACCTATTTCCATAACAAACATGTCAAGCAACAGAAGGCAGATAAACAATACATTCAATGGGACCTTGAAAGAAGAAAATATCAAAGTAGTAACAAGAATGTCGAAATTCGCAAACCTATATTTGATGGCTGCGTAATCCATGTTAATGGTCATACGGTACCATCAATTAATGAGATACATCGTTTAGTAATTCTTTACGGGGGTAAGTTTCTAGGCTATTTATCAAATAAAGGTTCTGCGACACATATAGTATGTGATAGATTAACACCGAGGAAAAGTATTGAATTCAGGAACTATAGAGTAGTATGTGCTAAATGGATCGTTGATTGCATTGCAAATAATGATTTACTAGACTGGACCCAGTATAGGTTAATGCAAGAGGTAGATTATGGTCAAAGACGATTAAACTTCTCACCCGGTGGAGATAAAGTAGATACTGAAGAAAAGTTCGAAGAAGAAGGGGGTGTAGATCAAGAGGATGAAGAGGATGAAGAGAAAAAAGAAAATGAAGAGTCAGAATCAGACAATGAGAGTATACTTGACAATATATTATTTGAAAATCCTGAAGATGAGCTAGAAGAAAGTGATGCACCAGAACCAGAAATTGAAAATATCACCAACAAGAAGGAATCTGAGAAAATAATTAGACATCAAAAGGGTGCAATGGATGCTAAACATCCTGATTTTCTTAAATTTTTTTTTGCGAACTCAAGGCTTCATCATTTAAGTACATGGAAAGCAGATCTTAGGTTGAAGTTTTTAAGAAAGATTGCACTTGAGAAAAGACAAAAGGAAAGAAGTCAAGGTCTTGAATTGAATAAGACTTCGTCTGATGGAAAAATAATTTTCCACATTGATTTTGATTGTTTTTTTGCAACAGCCTCATGCTTGAATAACCCGAACCTTGATATAAATAAAGACCCAATAGCCGTTACCCACGGTGGTCGTACTTCCGACATTGCTAGTTGTAATTATGTAGCAAGAAAGTTTGGTCTTCGAAATGGTATGTGGTCAGGTAAGGCGAGACAATTGTGTCCTGCGTTAATTCAATTGGATTATGATTTTGATGCTTACGAGAAATATTCTGGTAAATTCTATGATTATTTAATAAATCGTGAAGTATTCGACCATATTTTCCCCGTACTGATTGATGAAGTATTATTAGATGCAACTTCATTTTGTCTTGAGAGTGGAAAACCATTAGTGGAAACTGTAAATGAATTATCCAAGACAATAAGACATGATATATTCAATCTTACAAATTGCACAATAAGTGTTGGGGTTTCACATAACGTTCTATTAGCCAAACTAGCGTTGAGAAAAGCAAAGCCTAATGGACAATTTTATTTACACGAAAATATTGATAAGTTTTTGAATAATATCGAGGTTAGAGATTTACCAGGGATTGGTAATAGCATCAAGCTCAAGCTTATAGAGGAAAATAAAGACATATCGCATCGTGAGCCATTGATTAGTGATTTAAGACCGTTTACGGAATTGAGGTTAATGAATACTTTCGGTAAAAAAACAGGCACTAGGTTATATCAGTTTGCAAGAGGTATAGATGATTCAAGTATTGAAATAGATATAAACAATAGTGAATCAGTTCTTGGAAGAAAGTCTGTATCGGTTGATGTGAATTTTGGAATTAGATTTGATAATGTACCTCAGGTAGAAATATTCTTGATCAACCTATCGAAAGAGTTACATTCAAGATTAATTTCCTTAGGCATGTGTGGTTCGAGTATTACATTGAGATTGGCAAAAAGAGCTCGAGGTGCACCTATTGATCCACCAAAGTATTTAGGCATGGGTTTGTGTGACTTTGTTAGTAAGTCCTCCAAACTAGGTGTTCCGACGAATGACTGGGGAATTATTGGATCTGAATTGAAAGCTCTATTTAGAATGGTTAACATACCAATAAAGGAGTTACGCGGTGTTGCCATCACCTTGAACAAACTCGAAGATGTTGAGAATTTAAAAAAAATTAGACAAATGAGATTGCCTTTTAATAGGCTCAAGAATATTACTTTCAATGACGGCAGTCGCCTGCCAAGAAGATCTGTTCCTGAAAGATATCACAATCCATTGGAGAATGAGAATATTGATTGGGAGGTTTTCAACGAACTACCTGAGGAGATAAAGAATGAATTACAATTAGAACTTTCTCGCCGTGGTATTTGGAGTAAGGAATTACAACCGATACAAAAGATTGTCCTGAAGAAAGAAGAACATCCAATAAAGTCTGAGGTTAAAACGTTTGATAAAAGACACAAAGCATATTTGCAACAATTGATACCTACCCAGTTAAATGGAACTCCGAAGTATGTTCGCGTAGTAGAATCTCCAACGAAATCTCCAACGAAATCTCCACGAAAGAAACGAAAGATTTCACCTTCACCTTCTCCTGTAAAAAGTCAAACGTCAAGAATTTATAATGATTCTGGATCTTATGATGATTCGATTTTAAACGAATTACCATCGTCTATTAAGAAAGCTGTTTTGAAGGACTTAGAGTATAAAGATAAAATCAAAAACTTCGATCTAATATCCATGAGAGAGAAAATGGATAAGAAATATAAAAAGAAGAGCAGAATTAGTGAATCGAAAATAACTCAACAATGGATTTCAATGCAACCAAAATTAATTAATTCTCCATTGTTTTTAAACCAGCAAAGCTCATATTATGATATAAGTGAATCCATAGATGGATGGGTTTATATGTCATTGGGCCAAGGAGGGCCACATTTAGATGATGTACACATTTTCATTGAATATCTAAGAGAACTATTAAAGCAAGGCAATTTGAGCAGATGCTTAAATTTTATCAAATGCATACGTCGTAACCTAGAATATCAAAATTGTATACAAAATGTAAAGAAGAATAGTCAAAGTGATGATCTGATAGTGGAAATAGCTATTACCGACTGGAATAATGTAATAACTAAATATATTATTCCAGTAGTAAATGAATATTGTACTCAACATTATATAGATACTATTATTTAATTGACGCGAACTTTTATGAGACATATCAAAAATGTAAGTTTACAATGCTATTCAAGAATAACGTTAATTCAAATAAATCACCAGAGTTAGCAATAACTAAGAAGGTATGGATTACTTCATCTGAGCTCTTATCAGAAATTTTTGATTTGCTTCCTTCAAATAAAGGTAGACAATCGTTAGTATCTTCACTAATTCAGGCATATGGCTTGGATAGTAAATGTGACGATATAATTGGTGTGACGAGAATAAGAAGAAAAGACTTGGAAACATTTCATGGTAAACAATTTCTTGATATGATACTCAAAAGAAGAACATTTTTAGATACTAGTTTGTCGATCTCAAAGAGGATAGAAAAAGTTATGCAGCTTGAAGAATACAAAGATATACCTAAGAATTCACCTCAACTTCCTCATGAACAGATTGACATAGTCAAATTGGGAGAAGAGCTTAGCGAGAAGTATAGTGGAAACAAGGAAAGTAGTTCCGAAGATAATAGTACAGATTTGGAATTGAGCGACTCTGACAATGAAACGAACCTAATTGAACTTAAAGACTACGATAATGAACTTGAACCTTACGGCCTATTACACGATTGTTACGTATTTCCATTTATGTCAGACTACGTGAGATTAGTTGCGGCATCTAGTATCCATACAGCTATCAAACTTACAAAGGAAAGAAAGGTTGATGATGTACAAAATATAGCGATAAATTGGTATGGCGGTAGACATCATTGCAAAAAAAATAAAGCAGCAGGATTTTGCTATATAAATGATGTCGTTTTATCCATAAACTTTCTTCGTCGTACATATCGAAAAATATTTTATCTTGATTTAGATTTGCACCACGGAGATGGAGTCGAATCAGCATTCGAATATTCTAAGAACGTTATGACCTGTTCCATCCATCGATATGACATTGGATTTTATCCCGGAACAGGATCATTATCAAGTACACAGAAAAATAAAGTAAATATACCGGTTATGAAAGGTTTGAGCGATGATAAGATGCTACGAATTATTACAGAGATAGTGATTCCTTTAATTATTAACTTTCAACCTGACGTGTTGGTAATACAGGCTGGATGTGATGGTCTATCGACAGACAACCATAAAGAATGGAATATGACGATACAAGGCTATGGTAAGGTATTGAGTATTTTGTTAGACAACATTGGTAATACGTCCGTAATGATATTGGGTGGAGGTGGTTATAATCATACCGAAACCGCAAAGTGTTGGACGTATCTTACCAGGATCGCTCTAGGGACAGAAGAATTGAACGACGAATGGGACATAATACCGGATCATAAGCACCTTGACGCATATCACTACTGTGGTTTTCGATTTTGGTCTGATGAGAATTCGAGTCCTACTAAAATGAAAGACGAAAATCATGCTGAATATATAGATAATATAAAAGGTTATATTCTAGACAAATGTATATAAAGGGATAGAGTATAATCAATCAGTTTTATATTCAAATCTTTTTCCCAATTTATTATTCCAATTATCCTTCCATCTGAGGTTACTTTCTCTTAACGCTCCTTGTGTAATTCTATGTAACAATTCGTCGTCTGTGAAAGCCTTAATTAATAGCCTATAAAGTTCCTGTGATTCACTTATACTTGAGTCTTTATCTGAATTAGTGATCAAACCATTTATTCCATGCTTGACCAATTCTTCAATAGCAGGAAAACGTAAAGTTATGACAGGAATACCACAGCCAAAAAAATCAACAATTTTCATTGGTAAATCAATGCCGCTTGAAGATGTGTGTAATGAAATGCTTAAATCAGCCACAGACAAAATCAATGGATAATCTTCAGATGATAGCCACGCAGTTCTAATTAATACATTATTCAGGAAGTTCAATTGTTTCACATTTTGTAAAAATTGATTTTTTAGAGGACCTTTCCCCGTAATTATAATGAGAAGTGGGGGTAATTCTTTGTCAATTAAAGAACAATCGTATTGTTTCAATGCATCTAATAATAAATTAAAATCTTCATCTGGAGAGAAAGATGTTGAACTAACCAATATTTTGTAATCAGAGACACCTCGAATGTCTTTAAAAATATCTTGGTACTCTAAAATCTCGTTCTTCGTAACATTCAAAGATTGTAGTGGTTTAAATTGTTCACCAGGTCGATCATGTAGAGCGACTATCCTTTTTCTATTGAAATTGAATTCATCTACCAAAAATTCTTTCATTCGTCTAGTGACAGTGATATTATAATCAGCAAACTTTCCCAAAAAGTTTTCATATAACTTCAAAATTCTAACCAATGGATGTTTTAAATTCTGAAACTTCAAATTCAATATAGTGTAATTTAAGTTATGCCAGTCAATTACAAGTTCTGTCCTTCGACTGAATACTTTTATATACGCCAATACAATTATAAGAATTGGAATTGATGGAGGATTTTGAATTAAAATGTAATCAGTTCCACGAAAATCCAGCAATAACTTCACTAATTGTACAAACTGGATGATCATCTTCTTTGCTGCAAACAAAATAAATGGTAGTTGTGACGTATTTTTCGTTACTGCGATGGGATATATGTCAATATTAATATCATCGATAATATCAAATGGTGGTTGTTCTTCTAAGTATCCGCATAAGTTAACGTAGTAATCGAGTTTAGAAAATGACCTCGCGTGGTAACACATCCTTGGTGAATGCCCCAAATCACCCAATACGAATATTGATATAGTTTTTCTTTTACCTGAAATAGTCCCATTTATTGTTAAATATGGCAAAAGTACATACGCCAATACTGGAAGACAAAGATAAAACCCTACTAACCACCACAACCACGGTCCAGAATACTTGAATACATGGTCAAAACCTTTGTATTTAATGAATTCGAAGTCATGCATCACGAATGTCAATTAAACGGAATAAAAATCTTGAACTGTTCATCTTCTTAACTATAGCTCTTCGTTCAACTGTACTACAGACAGAAAAAAACATAACGACACAAGCAGGACTCGAACCTGCGCGGGAAAATCCCAAAAGATTTCAAGTCTTTCGCCTTAACCGCTCGGCCATTGTGCCTAATCTTGAATGGATTTGAAAATAACGGTTTACTTTTAAGACGTCTCAATTCAAGATATCAACAATATTCAATTGGACAATTGCGGTAGGTAGCAATAAAATTTTTCAACACGAAAATACTGATTAACCCTTATTCTCTATCCAAAAACAATCGAAACAGCAATGACTCAAGAATTAACTCATCCTTCCATCAAAGATGGCTGGTTCGCAGAAATTTCTAACACAATGTGGCCTGGACAAGCTATGTCATTAAAAGTTGAAAAAGTCTTACATGTTGAAAAGTCTAAGTACCAAGATGTTTTAGTTTTCAAATCTACTGACTATGGTAATGTTTTAGTACTAGATGATTGTATTCAAGTTACGGAAAGAGATGAATTCTCCTACCAAGAAATGATTACTCACTTGGCACTTAACTCTCATCCAAACCCAAAGAAGGCATTGGTTATTGGAGGTGGAGATGGTGGTGTTTTGAGAGAAATCTTAAAGCACGAGTCAATCGAAGAGGCCTGGTTATGTGACATCGATGAGACTGTTATTGAAGTCTCCAAGAAATACTTACCAGAAATGTCTCAATCCTATAAGGACCCAAGAACTAAGGTTCATATTGGAGATGGCTTCAAATTCTTAGCTGAATACAAAAACCAGTTTGACGTTATTATCACTGATTCTTCTGACCCAGAAGGTCCAGCCGAATCTTTGTTCCAAAAGCCATACTTCAGATTATTGAATGATGCGTTAACTGAGAAGGGTATTATCACCACCCAAGCGGAAAACATCTGGTTGCATATGGATATTATTTCAAGATTGAAGAAAGACTGTAAGGAAATTTTCCCAGTTGCAGAATACGGTTACACGATGATTCCAACTTACCCATCTGGTTCAATTGGTTTCATGGTTTGTTCTAAGGATCCAAACGCTAACGTTACCAAACCTGTCAGATTTGACTGGAATGATCAATTTGTTAGAAAAAATTTGAAATATTACAACAAGAACATTCATGAAGCTTGTTTCGTTTTACCTACTTGGGCTGATGAAAGATTGAACAAGCAAAATTGACATTTTCATTTTGAATGATAACAATTTAATGACGTAATGTTTAATCTAGTTAAAGAACGGTTTATTTTTTTATAGACATTATTTGAGAATGATCTCATATTTTTTCAATGTAGCCTTTTATACCAATGTATAGTAATAAAGTATTCTTTGAAGTAACAATTTCAATATTCTGTATTGCGCAAAACAAGCTTTTTTCTATCTTTAGTTTATTTTGTATATTCCTAGGATTAGTTGCAAAATTAAGGACCGTATATAAAATCTAATTTTTTTATGTTTACGATCTCTCTTATGACTGGCTTATAATTATTAACTGGCAATCCTGATATTATTTTATAAACATATAATATAATCGATAATAATGAGATTGAAAACTTAGAAGCATTACATTTGGTAAGATTCTCTAGAAACTCAAGTAAGGATCAGGAAAATATTTTGAATAGGTTTGTTTTTTGATAAGAGCTGGGTCAATCAGTTTTTATATTAGCTGACTATTCAGAACGTAAAATAAGTTAACTTAATGGAAATTAAGGGTAGGTCTTAGGAATTGCTATGAAACTGTCAATGCTTTTCGCAACCATATCTACACTTCTCCTGTTTTGTCTAAGGCCTTTTGATATGTTCATTTTGCAAATTCATATTTGATAATTAAGGCCAAGGTTCTTCTACCTAAAACCATTATAGTTTTGACTTAATAGACTGCTTAAAAATAATTGGTATCATGATACAAGAACGTTTTAATATAGGAATACCATAATACATGAATATCATAATACAGAGGAGCGATGTTTCATGCAATAAAGAAGAAACTCTGTTAGGACCAAAACATTCGTTATCGCCACTATTATAATAATATATGCTAAACGCTATATAGTTATCTTCATAATTTCAATTCGGCAAGATTTTAAATTCATGTCTAATAGTAATTCATATTTTTGGATATAATTACAGTTTTTTAACAAAATAAATTTGAAACCTACTAATTCTAAGATACTTAATCCCAATCAGTTGATTTGGAACCAGTCTTCATTATATCGTTCATAATAGTGTTGGTAACAAATGGGATATCAAATGTGGTCAACTTCATCATGTGATCTAATATGATAATTGAAAAAAAACTCTTATAATTATGATAGATACAAGTAGAATTTATAAGGCAATATAAATGTCCTTCGTACAGGGAAAACTCAGCGATGAACAGAGAAAACGAATAGTATGTGTAAAGTATTATTATAATTTTTTGAGTAATATAATACTAACGCCATCTAGGAAGCAAATAGACAAAGGGCGCTAGAACGACTTGGAAGGAAGACATCAACTCTACCGACAGACTCATCGTCAGCTATAAAAACATCGATAATTTCTTCCAATAAGAACAAAGCTGCAAGTGAAACACCCAAAGAAAAGCCTGTTAGATCATTTGATCAGATTAGGAATAGTCACGCCGATGCTTCATCGAATGGTACAGGTGCGCCGATGCTAGTAGAAAGCCCTTCCAAACGTCCTAGGATAGAACCAACACAAGAACAGAGGATACGTATAGATAAAAATAGAAAAAGGGCGTTAGAGATACAAAAAGAGAAGCAAAAGAATAACCGAGAAGCAACCAAAACGCATTTGGATCCTGTGCCAATTTCGAACAACGTAAGGCTTAATAAAGACATGCTCGCCCAGAAACAGGACGGTAATATCAGGCCGTCTATCAATAAGAAAGATTACATTGAATATGATTTTGCAACAATGAAAGACACGCGAGGTGGGTTTATATCGCTCGAGGATGCGCCTAATCCACTTTCGGCGAATACAGATAGTAAGACCCTAGAAGAATGGAAAGAAAAGCAAAAACAACAGCATATCGTCAGAGATTTGGCACCACCACTAGATATATCCAAAGCACCGAAATGCTACGAATGCTCGTCATTAGAAATCGATTCTAACCTATACCTGAACTTTAACTATGTGAGGGTTTGCAGACCATGCCAGAAGAAAATTCCGGAAAAGTATTCGCTTTTGACAAAAACTGAATGTCGTGAAGACTACTTGCTCACGGACCCCGAACTCAAGGACACGTCCATTCTCTCGAGGATCGAGAAGCCCAATCCTCACGGATTTTCCCGAATGCAGTTGTTTCTCAGGTTCCAGGTCGAGGAGTTTGCATGGAAGAAATGGGGCTCGTCTGAGGGCTTGGACAAAGAATGGGAGAAGCGGGAGGCCATGCGAATTCAGAGACGGGACAAGAAATACAACGAGAAAATCACAGAAATGCGGAAGAAGACCAGAGCCGAAGAGTACACGAGAAAGCTTCGGAACGGCCTGGCCCTAGGTGAGCGCCATGTCCACGACTGGTCTGCACCCTTGGCCGTTCAGGGCGAACTCCATACCGTTAAAAGAAGGTGCATAGACTGCGGTCTCGAGACAGAAGAAATCATAATGTGAACCGTGGTCGTCTGCCTTGCTTGTCCCGACTCCTACCTCGGAATTACGAATATCCTACGCTCTCTGCGACGGTTTTCTGATTCACTTAATACTCTGATATTTTGCATCCACCCTGTATGACACGAATCTGTATAAATAATTAAATCTTAATTTTTTCCTACAGGAACTCTGTAGAATATGTCTCCTCTACAATAATGAACCGTCACAAGAACTGTCTGGACACTCATGAAACTCACACGGCTCATGGAACCTTTGTAGTTATGTTTCCACTCATTGTAACAGCTTCTATATATGGTCGCGCGCAAATCAATAATTAATGGAAGCTCATAGAAGCTTCGACCGCGATTTTGTTCGTCGACCGATTTGCAGCATGCTGAGGCTATTTAATAAAGAGAATTTCATAATAAAATTTTGCGCTTTCTTTTCGATCAAGTTAAACAAGCTTATACTTTCACAGGCTCCAGTTAAATAGATAGCACCAAAATGTCTGACGCTAAAGTTGAAACTCATGAATTCACCGCTGAGATTTCTCAGTTGATGTCTTTGATCATTAACACCGTTTACTCTAACAAGGAAATTTTCTTAAGAGAATTGATTTCTAACGCTTCTGATGCTTTAGACAAGATCAGATACGAAGCATTAGCAGACCCAAGCAAATTAGAAACTGAACCAGAATTATTTATCAGACTTACTCCAAGACCAGAACAAAAGGTTTTGGAAATCAGAGATACCGGTATTGGTATGACCAAGGCCGATTTAGTCAACAACTTGGGTACGATTGCTAAGTCTGGTACCAAGGCCTTCATGGAAGCTTTATCTGCTGGTGCAGATGTTTCTATGATTGGTCAATTCGGTGTTGGTTTCTACTCTTTGTTCTTGGTTGCTGACCACGTCCAAGTTATTACCAAGCATAACGACGACGAACAATACATCTGGGAATCCAACGCTGGTGGTAAGTTCACTGTCACTTTGGATGAAGTCAACCCAAAGATTGGCCGTGGTACCGTCTTGAGATTGTTCTTGAAGGAAGACCAATTGGAATACTTGGAAGAAAAGAGAATCAAGGAAGTTGTTAAGAGACACTCTGAGTTCGTTTCCTACCCAGTCCAATTAGTCGTCACCAAGGAGGTTGAAAAGGACGCTCCAGAAGAAAAGGAAGACGAAGAAGAAGCCAAGGAGGGTGAAGACAAGAAACCAAAGGTCGAAGAAGTCGATGAAGAAGGTGAAGAAAAGAAGAAGGAAACCAAGAAGATCACTGAGAAGGTTACCGAAACCGAAGAATTGAACAAGACCAAACCATTGTGGACCAGGAACCCATCTGATGTCACTCAAGATGAATACAATGCCTTCTACAAGTCTATTTCTAACGACTGGGAAGACCCATTGGCGGTCAAGCACTTCTCTGTTGAAGGTCAATTAGAATTCAGAGCTATCTTATTTGTTCCAAAGAGAGCTCCATTCGATGCTTTTGAATCTAAGAAGAAGAAGAACAACATCAAGTTATACGTTCGTCGTGTTTTCATCACTGATGAAGCTGAAGAATTAATCCCAGAATGGTTAAGTTTCGTTAGAGGTGTTGTCGACTCTGAAGACTTACCATTGAACTTATCCAGAGAAATGTTACAACAAAACAAGATCTTAAAGGTTATTAAGAAGAACATCGTTAAAAAGTTAATCGAAACATTCAATGACATTGCTGAAGATCAAGAACAATTCGAAAAGTTCTACACTGCTTTTTCTAAGAACATTAAGTTAGGTATTCACGAAGATCAACAAAACAGAACCGCATTATCTAAGTTATTGAGATACAACTCTACTAAGTCTGCTGAAGAATTGACTTCCTTGTCTGACTACGTCACGCGTATGCCAGAACACCAAAAGAACATCTACTACATCACTGGTGAATCTATCAAATCTGTTGAAAAGTCTCCATTCTTGGATGCTTTGAAGGCTAAGAACTTCGAAGTCTTATTCTTGGTTGACCCAATTGATGAATATGCTATGACTCAATTAAAGGAATTCGAAGATAAGAAATTAGTTGATATCACTAAGGACTTCGACTTAGAAGAAAGTGAAGAAGAGAAGAAACAAAGAGAAAAGGAAATCGAAGAATACGAACCATTAACTAAGGCGTTAAAAGAAATCTTAGGTGACCAAGTTGAAAAGGTTGTTATTTCTCACAAATTGGTTGATGCGCCAGCTGCTATTAGAACTGGTCAATTCGGTTGGTCTGCTAATATGGAGAGAATCATGAAGGCGCAAGCTTTAAGAGACACTACCATGTCCTCTTACATGTCTTCAAAGAAAACTTTCGAAATTTCTCCAAGATCTTCTATTATTAAGGAATTAAGAAAGAAGGTTGATGCCGACGGTGCTGAAGATAAGACTGTTAAGGACTTGACTACCTTATTATATGAAACCGCATTGTTAACTTCTGGTTTCTCCTTAGAAGAACCAAGCTCTTTCGCAGGAAGAATCAACAGATTGATTTCATTAGGTTTAAATATTGACGAAGAAGAAGTTGAAGAAGTCGGTACTTCTACTACTGCTACTACTGATGAACCTGCTGTTGAATCTGCTATGGAAGAGGTTGATTAAGTGGGTTGAGGTAATATCTAATATATTTTTATTCTTATTTGGCTATTTATGTTATTTTATATAATTTTCTGCTTGTTTATACGTACAGTACAGACCCATTCAAAAAAATAAGGAGTATTTGTTTAAATAAAATTGATCTTATGGAGTTTGAAAAATTAATAATTGTAGATTATGATACTAGTGGTTTACGTGTATAGATCCTATGTAATTTTAAGATGCTTATAACTATCATTGGTTTCTAATAAATTTAATGCTAATTCGACTAATTCATTAATAGTGTCTAGCACTATTTGTGCTTGCTCCCTCACAAGTAAGTCATTATCAACGTCTAACACATATTTCAAAATATTGATGACTTTCTCTCTATATTCTCTTGGAAATTCAATTCCTTGGGAATTTGAAGTACCCAAAATTAAATCATGAATCAAGACAATCGCTGATCTTCTCATTATTGCACTTTTCTTATTAGTTTCCAACAGCAAAATTCCTATAGCACAATCTAACGCATCCCCCAAATTCTGGCTTATTCCAATAGGATTGACCTTACAACATGTTCCTAATAAAGACATTGCCGACATACGTAATCTATCATCTTCTTTATCTGAATCATCAGAACGTCTTCTAATCAAACAAAGAGTTGATTTTACAATAATTATAGCAGATGCTCCTGAGAAAAATTCATTAGATTCTTCAATATGCCGTAATAATACTTCACCAATTTTCAACCTTTCATCTAATTCAGTATCATTCTTCTCGTTGATATAAACGCTAGTCAATATTTTTAAAACTTCTGTTTCATCCCATTCAATCAAACTTTGAAGGCCTTTAATAACATTCAAGTAAACGAATGGTTCAGGATCTTTCAATTGGATCAAATGTAAGTTAATAACAAAACCTAATGAGATAACTTCACTTTTTGACTCTACTAATTGTCTCAATAAATACAAACCATGTGCACGAATTGGAACTAATGGGTCGTTCAAATTAGTTATTGCTCTTGCAAGAGTTCTCGAATGTAGGTCTTTTGTTGAATTTGCTGGCTTGTCTCCGTTCAATAATAACTCAATCCTATCATGTAATGATTTTGAACCATTAAGCACTGACTGAGACTTATTGGACGGATTTTTATTTACATTTTCCAATAATTTAACGATCTCTCTAAGCAATTTATAGCTCGCCTCATCTAAATCGGACGCCGAAGATTCGGATAAAATGGCAGACAATAACTCTAACACAACCGGAAAAGATTGTTGTAGTACATCATTGTTATTATCAAAGCCTTCTTCGTCATCCGAATCCTCATCATCCGAATCTCCTGTGTCAACGTTCAAGTCTAATTTAATTATATCATTTTCTTTTTCATTTTCCTGGAGCATTAGAATATTCTTGACAATTTCAAGCATTTCAAAAGGGGACTTTGCTAGGGATTCCTTAAAATTACTACCCAAGCTTTCTAGCAAACGCAAGTCAAGCAACATAAAAAATGGATGTTCATTGGGATTATTTCCTAAACCCGAACTCAGATTATTGATTTTGAACCATCGTTTTAAAATATTTATGAATAATCGCAGAATTAATTCATCGTCGAGTTCTCTCAAAAGGCTTGTGAAATATTCACAACTAGAGTCCAATTTACTCAAAAACTTATTTAGTTTATTATCTTTTGAATCCAAATCGGATATAAAATCATTTTTTTTTCTGACAATCTGAACTAAGCCATTAGCGCCCATTTCATATTGCCAAGTCTCTCCATTCTCAAAAAGAAGGTTTTTAGCTATTGAGTCAAGGCCAAATATTTCATCATCAAGGTTAGATAAATCTTTCATCACCATGAAATAACTAACAATAACACCCATTATTACATCTGCTGACTTCGATTGTTTCTTTAAAAACACATAATAAGACCAAATGGGAAGTAGTATAGGTTTGAATAAGACTGATAATAAATCTGGTGATAAACCTTTTTTCGTTAGTGAAATTAAAACGTTAACATTATTGTTTAATTGTGCTTCACTGACTAATACTTTAGAAGCCAGATTATTATCCGGGTTGAAATTTTGCCATATTTTCTTCAATATAAAATCACGGACAACCAAATTGTTCTTATCCCATAGTTTTGCCAAAATATAACCCACACAACTAGTAACGACTGGTCTGTTTATTAGGACCAACAAATCGTAACATTGTGTACCTATATTGGTAAAATAGTCAATTGTATTGATAGACCTAGGTTTCATCAATATTACATTGGCAACATGGTCAAATTTTTCTATACTAACTTCATTGTTTTCTCTTAACCCAAGCACAAATTCCACTAGTGTTAACAAACCATCCTTTCGTGGGGCAGCATAGTGTAGAGTCTGCAATTTTGCCATGACAAATTGCTTAAAGAAAGATGGTGAAGGGGTTGTCAAAAGCAATGTATACACTTGAAACAATTCATAAGTCTCTGGCATAAACGATATCTTTTCGTCAAATTCTGATAAATACTTCGATCTATTTTCTTCTTTAAAGTAAGGAATAGTTATCAATGAAATGGATACTGTGAGAAAATCCGAGAACCCTGTACCCTTAATCAATAAATCCTTGACATCTGATTCAATAGAAAATACTTCCATAAATTTGCTATATATAAGCGTCAAAAGCTTTTCATTATATGCATATTTTTCGGATGGGTTTGTCAGTGAATTGACAGGAAGCTTTTCTATTATTCGAGGCTTCTTGTTATTTGAAAAATCATTTAATAGTCTCTTCTCGAAAGGAATTCCTATTCTGAATGAATTCAATGCCGGATAAATGCCATGTGTAAGTATTAAATTGACCAATTTGCTGAAAGTCTTGATATCATGCAACGAGATTTTTATCAAATTTTTATCATCTCGAATCCCACTGTTTGCTTCTGACAACGCTTGTACCAGAATTAAGTAGTCAAGCAACTTCTCGACAACACTGCACCGCTTTGAAAATTCTTTATCTGCGTTGTATATTATTTTATCGCCCCAGATCCTTCCATAAAGTGTGTCTATTGTTAAGTCTTCTACTGATCCGTTCAAATTTCTTTCGATTTCTGCAAATAACAAATCAATTGGTGTATTTCTAGAATATTGGGGTGTGTGTAAACCTTTACGTAGTTGATTTGACCCATATATATCTTTTGCCTCTCTTCGAATAGTAGGTTTTTTTGTCTTTGAAGTGAATGGGTTCTTCTTTAGTTTATCCTCCTTCTTTACAGGAAAAATCTCCTCGATTTTAGGTGCCATTATATAGCATCAACAAATCTCTTAAGCGTATTAAATGGTTTTCCTAAAGGTTTGCCATTATAATACTGCTTTAAATCAAATACATATTGGAATATGGTATATGCAGTGTAATTTTTCAATTTTTTTTTGGCATCGCATACAGAAACGATAAGATGATATTATTCTACTATTAAATTAGACATCCGATCGTCGTAAAAGAAAGTTACATAGGTGGATTACATACGTTGACAAAAGAAAAAACTTTGCAGTCAAAATGTCAGTACAAGCGGAAAAAACTAGCTCGTTAAGCCAAGAAGAAATGGATTGCATCATCTACGATGCCAGAGAAGGAGACTTAGAAACATTAAAAGAAGTCTTCGAAGAAATTTCAAAAGATCTTTTATTAAGCATTAAGGACGATATAACGTTAAGTACACCAATACATATGGCAGCAGCAAATGGCCATTTCGAAGTTATAAAATATTTATTGTCCATCATACCAAAGACAGACGCAGAAAAGTTAGCAACACAACAAAATGAAAGTGGTAATACCCCATTGCATTGGGCTGCCTACAACGGGCATTTAGCGATCGTTCAACTTTTATGTGACGAGTATAATGTAGACGTATTTGTCAAAAATGCTTCTGGTCATGACGTGATGTACGAAGCAGAAAACAATGGTAAGGAAGAAATTGAAAATTGGTTATTGAAGAACTATGCAGTTGAAGATAACTTCATGGTCGATGAAAATGATCAAGAAACAAAGATCACATACAAGCCAGGTACCGAGAGCAAGGAAGCTGATGATAGAGCCAAAGCTGCGGCTTCAACGACTGAAGAAATAGAAAAGAAGACAAGTGACCTAAGCATTAAATGAGCATATGTAATGGCATACAGTGTATAATATATAGAACTAATATAAGAAACTATGATATTTGCAATATTTAGGTCTGAAGTTAGGCCCTATATTAGACCCAAAAAGGTCGTGCGAATACACGAACGACTCACTGAAATTTTTTCACTCTTGTTAAATAAGTAGTGTTAAGTTTGAATTGAATAGTTTAACTAAGTATAGGCTTATATTGCATTAATTCTCTATAATTCCGTATAGCATGAGTGATTTAGGGTTTGATCCTAGTTTAAAGAAAAAGAAGAAGACAAAGAAGCCAGAAGATTATTCGGCTACCGCCACAGAATCTCCAGCACCTTCAAGTGACGTTGAAGATATGTTTTCCGGCTTGAAGAAAAAGAAAAAGCCTAAGAAGGCAGTCGATGGGTTGGATTCTACCGAAAAATCTTCGTCTCCAGTTCCAGATGACTTGAGTACATCATTAGGAGATCTTACATTGAAAAAGAGGAAGAAGAAGACTGCAAAGAATCTGGATGCCACTGATTTTGAACAACAATTAGAACAAGCAGGGCTTGAAGATATTGCACCAACTTTATCTAAAACTGAAAGCACAACTTCTGCTACCGAAATAGTTGGCGGATTACCATACGAAGATTTGTTATCCCGTTTCTTTTCGATCTTAAAGAAGAACAACCCAGAATTGGCTGGTGACAGAAGTGGACCAAAGTTCCGTATTCCACCACCAGTGTGTCAAAGAGAAGGTTCCAAGAAGACATTGTTCGCCAATGTTCAAGAAATTGCTACTGTTTTACAGAGAAACCCAGAACACTTAATACAATTTTTATTTGCCGAATTGGGTACCTCAGGGTCTATTGATGGTGAAAAGAGATTGGTACTAAAGGGTAAGTTCCAACCAAAGCAAATGGAATCCGTTTTGAGAAGATACATCATCGAATACGTCACATGTAAGACTTGTAAGTCTATGAATACAGAATTGAAGAGAGAGTCTGCAAATAGATTACATTTCTTGAGCTGTAATGCTTGTGGATCCACCAGATCGGTCTCTTCTATTAAGACTGGTTTCCAAGCCCAAATTGGTAGAAGAAAGAGAGCATGAGGAGTTGGAATTTACACACTTATTCATCTGCGATAGGTATATAGCTTTTTTTATTGTCTCTATGTATAATAATAATAAACCATTTTATTTACGTATTTGTTTTCAAACTTTCAATGGTTTTCTTTAATGGCGCACACCAACTGCTTACTCCTTGGTTAGCCATCATATAATTCAAAATGTCTTGTTTAATAACGGCAATGGCTGCTTTATCATCACCATCCTGCAGAACCTTGAGCCCTTTCATAATAATATCATTCAAGAACAACTTATCCTTCTGTTTCAATGAGCTAGTCACATTTCCAAGTTTACTCCAATAGTGCTTGATTTCGTTTTCTTGTAGCGTTGTGGGATGTCGCAATAATTCGTCTAGCCTAGCATTGATTGTTGCATCGTCAATACAGGAATCACCATCTTTATCATATTGGATTGTACTAGTCTGTTGGGCTTTTATTGTGTTCAGTACTGTCTCTAAATTTATAGACGGGCTTAGATTTCTGGTCGGTATAGGCGTAGACGGGATACTTGTTGGTGTACAAGAAGTACTTGATAATGGTACATTTATATTGTGACTTATTCTCCTGGGAGGCCTTTTTCTAGAGGTTCTGATAGAACCAGAAGTTAGGTTTGGAGCGGAACTACGACTGGGGATATAAAGTGGACAATCATTCCAACCTTCAATTGTATCACCTCGTTGATATTTCGTTAATGTCATTTTTTAATAGGAATTAATATGTAAGCAATCAAAAAAAAAGTGAAACCAAAGCTAATTAATTAACCATTTGTATTATTTAAATGAGTAATATAAATTATAGTGTTGTTGTATATTATCATCCATGATTATTATTTAGGTGACGAAGACGTTATTGTCAATTATTGCTAGACGTGTTCTATATTTTCACGTGATATTGGTCTACTATTGACGTCTTGTCAATTCCAAAGCCTTATCCAACAATTCATCAACAGACGGTCTTGTCCGGCTATCCAATACTAAACACTCTTTGATTAATAAAATCAATTCATTAGAATAACCCTTATTATCTGGAGGAATGGAGTAATTTCCTTGCGAAATAGCCAAGTTCAAATTTGCACCCTGTTCTATTTCTAGCTTTTCAAATGGTGAAAAGCCGAAGCAACACGCATATAACAAGCATCCCAATGACCATATGTCCGCTTTTTCAGTAATCTCAGTATTAGTAGCCACATCGAGCAATTCAGGAGCCCTATAAGGAAGCGTGCAATGTTCTTGGGCAAAGTCTGTTAGCGTTAATGCCTGCTGACGGTTTCTGATTACGAAGTTAGCCTTGGAGCATGATCCTAAATCAACCAATACTGGCAATCCTTCCGCAGACAACATGACATTGGCTGGTTTAATATCTCGGTGAGCAAACGGGGTAAGTTCTTGTAACTCTGTTCCATTGGATGCACTCACGCCATCTTCATCGTCACTTGCGGCAGGTAGGAGCAAATCATCCTCTTCTTCATCGTTAGCTGCATTATATGCTCTTCCGGTTTTCTTGAATTTATGCATCGCTTGGAGTCCCCTACATACTCCTACGAATATCTTCAATATTTCATCCTCCTCCATCGTTATGTCATTCAATACATTATATGTAATTATATCCTGTAAAGATTTTTCAAAGTATGGCAAAAGAACGTATATTGTCTTTGATCCGTCTTTTTCATTCACAATTGTTTCGTCTATAGATTGAATAATATATGGTGTTTTGGAATTGGAAAATCGATGGTAGTTTTTAATTTCTTTCATTGCATTCTTGAATATCTCATCTTCTGAACCAAATGGACATCTTATCTTCTTCAATGCGTACTGTGAGTTGTTGTTTGATTTGTGAGATACCAAATAGACATATGAAAACCCTCCTTCGCCTAATAAGCGAATTATTTTATATTTTACATTGTTTATAGACACATATGGAGTCGACAAATCTGGAAAACATGGCAAGCACTTGCTAAATATAACCAATAACGTATCCATGGTATTAAGATCGGTAGCTAAATTTTAATTAAAACGCTAATATCATAAACTGCTTCTCTCAATCAGTGTGCGACTTTTTTTGGTGATATCTGGGAAACTAATCAATGAACATTTCTAACATGTTAATTTATGTCAGCATAGAAGACTTGAAATTATGAACTCTCCTAATACGCAATCATCAAACATACAGTCTCCAAGAGAACTGAATCCCATGGCCGAGGACAAAATGAAAAAAACCAATTCCACCAGTAAATTGAATATAGAGACATCTATGACGAAGTCAGCATCTCCAGAACCTTCATCAAAAGATGCCATGGATATTGACATTGAGGAGAACAATAACGAAGTCCAAAGAGATTCATTACAAAAACTACAGACTACTGAATTATTGCCTGAGTTATATAACCTTTTAACTGATTTGCAGAATGGTCAGATGCTGGCAAAGGATTTTGACAATAATGCCGGAAGCTTACGGTTGAAAATATCCAAAATAAGGCAGAATTTACAGGAGGTTGCTGGAATTAATGAATCTGTAAAATTCAGAGAAACAAGGATTCAAAACTTAAAATACAGTAACGAGAAGAAATCACACTTCTTAAACAAATTCAAAAAGAAGGTAGAATCTGAATTAGACGAAAAATAAACACATTACAACACAGAGCGGGAAGAGCATGTCACCCAAATTTGATCGGCCAAGATACGTTAGAAATAAAGATAAGATGAGAATACCCTACTTGGGGACATAATACAAAATGAGTAATGACCACTCATCATTCGTTAGCCTGTGCAAATCCAATTGAATAACGTTCCTTCAATCAATGATTTTCTTAGGTATAGATCCCTGCAGCAACATCCATAGACATTAACGTAGATAATATTTAGACTAATATGATAGATGAGCGCAGCCTCTATCAGGATTGCGAATTTTTTTTTTTTTTTTCAGAGATCAGATTAGAGCTGATATATTACTTTTACTCAAGAACACAGTATCAATTAAATAATACAAGATGCTGTCATCACTGTTACTTGGTAAATTAGACATGCCGAAACTTGTAACAATTACCCAATATCCTGCGTTAACCGTTGGTTTATCAATTTTCACGTTCTTGTTGCTAGTTATTGATTTGAGTTTTAATCAAGCGTTGAGCCAAAAGTTCTCTTTACATCCTAATGCTCCATTCGAATTTGATTTGAACCGCCTTTCCTTCTACTTGCTATTCCATCGTGGTTTCATACATTGGCTCTTAAATGTAATCGGATTATTTACTCCTTTAGCCATTTTTGAAAGAACACACGGCACTGTTTTTACTGGTATTACACTTAACGTGTTAGCTGTCACGGCGGGCTTACAATTCTGTATTCTCGGTAAGATATTGTATCCTAATACTCATGTTGTTGGTTTATCTGGGATATTTTTCCTGTTCATGACTTTCATGGCCTACAAGGAACACCATAGCACTCCCGTGATCTATACGTTTAAATACCAAGGTTCAGAAGTGTCCATTCCAACATTATATTCGCCATTTATTTTCCTAATTGCATGTATGGTATTAATACCTGGCTCGTCGTTCTGGGGACACTTGGCAGGAATTTCTTCGGGTTATTTGTTGGCGTTAAGTTATATCAAATTTTTATACCCACCTCTGAAAGCAATATTATTTATTGAAAGAAAATTGCAAATTCCTATTCATTCCTTGCGTGCATTAGTTGTATATTATAGAGAAGAGGATGCTATTGAACAAAGAGGTGTTAGTTACAACCCAATTTTGAATAGTGATGCTGAGTCTGCGCTTAACGACATTCATGTTTCAACTGGTGCAAGAACTAATTCTTTTGCAGGAGAAGGTCAAGTCTTAGGATCAACCTAACTTAGATAGACTCTTGTTATACTCTGATTGACTTGCTGATCATATTTATATTTTCGTTAGTTGTGCAATATATAGAGCTTTTTTATCTGTTTATATACAGTGAGGAAACCCCACAACGAAATGTAGCCGAGGGTTCAGTACGAACCACAATTTTATAAAAACAATACTAAAGGTTGACATCATATTGCAAGATCACTCATCTACATATTACACTACATCCTTTCAGGTTGATTTAAGATGGGGAAACATGAAAAATTAAATTCTCCTGAAAAAGTACTACAGCAAAAAGAATTAAGTGAATGCAATTCTGTTTCTCAAGAGAATCAACAAAACCCAATACCGAAACATAAATTAGATGCAACCAATGATCTGGCGCAACGTGTCTCTAAGAAGAAAGAAGATATAAATATACACAGCCGTAATGGTTGTAACGACAATAACGAAGATAATAACACACAAAAAACTTCACAGATGAGTAATAATAATAATAATAATAATAATAATAATAATAATAATAATAATAGTAGTAGTAGTAGGAAGACGAAGAAGAAGCGCCGGAATAAAGTAAAGTCCAAATTCAATCATAAGACTAAACCAGAAGTCGAAGTTAATGGATTGGGAGAAACTGACATTGAACCAAAGGATGATACGGAAGACAAATTGAAATCTAAGAATATTCGTAAGATAAACTCCGATACTACAAATATAACAATGCCTATTTTGACGTATAATAAGAATGATAAAGAGCAGGAGGAACATCAAGAATTAGATTACGTTCCGTATTTACATGATGTAAATCTTCTAAATCCACCTGTTGGCAAAAACCAGCTACAAGCATCTGACTTAAGTCCTCGAAAACAAACCATATTGAGATACAAGAAAAGCGATGATAGAATGAGCGAACGGTCGCTCATAAATGAGGCTAAGGAAAACTTAAAGAGCAAGAAAAAGATGCTTAAGACTCCAGAATCACAATGCAGCAAGGTTGATGAAGTAAATTTGTCAGCACAGGCTGGCTTGGACATGGACAAAAAAGTCTCGTTGTTTAAATATAAATCTTCAAAGATATTAGTATTTGACGAGCAATTGCATGATACCAAGACTGACATAGAGAAACTTTCTTCAGGAAGATTATTAGGACATGGAGAATTTGAGATTTTTCAATTGCATAATGGTGATGTGACCTACCTTTCATGTGGACCATCATTTGTTTACCCATTATTACCAAAGTTGAAAATATTGAGAATTAGTTTCAATCAATTCATTTTACCATTGGTCAATCCCGAAAGATACTGGAAAATATATATAAATTCAGAAGGGAAGAATCTTATCGAGCTGTTAGAGAAAACGTTAGAGAAAACCGTTAAATATAGGAATTTGTTTTTTGGAATTAATCAATTGAACACAATAAATAAGAGCGATATAATTGAAAAAGAAACAACAGTTGAAAAAGAAACACCTAGAAGGGATCGAAAAACCACGGAGTATAATGGATTGTCTGATGTACAAGATCCCGCTCTACCTGAAGTTTCAGAAGCGCTATCAGATTTCAACACAGACACTCAAAGATATGACGCATCGTATCAATTTCCGGTAATATTCAATGAGATACCTGATTCACCTCCATCTGCACCTGCGTCGCCACATAATGAGGATATTTCCAATCTTGATATTTTAACACCTACGAAGAACCCTCATTTATTACCTGGCTGGTCGTTAAAGAAGAAAGCATCAGATCAATCGATAACTAGTGCTATAGTAAGTCTAGATGTAAATGATGACAAAGAGTCAATATCACCTAATTCTCATAATAGACGGCGTATTTTACCTTTGTTTGGCACTGATCAACCAATGTCTTCATTAGCAATAAGTCAAATAATTCAGCAACCAAAACCAAAAAGATATAACAATCTACCAAATCAGGATTCTAATGCGTTTCAGGAGAAATTGACCCCTGTTCATAAAATATTGGATGATAAATCAGACTCATCGATGGATTCTCTATTAGACGAATACGAGGAAAATATTTTTACTACAAAGTCTCTAAATTTCAATTCAAGACCTGCGTCCAGACCAATGTCAGTAACGTCTTCTTTCTCGCGTCCACAAATAAACTATACAAGAGGTTCGTACTTCCATGGGCCAATTGACAGAGATGCTGATGAGTTTGTAAATTCTCAATGTAATGAGAATTTTGAAGACCAGATTTTTCCTACTACCTCGTTATCAGAGTATAATAAAGCCAGAAAGGGGGCTAATAATGGTGGCTTTACAAAGTCTCGTAGATCATCTCGTAGTGAGTTATACACATCAGAGAGTAATTGGATGGAGCCGAATACTACCGCCATTGAAAGTGGACACAGCAGAATACCCAAATTCAGAAATAATGTACATGACAATAGTCGCCATATCAATTCTGATGTGAAACAAATTTACAGGTCATTTACTCAAAGAAATCTTTCTCAGTATACTAATGATTTGAAGAGTAATGCCGATTCCACGTCAGTGAAATCACACGCTCCAAAAGTGCACCCCACCTTTAATCGCATTAAAATACGCTCTCCCACAATGGGAACATTACATCGAAAGGGAGGTTATACTAATAGTGTTACTAGTGGCCGTACTGGTCACGAATCAATGTCAAGATATAACGGTATAAACGATTTACCAATTCCACATAGTAAGTTAGCAAGCCGTGATTTAGACCAACAAAAACTGGGAAAGTATGAAGTAAAGTTGAATTCATCTGAGGTATATAAAATGATTAGTGAAAGTCGATCAAATAAGAATTTGAATGCAATTGTAAATGGATCTAGAGACCTCAAGTCGCATGACACGAAGAGTAAATTCCAAGCAACGGGAGGATTTACATCTAAATTGTTTGGCTGGTAATCAATAGTCTGATACATACTATTATTTATAATTTGTAATTCTACCATGTAAAATATAACAGATTCGTTTATTAAATATAAAAAATATATTGAGGAAAAAGAGTAACAAAAATAATATTTACAAATTGTCATATACAATATGAATTCAGATGAATCAATGTAAAAATACAAGTAAAACGATGCAGTTATTGCGAAACATTTAAAAGGCTATTCCATCACATCTATATATGCGAAACCACATATATTTTAAAACTCTTTTATTGCATCATCTTTTCATTTAATCAGTTGATTATAATTGAGCAGCACCTGGGATTGGGTTACCGTTAGCATCAACTAATCCTTGTTGCATCATCATTAATTGTTCATTACCAGCAGATTCAAATTGTAAACCTAAACCTAACTTAGAGGCGTTCTTGGAATGATCAATTTCACCAGAGAACAAGATAGAAACAGTTGGCAAAACTCTCTTTTCCATGAAGACACCAACCTTACCAGCAGAATCTAATTGACCTCTGAAAACAGACTGACGGTACTCGTATTTCGCACCCATAGTGGTTTGACCTTCGACAACCGGTTCGAAACCAATTGGCGTACCCATCAAGCTGTCAGTGACTGGTCTCATAGTAGCAGCGACTTGAGTTTCCAAACCCGCTTCAACTTTATCCGTGACTCTTCTCCAGAATGAAGCAATCAAAGCACCTTGGGCTTGTAATTGAGCAGAGGCAATCCAGTTACCAGCGTTGTAACGAGCAACGTAGGAAACTGCACTATCTGGCGGAACGGATCCAGCCTGCTTAGAGTACATCGCTTCTAAACCAATGGCAAACTTCGAAGTCAAGGATTGTAATAAAGAACCAACTGCAACTCCACTGAAACCACCGTTCAAAAATGAAGGGTTTAAGGTCTTCATATTGATCGAGAAATCAGACGCTTGGTAGTCCTGTTCTAACTGACACATTGATGGCTGGCCGTTAGCTAATTGCAAGGTGACCTTGGAAATGTTGTGCTTGTCCCAGCCGTAGTTAATTCTACCACTGAATGAAAGATCGTTGTCAATGTTACCCTGAACAAAGTAGTCTTCAGCAGCATACAATGCAGAAAAAGCATATGGAGGTAACACGTTCGATCCCATCGATAATGTGTGCGATGTTTGGAATGCTGGTACCATGGAGAAAGCCTTGTTCAAATCTGCTCTTAACCCGGTGAAAAAGTATTGTGTCAAGAAAACGTCACGACTTACTTCTTTGTTCAAGTTTTCAATAGTACCTGGGTTGGTTAACCCCAAAGATTTACGGTGTTCACTGATAGTAATGTAAACATCGTTCAAGTACGAAAAAACTGGGTTGGAAGACCAGAATCCATTGGCCTTAGGTGCCTGAGGGGTTACACCTGGTAATGTTGATGTGTTCAACTTGGAAAAGTCTCCTAATGGGACAGGTGTCGAAGAAGGTCCTTGTTGTTCTGACATTCTCTTACTTGGTTATACTTATATATTAGTATGTATTTTAGATTATATTACAAACTATCTATTTCTTTGCAAATCGTCGAGCAGCAAATCCGGTTCAATTTTTGAAAAATTTACAATTAGTACCCAGTATCATATTAACTACTGAATTAACTATGAGATACATACTTAAGAAACGATTTCCCTCAGTAAATGTGAGCATATAATGGAATAACCTGCATATTATACCAGCGACCGAGCGATGATAGTGATCCAAAACTCCGAAGAGTAGCAAGGATGGCAAAAAAAGGTCAGAATGAGTAGACTTAACACTCCAACCGGAATCCACGTCAACGAGTATACCAGCTGGTGCGTCTGAACTCTTGTAGAAATGTAGAAAAGCCGACGGATAGGAAGTAAAAACAGGTGTAATCGCACGTCTGCCGTCCGAGACCGAGGTCAGGTGACCATATGACGTTTAACCAGAACTTACAAAATGACTATCATCCTATGTAATACAAAGGATCCAGTAGAAGAGTACCATTCTAATAGCATCGGTATTTCAATTGGCTATAGTCACTAGAAAATTGTCAAACAATGAAAATGACTGTTCCAGTGGTAAATGGTAGCTCGTGTCTATCATTGTACGGAAAGAATAAAGACTTATTATTTCAAGCGATTAATTTTTACATCAATGTGCTTGGGTTTACTCACAGCTCTGAAACGACGGAGACTGACTTAGTATACTTGAGCTCCAGCGACACGAAGCTTGTTATCAAGTTGGCGGTTTCAGACAATGCACCTTCTAGCACTGAGGTAAGGCAGATGACCGAGGGATTGATATCCCTGTTGAACGTGAACGACTGGAGGTCAGTTGGGGCAAGTATTGCGTTGGACGTCAAGAATTTAAATAAGTTGGTGGTTACATTGCAGGAACATAACTACCCAGTGCAGATATCGCCTAACGAATTGTATCCTGATGAGGTGTACACAGTTGATCCTATTGGTAATGTTATTGGGTTTACTGTTGGTTCGAATCCGTTGACAGTGAATCCACCGGTCGAGAAGTTGACGCCATGGAAGCCCGAGCAAGATTCAATGTCAACTTCGAATTCTGAGTATTCAAGAATGGGAGAAGATGTTGGTTCTTCGAAAAAGAGAAGAAACATTGCTGTGATGACTTCTGGTGGAGATGCTCCAGGTATGAATGCTGTGGTTTTCGCTGTTGTCAGAGCAGCAATTTTCAGAGGATCTAAGGCATTTTGCGTTATGGAAGGTTACGAAGGTTTGGTTAGGGGTGGCTCCGAATATATCAAGGAAATGAGATGGCAAGACGTTAGAAGTTACCTTTCGGAGGGTGGTACTAATATAGGTACTGCTAGATGTATGGCTTTTAAGGAAAGAAAAGGGAGATTATCTGCATGTAAGCACTTAATTGAAAGCGGCATCGATGCTTTGATTGTTTGTGGTGGTGACGGATCATTGACAGGCGCTGATTTATTTAGAAAAGACTGGCCCTCGCTTATTAAGGAATTGAAAGACACGAATGTCATTAAAGAAGAAAAATACGAAACATATAAACACTTGAACATTTGTGGTGTTGTTGGTTCTATTGATAATGATATGGCGACGACTGATGCTACAATCGGCGCTTATTCGTCATTGGCAAGAATTTGTCAAGCAATCGACTACATTGATGCTACAGCAAATTCACACTCGAGAGCCTTTGTTGTTGAAGTTATGGGTAGACATTGTGGTTGGTTAGCTTTGATGGCTGGTATAGCTACAAGCGCTGATTACATCTTGATTCCCGAAAAGCCATCGTCTTCGAAGGATTGGCAAGAGCAAATGTGTCAAATTGTTCAGAAGCACAGAGCTAAAGGAAAGAGAAAGACTATTGTTATTATTGCGGAGGGTGCAATCACGTTAGACTTGAAACCAATTTCATCTAAGGATGTCAAAGACGTCCTTGTTAATACATTAGGCTTAGATACCAGGGTGACGGTATTAGGTCACGTTCAAAGAGGTGGTACTGCTGTTGCGTATGATCGTATTTTAGGTACTTTGCAAGGGGTTGAGGCAGTGAAAGCTGTTCTTAACTGTACTCCAGATACGCCATCACCATTAATTGCGATTACAGAAAATAAGGTTGTGAGAAAATCATTAGTTGAAGCTGTAGAAATTACTAAATCTGTGGCTACAGCTATTGAACAACGTGATTTTGATAAAGCCATGACATTAAGAGAAACAGAATTCGTTGAACATTTGAATAATTTCATGTCGATAAATAGCGCAAACCACAATGAGCCAACATTGCCTATTGAAAAAAGGAAAAAGATTGCAATTATAAACATTGGTGCACCTGCTGGTGGGATGAACAGTGCAGTTTACTCCATGGCAACTTACTGTATGTCTAGAGGACATACACCGTATGCGATCTATAATGGTTTTGCTGGTTTGTCAAGACACGAGTCGGTTAGACTGATTAACTGGTTGGATATTGAAGGATGGACATCGGTTGGTGGTTCTGAAATTGGTACCAATAGAGCAACTCCAGACGAAACTGATATAGGCATGATAGCATATTATTTTGAAAAATACCAATTTGATGGATTGATACTCGTTGGTGGGTTTGAAGCCTTTGTTTCGTTAGAACAATTGGAAAGAGCAAGATCCATGTATCCAGCTTTTAGAATTCCAATGGTATTAATCCCTGCGACAATCTCAAACAATGTTCCAGGAACGGAGTATTCGTTAGGTTCAGATACATGTTTGAATGCTTTAATGGAATACTGTGATGTTGTTAAACTTTCGGCTTCCGCAACGAGAGGTCGTGTATTCATTATTGAAGTTCAGGGTGGTAATTCTGGCTATATTGCTACATTTGCATCGTTAGTTTCGGGTGCTCAGGCATCATATGTCCCAGAAGAAGGTATTGAATTAAGGCAATTAGAGATGGATATTAATTCCTTGAAAGAGGCGTTCTCGATAGAAAGAGGTATTTCTAAGGCAGGAAAATTAATCTTGAAAAGTACCAATGCATCTAAAGTATTGACCACGGAAGTCCTTGCAAACGTCATTAAACAAGAAGCCAAAAGTGACTTTGATGCGAAGACTGCTATTCCTGGTCATGTTCAACAGGGTGGATTACCGTCTCCGATTGATAGAACCAGAGGTGTAAGATTTGCGATCAAAGCAGTTCAATATATCGAAGATACTTTTGATGATATTAGCCCATATAGATACGAGATGGATTTCCCAACTGACAACAAGAAGGTGGAGACTACTGCAGCAGTATTAGGAGTTGAATCTTCTCACTTGAAATTTAGATCCATTAGACAGCTTTATGATTTTGAAACAGAGCTCCCTAAGAGAATGCCAAAGAAAATATCCTGGAATGAAGTAAGAGACATTGCCGATCAGTTGGTTGGTAGAACTCGTCTTCAAAGATAAGACAAATAATCGTTATTAAATTTTTTCATAGTTAACATTTTTTTTTGTATAAATTCCCGAGAGTGCGACATCTTATTTGCGGCAATTTGATTTCACGAGTACAAATTTATACTTTCTATTCCATATTTATATATTTATTTGCTGCCAGTTTGAATGTACGAGGATGAAAAAGTCTAAGTTCATTAGAAATAGGTCGAACAGCTGTAGTTATACTACGCTGTCTGATTTTCAAATAAGCCCAAAGGTTCGCTCTCAAAGTCTTTCACTTCCTACTTCTAGTACATCTAGTATTCAAGATTATGATCCAACTAGAGAAAACTACGAAAGGAATAATAATATTATGAGTACCACAAAGTCAAAAAACCCGCTAATTAAAGTATTACATTCTTTCAAGAGAACCAAAGATATTGATCCAGAAACTGGTGAGACAAAATTGAAATCAGAACTAAATGGGTTTTCGTTGCAAATGATAGCCATCGGGGGTTCAATTGGTACGGGATTACTTTTAGGTAGTGGTAAGTCCTTAAATGAAGGCGGGATAGTTCCATTGTTACTCGGGTATGTGCTAGTTGCCACATTCATATATTGTATGTGTCAGGCATTAGGCGAGCTATCAGTAGCTATGCCTGTTACGGGGTCATTTACCAAATACTCAGTTATGTTCATTGATAAAAGTTGGGGGTTTGCGATGGGTTGGAATTATTGTCTACAATGGTTGATCCTACTACCGATGGAATTAGTTGCAGCCTCGATGACAATTAAGTTTTGGCCAATTATAGCAGAATATTTACCGGATTACATGGTCATAACTATATTCTATGGACTAATTATTCTAATGAATCTATTTAGTGTGAAGTACTATGGTTTATTTGAAGTGATATTTTCATTATTAAAAATTGCCGCTATTATAATATTTTTAATTATTGGAATATTTATTGATGTAGGCGTAATTGGAAATGAGAGAATTGGGTTCAGATATTGGAAAGACCCTGGAAGTTTCTCTGGAAATGGATTCAATGGGTTTGTTGGAGTTGTTGTAACAGCTGCATTCAGTTTTTCTGGAAGTGAATTAGTTGGGTTGACTGCTTCTGAATCAAGAAATCCAGATAAGGAAATCCCCAGGGCAATTAAACAAGTGTTTTGGCGAATTTGTGGATTTTATTTACTTTCATTATTTGTCATTGGTTTATTGGTTCCGTTCAATCATCCGAATTTAGTTGGGGCCCACAAATCGGATGTCAATGCTTCTCCATTTGTATTGGCTCTAGCTAATACAAAAAGTAACGCTTTTGCTAGTATAATGAACATTGTTATACTTATATCCATATTATCTGTGGGGAATAGTGCCATTTATGCATCATCGAGGACTTTGATTGCATTATCTGAGAATGGACAAGCACCTAAGATGTTAAATTACATCGATAAGAAAAAAAGACCGTTAATTGCAATAGCAATATCGATTAGTTTTGGATCCCTAGCGTACATCTCCATACTCTCTCCAAATGGCTCAGAAATAATGTTTCTTTGGTTAATGTCCATATCCGGAATATCTGTATTATGCACCTATGGAACAATCACGTTTTGCCATATCAGATTTAGAAAAACATTGAAACTCAACAATATTTCATATGAAGATGAATTACCATTTTGCTCTCAGATTGGCCTCACTGGGTCATGGTATGGTATGGTGTTGAGTATTGTGATAACTGTATCGCAAATATATATTGCAATCGCCCCAGTTAACGGCAGTTTTTTAGTTAAGGATTTCTTTCAAAAAGTCTTGGGAATATTAGTCATATTGATATTCTACATCATTCACAAGATTTACTTATACGTCAAGTATGGAGAGTTTCAGTTGCTAGTTGATTTGAGAATGGTTAATATGAAATTCGGTCGTTTCGCCAACGACCAAATCAGAAAAGAATTTAAGGATAGATTTGAACAGGAAAAGATGATTTTGAACCAGCGACCTTGGTATGTAAAATTATATAATGTATGGTGTTGAAATTCATTTTTGACCCAAACAACTCGATCAATGAACGCTATACCAAAAAATTGGCTGCAAACGTCCAGTGACAGTTGCAAGCTTTTATTATATATATACTCACAACATATGTCAATGTTCTAATATAGATGATCCCTAAATTCAGACCGATCTCTGAGTGCCGCGTAGATTTCAAATTCAAATAAATCGTCCGCATTGCTGCTTACTATTGTTTACTATTCATAGAACCAGGCTCTGTAAGTCACACAATTATTCGCGAGATAAAACGAGCCAAAAAAAAAAAAAAAATTCGTATCTATGTTCTGTACGACAAAATGAATAATGTATTGAATTCAATCACAGGTACGTATTTGCAATTACCTTGATGCGCCCTAATCGTGTAGGCTTCACATCTGCCGCAATATACTAACGATACAGAATTGAATCGTCAGATCATCGATAGCAACAGCAAACAGGAATTGAATGCTATCAAGCTGAAAATTATTCAACTAGACCAACGTGCCTTGGATCTCGATACCACCGTCTACGAGAGACGGCGTCTCAAGGATTCCATAGCAAACGTACACAAATTGGCCGATCTGAAATTGAACACGGTGGATGTCAAGAAATTGTGTTTCAGAAATGAACCCGTCCCGAATTTGTCCCCACAGATAATTCGCAAACACCACCAACAACCGAAATCTGAAATTGCTCAGCTGGAAACCCTCCTAGCAAAACCATCGGTATCTGCCGTTAAAAATGCCAAACACACCGTCTCCTCATCAGACAGCCATCTCTTGATGACAAATATCTCGCGCTCAATAGTGATTACTGGATCCACGCCTGAGTCCATTAATTTTCAGAACAGTGCCCATTCTATTATCCAGCTAAACTGCAACGGCCCAATATTTCTCCACGACCTACATCATATGGTTCTAATCCTACAGTGCCATCAATTGAGGTTGCACAACGTTGTCAACTCTACCATACTTGTAGATGTTGCCAACGACAAATTGATAATTGAAAATTGCCATAACTTGAAAATTGGACATCATCCGCGTCTACACCATTTCACCGACCGTACAATCCAAGTGGATGATTTCAATCACCCTACAGATACAGAACCAAATACCAACTACTCGGACATAGAAAATGTTGCCGATTATACGTGGATTCATAATGTTATTGATGGTGCCTTACAACCACAAGTGCAACAACTTTTGCCATAAACAGCCTGATACATATTTGATCCCCTCTAATAGCCGAGTGTATGATAGGAGAGTGTACCATATTAATGAAACGAGTGATGGTGCCTTTTGGATAAACTCCGCCGATAAGCGCGGCCAAGCGCGCTATGCTACGGGTCGGTCTTTTGAGCACACATTTTTGTTACGTCCCGTCAATAACCGCATAACCTTATAGTCTAAAGTAAATAGTATATAAGTAATGAGAAAGCCCATCCTGGGTATTTGTTACAACTATAAGTATAATATTATCTAATTCATTAATTCAAATAAAAGAATATAATTATATTTAAAAATGGCACCAGTTATTACTAGACTTCAGAGTAGCAGTAGCATTGATGAAACCGATGAGCAGATACCATTAGGAGAATATTTATTTTTGCGGATCTGTCAGATCAACCCCAAATTGAAATCTGTGTTCGGAATTCCAGGGGACTTCAACTTGAACTTGTTGGAACACTTGTACGCGGACTCTGTGCTCAATGAGAAAGGGATCAAGTTTGTGGGACTTTGCAATGAGTTGAATTCCAGTTATACGGTGGACGGGTACTCGAAGATCATTGAAGGGTTGTCCGTGTTGATAACCACGTTTGGTGTAGGTGAGTTGTCGGCGCTCAATGGAATTGCAGGAGCGTTTGCAGAGTTTGCCCCAGTTTTGCATATCGTGGGGACCACGTCGACGGAGAGGTCTGCGTATGCGAAGACATGCAGTCGTCAAGGAATCCAGAATTTCCACCACTTGGTGCAGAGCAAGAACCCATTGAAGGCACCGGATCACGATGTTTACAAGCCACTTGTGGAGCCATTTTCTGTTGCCCAGGAAACCTTGACGATGGACGGATTTGACAATGAAGAAAATCTCAACAAGATCGACAAGGTTTTGATCAAGATCTACCAGGAAAATAGACCAGGATACCTTTTCGTTCCATGCGACATTCCAGACATTAAAGTTTCAAGAGCGAGATTGTCTCAAGATATTAATGTCAAAGAGTTAGCCGAAGAAGACGTCGGATCAAAGCAATTGTTGGATAACCTTACCGGCAGAATCTTGGACAAGCTTTACCAATCGCAGAAACCATCCGTGATTGGCGACGCCCTCGTATCGAGATTCCACAATGATGAAGTCTTCACTGAATTTGTCAAGAAACTTCCATCGAACTTTGTTAAGTTATTCACTGCCAACATGGCCAGAAATATCGATGAAACTTTGCCCAATTTCGTCGGTACTTATTTTGGGATCGTCTCACCATCAAAGCAATTGCAGGACAATCTTGAATTAGAAACTGATTTGTTAATTGATGTTGGCTATTACAATGCTGAAACAAATACTGCCGGTTACACCAGAGATTACAGCAAAATCAAGGATTACGTTGAAATCCACCCTGATTATGTTTTGATCGATGGAGAATATGTCACTGTTAAGGATTTTGACACTGACAAGCGTAAATTTTCAATGGGTGACTTGATCCAATCGTTGAACGATAAGATCGACCTGACCTGTTTCATTCACAACAATAAATTGGTTAATAACATTACATACAAGTTCACACCATGTAAGTGGTACAAGGAAGACAGCACTGCAAACCAAACTGTCATTCCTCAATCCAAATTAATTGATTTCTTTAACAATTATTTGCAACCAAACGACATTTTAATGGTGGAAACGTGTACATTCTTGTTCGCAATTCCTGACTTGAAGTTCCCACCAGGAGTCACATTTTTGTCCCAGTCGTTCTACGGTTCCATTGGATATGCCTTGCCTGCGACCTTGGGTGTTTCGTTGGCTGAGAAGGATTTGGGAACAAACAGAAGAGTCATTCTTGTCCAGGGTGACGGTTCTGCACAAATGACCATCCAGGAATTATCCTCATTTTTGAGACACGACGTAGTCAATCCAAAAATCTTTTTAATTAACAACGAAGGTTACACTGTTGAAAGAATCATCAAAGGTCCAACAAGACCATACAACGATATTCAGGACTGCTGGAATTGGACGGAATTGCTCAAGGTCTTTGGTGATAAGCATGGTGAAAAGCATGTTGCTGCAAAATTAGAGAATGCAGCGGAACTCGAAAATTTTAGATCTCTTCCCAACAATGATAAGATTGAGTTTATCGAACTTATGATGGGCAAGTTGGATGCTCCTGATAGATTTGCCTATATTGCTGGAAACAAGCCACCTGCTCCTTCCATTCCTATTTAGGGATAGTACACAAGGAACTGTACTATAGTCAATAGCTAATTTAAATAAATAAATGTCCATAGAAACTTTGAAAGTCGATCATTTGGTGCATTTGTAAATTGTTGGAAATGGCCGCCCTTGGAGCTATAATCAAATGTGAATAATTATACAATCTCTTGTTTTCTTGTTTATCCATTAAAGTCAAAATATCTAGTTATAATAGTTCAATACTTCGGTATGAAACAAAATATCGGAATTGTAAACCGCACCCCACAAAACCTTGCTTCCGCTCTATTGAGGGATTGTTGATACATATGTATATACATAATATGTATCAGGATACCTTTGGATAGTATGTCTTCGGAAGTTTATGATTTCAGTAAATCTCCATATCTTTTCAAGTCATGCAACAAACCGATCTCGGAATTGATATTTACCCTTACCATTGGAACTATCTTAAAAATTGTCTGACAATCTCAGGGATTAAACAAATACAGTGGATTTATATAAACAAGACTTTTTCTAATGGATCGAAGAAAACACTTAGGCCATACATAGCAAATCATTACGAGTTTTTCAAGAACGCAGGCTGACAAGGACGAGCCATGCTTTTCCTCAAGAATATATGATTACTTAGCTGAAAAAATGAACGCAAGTAATCTTCTGTCTCCTACAGGAAAGTGGAAGAAATGAGGCCTAATTACGGTCCAGGTTTTATTTATATATTGCAAAATAATCTATTCAAGGGTTCGGAAAAATTTGAGTGTTATAGTAAGATTGAAAATCATGTAGCAGACTACATGAACTACAATGAGAATCACATGTTATTCGTTGCTTGTATTTATTTGGCTAATAGAATGGAATCGGTTCTGAATTATCTTATGTGTTCGTCATATTCCATCAAAAATACTGCTTTGTATAGTACTTTAGGTACAGATACTTCTCAGTACATTTTGCTTATCACCGGTCATCATAGCAAGCAGAGGTCATATTAGCATGTAATTGGGATGTTCTTGAAGATTTAGAGCATGTTATTCAAATCTTTTCTTTTGATCCATTGGGTATGTTGATTGAAACATCATTAAGTCAAGAAGACCAGGGGTTAGATTGCTTGTGTAAAGAAAATAAAATAGAATTGTGTGACTTAAACTACATTATCAACATGTGAATAACATTCCCAATTCCAGAGTTACCACGAAGCCCGGAAACCTTTTTCACCATCAGTTTTACCTCTGGAACTATTGGTTCTAATCCAAAGGGTGTCATGCTTTCCCAGAGATTCACAGCAGTAAGTATTACCTCGAAATTTATGTTTCTTCCAAACAATGAAAAAAAGAAAGCTTTTGCATTCTTACCTTATATTTGAAAGATTGAATTGTGCATATGGTGTATAATGTGGTGCTGATACTGGGATCCCACAAACTGGTAGTATTCCGCTAATGTTAATAGAGGATTTAAAGATCTATAAACTTAATTAGATTAGTAATGTTCCAAGAGTCGTCACTAAGTATAAAGTAATTATTAAAGCTCAAACTATTAACAACGCTAAGTCTGTCACAAAGGCTGTTTATAATAAAGTCGTAAACAAAAATATAAAGATACAAGAGGATCATGATCCCGCAATTGCTTTTTAATCACTCTATGATGGTTTCTATATTGATAATGTTCATAAGGAATTTGGTTTCGACTGTATAAAATTTGTCCTCAGCTTCTTCTACAGTTAAGTTCTTGAAGACCGCATTTAATATTACTATGCTACAAGTTATAGTACCACCGAAACATTTAGTACATTGTTTATAATTTCCCATATGAAGCTGCTACAGGTACATGTGGATCTTCTATCACAGAGATGAAATTAAGGGAGCTGTCAGAAATGGAATACAGATTATATGATTCCGCCGGACCACGGGGTGAATTATTATTGAGGAGATCTCAAATATAGATCTCAAATATTTGACCAGTATTACATGAATCCCCACGAAACCACAAAGACGATTGAAAAGGACGGCTGGTAAGCCACGGGTGATGTAGCTCAAATCTCAAAATATCACTGTCGAGTATTCATTTTTAATAGAGTGAAGAATTTCTTCAAATTGTCTCTAGACGGATAATCACTCCAGAGAAAGTTGAAAACAGGTAACTTTCTTTCTCATCCATTCTTAACTAATTATATATCCATAGTGGTCCGAATAGATATTACTTGGTTGGAATTGTTGGTATTGACCGCGTGGGTGCGATTCAATTCTTAGTCAACAAATGCAATATTAGCAGATTTGTGTTGGTCACTCCTGAACAAGTCTTGAAGGAAATCAACAGAAAAAAATAGGCTATTCTTGGTTGCGTTTAATAATAGCCTGAAAAAAACAGCAGGAGTTTGAAAGAATTAATAATGGTTTTGTTGAATTCGAACCGAAAAGGTTAGATAACACACCTTGTTATGCCGCAACCCAGAAACCAAACTTACAATGTGCAAAGAAGGTTCGCTAAGTAACCATCCTAATTTATGACCCCTCACTTCGGTTTCCGTGCACTTGAATGAATCTTATTTATATGTATATTTTACAAATATAATCTGTAAATTTGACATACTGCAAACAGTCACAGTGCACCACTTCATATCTGAAATTAACAGGGCCTTGAGTACCGTAGCACCCCGTGTGATTGTGTTTTTAAAGCGACTTGCACTCCCGTATAACCCTCCATTAAATTGGTCTCTTGATCCAATGTTTGCAATGATTATCAATGCTGATACAGCTAGGAACAAGCAGGACAAATCATTACCCAGACTGGCCGACAGCGACAGAAACACGAAACTTCGAATGTTAGTATCTTAGTCAATAACGCATATAGACATGCTGGTCCTACTGCAGCTTCCTAAAACTGCCAAATCCTCGCAGCCATAATTGACTCCTTCTGTAATCAGCATGCACCAGGGTTCGATTGATTGCGGAAACAATCATTAGTAAAGTTGCCTCATATGGTACTCTTAGCGGATAGCACAATAGAGGCATAAGGCTTCATTCGTGCCGCAAACCGATTAGAAAACACCACAAGTGTATAGCACCCCAAAGCCCACAAACTAGTACCAAGCACTGTTTACATATATGGTTGTATTGCTGTGGGTAGCTAACATCTAGTTGGTGTTCCGTTAACACCATGAGGTGAGCGACTTCGCAGTTGATCTCTGGTGCAACATTGCGGCCTAAATTAGTGCCGAATTTCACTTTGCACACAATGTTTTTGTGTCCCATCCATTGAAAGCTTGATTAATGTATATGCCAACTCTACACCACCGATCTCGGACTTAAACAATACGTTGTGACCCAGGAAACACTCCAGTCCGAAAGTGAGGTCCATGGTTTCATCATGCCAACGTTACTGGTACAAATAACCACCACCGGTAAACCCCGGTTGGCAGAAGTGTCAATTAATACCAATGTGCTATCTTTTACCGATCGTTTTCTGCGGCTAGTAGATTGAATCGGGCGCATGGAACTTCTTAAAACGACTTCCGTTGATTTTCCGTCGATATTCTGTTGATTTTCGTCGACAGGTCTAGCAGCGAGATCGTTCATATTTACAAGATCGATTGTTATTTTATGATAGTTTCTCATTGGTCGAGACGTGGCCATCATAACTATCCATGGATGAGCGTTCCTTGTTGATCGGTTGGTTAACCCCATCTCGGCATCAAATCTCACTCACAAAAATTGAAATAACCGAAAGTTAGTCGCGCTTCCCCACAATTTTCACGACTATATATATATATAAATATTGTGTAATGAAATTTTATATTATTCAATTACAGTGTTATTTATAAAACAGATAGATTAACTGACTATTATGACTTCGGCAGACGTATACGACCATGGCGATTCGCCATATGTTTTCAAACCTAGCAATATTCCTGCTTCTGAATTGATCAAGGACCACTTGCCATTGCCACAGGAAATTTTCAAAGATTCGATAGCTTTGCCAGGAACAGCCAAAGATAAGTACAGTTCTATCTACAGAAACAAGATGTTTCCAGGACACTTGAAGGAGGCACTTACTCCTGAATTGGACACGTATCATAGGCTTTTCAAGAATTCGGTGGTGTCTTTCGCAGACAAGCCCTGTCTTGCGTACAGAAAGTACGACTACGTGAACAAGAAAAGCGCCAATACATACAGCACATTGACTTACGGAGAGGTAGACCAGATGAAGAAGAACTTCGGTTCTGGTTTCCTTTACTTGTTGCAAAATAACCCGTTCAAGAACAGTAAAAAGTTTGAAAGTCACAGAAAGATTGATAACCATATGAGGGACTACAAGAGTTACAACATTTCAAACATTTCATTCGTGGCGACCATTTACTCGGGCAACAGGATGGAATGGGTATTGAGTGATCTTATGTGTACCGCGTTTTCTATCACCAATACGGCGTTGTACGACACGTTGGGGGGTGACACGTCGGAGTACATCTTGCACTCTACTGAGTCACCAGTGGTGATAACATCTAAGGGCCATGTTGAGGAGGTCATAAGATTAAAGGAAAAATATCCAGAAAAGTTAGAACATATCATTTCTATCGTTTCGTTGGATCCATTGGACTTGACTAATAAAACGCCATTGAGTGCTGAAGATCAGAGATTGGTGGAATTGTGCAAGTCGCATAAGGTAACATTGATAGGATTAGAACAAGTCATGAAAGTTGGAGAAATATTTCCAACTCCTGAATTACCACCCACCCCGGATTCTTTGTACACTATTAGTTTCACCTCAGGTACTACTGGTGCCAATCCAAAAGGTGTTTTGCTTTCCCAAAGAATCTGTACGGCAGGTGTCACATTTATCCTTACACAATTTCCACGTATCACAAATGCCAAAGCGTTTTCGTTTTTGCCATTGGCCCATATTTTTGAAAGACAGACATGTGCCTTTGGCTTATCATGTGGTACATGTGTGGGATTTCCTCAAATTGGTGGTACTCCATTGACTTTGGTGGAAGACTTGAAGATTTTTAAACCACACCATATGTGTAATGTTCCAAGAATTTTCACCAAATTTGAGGCTGTCATTAAGAATTCTACTGTGGAGAACCCTAACTCTGCTTTAAAAAGATCCATTTTCGATAAAATTATTACAAGTAAAATCCAAGGGCAAGAAGCTTATGACGGTGCAGACGGTTCAAATGTAATTTATGATCGTTTATTTTTGAGCGAAATACGTAAAGCTTTTGGTTTTGATAATATGAAATATGTTATTACAGGTTCTGCTCCAATTGCCCCTTCTACAGTTAAGTTCTTGAAGGCCTCTTTTGGTATCGGTATGCCTCAAGGCTATGGCTCAACGGAATCATTTGCTGGTTTTGCAATTAGTGTGCCATATGAGGCCAATCCAGGTTCATGTGGTGCGGTTGGTGTCACTACCGAAATGAGATTAATGGAGTTACCAGAAATGGGATATAAGTTAGATGATCCAGAAGGACCACGAGGAGAATTGTGTTTGAGAGGGCCACAAATTTTCCAACAATACTTCCATAATGAAGAGGAAACGAAAAAGTCTTTTGACGAAGATGGGTGGTTTCATACTGGTGATGTTGCAAGATTCTCAAAGGATAACGGTAGATTATACATTATTGACAGAGTCAAAAATTTCTTTAAATTGGCCCAAGGTGAATATGTCACGCCAGAAAAAGTTGAAAACAAATATCTTTCCTCGTCAGCTATTCTTAATCAATTGTATGTTCATGGTGATTCGTTAAGACATTTCTTAGTGGGTATTGTTGGTATTGATCGTGAAGCAGCTGTCCAATTTTTACGTGAGAAATGTAAGGTGAATATAAACCAATTAGCCACACCTGAGCTGGTTTTAGAAGAAATTAACAAGAAAGAAAACAGACAGCAATTAGTGAGCTACATTAACTCTAGAATTGGTAAACAATTATCGGGATTTGAAAAGATCTACAATGTTTATGTTGAATTTGAACCTTTGAGATTAGATAGGGAGGTAGTAACTCCTACTCAGAAACTTAAGAGACCGATTGCTTACAAGTTTTTCAAGAAACAAATTGGCGAAATGTATGACGAGGGTTCGTTAGTCAACGGTACTAAATTATGAGTATTCTAAATGTGTGTATACTTTAATAAATCTTTATTTGAATGTATCTATAAACAGTAGGAGCAATGTCGCAATTAATTATTCAAATGAAATGTCGCGTTTTCGGTCTACGACATTGACGAAGACTTACAATTTCAAAAACCATGAAAAGTTGATAGGTACGTTCAACCCATTATACTTTGAAATAGGCATACATTAACAAAGTAGTCATCATGGTATGTATGAATATTTATTAATGCAATATTCGTCAATATTACTGGTGGGCGTCATACTAACCAAATTATAGTCAGCAAACACAATTTCAACAAAAGTTCAAAGTAAGGACTTAAATGGTTTGTCGTTAATCGCAGCCCATTCACACATTTCCGGGTTAGGATTGGATGAAAACTTACAGCCTAAAGAATCTGGCCAGGGTATGGTTGGGCAATTAAAGGCTAGAAGAGCAGCTGGCGTAATCTTGAAAATGATTCAGGCAGGTAAAATTGCTGGTCGTGCTGTTTTGGTAGCAGGTCCACCATCTACTGGTAAGACTGCTATAGCTATGGGATTATCGCAAAACTTAGGATCAGAAGTCCCATTCACGGCAATAGCCGGTTCTGAAATCTTTTCATTGGAATTATCGAAGACTGAATCTTTAACTCAGGCTTTCCGTAAATCTATTGGTATCAAAATCAAGGAGGAAACTGAAATGATTGAGGGTGAAGTTGTTGAAATTCAGATTGACAGATCAATTACAGGCGGCCACAAACAAGGTAAATTAACCATAAAGACCACTGATATGGAAACCATTTATGAATTGGGTAACAAGATGATAGAAGGATTAACCAAAGAAAAGGTTTTGGCAGGTGATGTTATATCCATTGATAAGGCCTCAGGTAAAATTACAAAGTTGGGTAAGTCGTTCACTCGCGCAAGGGATTATGATGCTATGGGTCCTGAAACAAAGTTTGTTCAATGTCCAGAAGGAGAATTACAGAAAAGAAAAGAAGTAGTTCATACTGTTTCTTTACATGAAATTGATGTCATAAATTCAAGACAACAGGGTTTCTTAGCATTATTTTCAGGAGATACAGGCGAAATTAGATCAGAGGTCCGTGATCAAATCAATTCCAAGGTCGCCGAATGGAAGGAAGAAGGTAAAGCAGAAATAGTTCCAGGTGTATTATTTATTGATGAAGTTCATATGTTGGATATTGAATGTTTTTCATTTATAAATAGAGCATTAGAAGATGAATTTGCGCCTATTGTTATCATGGCCACTAATAGAGGTATTTCGAAGACTCGTGGAACCAACTATAAATCACCCCATGGCTTGCCTATGGATCTCTTAGATAGATCGATAATCATTCATACTGCCCCATATAACGCTGACGAAATTAGAACTATCTTATTGATCAGAGCAACTGAAGAAGAAGTTGAATTAACAGGTGATGCATTGGCGCTATTAACAAAAATTGGACAAGAAACCAGTTTAAGATATGCGTCCAACTTGATATCTGTGTCTCAGCAGATTGCGTTGAAGAGAAGAAGCAATTCCGTTGATTTGCCAGATATTAAGAGAAGTTATATGTTATTCTTAGATTCCGATAGATCGGTCCAATATTTAGAAGAGTTCTCCACGCAGTTCATTGATGACAGTGGTAATGTTACATTTGGATTGAATGAAGCAAGCAGAAAACAAAGTAAAAATGAATCCGCGCCAAATGGTGAAGACAAAATGGAAACTGATTAGCCAAATAAATGTTTTGTTATTCTGTAATAGATTGTGCAATAATTAAAAAAGCTTCTTACAATGTATATATAGTTGAAAGTCACTTTTTATGATATATTATGTATAAATAAATGCAACTATGAAAACGACGTGGCGATCAACATGTAAGCAATAAACTTTTTGTATGGTACAATGTACCACTGAGAAATAAACAAATCAGTTAGCGACCTAAACATATAGATCTCGTTAAAATAATTTTTATCGATATTAGATAGATTAACCACTGCCCTTAGTATTCAAAATTAAAGCAATAATCATGCCATACAATCCCAAAACTTCTGCAAAAATCAAGATCAAGACAATACCGACAAAAAGCCTTGGTTGATGCATAAATTGTCTTACCCCTTCATCACCGACAATTCCAATAGAATACCCAGATGCTAAGCATGCAAATCCAACGGACAATCCGCAGGCTAAATGCATAAATCCATTGAAAAGTGAATATTTCTCCGTTGGTGACAATCCCCCTGCTATTAAAACAGACACAACCAACCCATAAACAGACAAAATACCAGACATAACAACTGGAATTAATGACTTCATAATCAATTCTGGCTTGAATGTACCAATACCTGAAATACCAATACCTGACTTAGCGGTACCAATAGCTGCTCCAGCGCAAGATAACATCATGGCAGCTGCACATCCAGCAAACCCAAAAAATGGTGCAAATGCCGGTGCATACTCATCGCCTAAATTAACAGACATTATGTTTCTATTGACGTCAATTAATAGTCTCCAATCTATGGTAGTTTTTGTACAAAACTCAAGTTAACAAAATGTCGAACACCCCTAAAATAGAGTGCGACATTTTGACTACGGAACGACATGTTTCATACACAATCAAAATAACATTTGTTCGTTTGCAAGCATAATACTATTGCACGGAATTGATGGCGTATAGCGTATAATGAGCGGAAATAATGACTACGAGAAGCTACAGCTTTCTAAGCAAGACTTGAGATATTTATATGGGCAAATTCTCAGTAGCGCAACCTCCAAACTTGACCTTCATTTACCTACGTCAAATAACGATCCGTTGAAAACAAAAGTTGCAAATTTATTGGATGAGTTTATATTGGATGCATTTGAGATGGCAAAACAGGCCATAATGATAGATGGATATGACATGAGTGGCAGAAAGAATACGCAGCCAATATCTGATTTATTATCTTTAAAATCCAGAGAGAAAATAGAGCCCTTTGATTTCGAGCTAAATGCCCAATTGCGAAACGTTTTGGAACACGTCGAACAAGAAACAATACAAGTGAGTAAACTTCGAAGAGATTTACCGGCGAAGGCGAAAGAAACGTACGACAGCTTAATTTCTAATACAGATAATGAGGTTTCGGCAATATTGGCGGACTTGGAGTCAGAATCTCAACGAGAATTACAAAATAGCGAAGATGAACAAGACTTGAATGCCCTGGAGTTAATACCGCGAATCGATTCGATTGTTGACGACTATCAAGAAGCATTACTAAGGTTGAACTATCTCAAAAAGAATATACCACAGCAAAAGTCTGACCTCGATAGACTAGATGAGACCATACTGCTCTTAGAAGCTGCTTACACGCGACAGAAAAGTGAATCTGGTGTATGAAAGGTAAATATAATTCCCATATTTATGTCTCCTCTGCTTCATTACGCTTTGTACATTACCTATATATTTTTTTCAACGACTCTCAATAATGCATTTTTAAATACACTGATACTGATACCGATACCTTCTATACTGATGTAGTCACATTGCATCCTGTTGAATAGCAAACATTATTGTCCCCCAAAATTTCGTGGTGTTTATTTTGGACCAATGTTTTATTTACATTTCGACCCAATGCGGTTATGTGAATGATTGCATCAATTTGTTTAGAAGATGATACTAATGGAATATACAAGATAAACTTCTCTTGTCATATATTTGTTAAAATATCACAGCTATTCTGTTGTATCATTTATTCCTAGTTAGTGGATATGACTTCACCCATAAAAAGTAATGTCGCTTTACGGTATTTGGAGTCGATCAATGATTCAGGTATCGATGCTCCGAATAGATTACCGCTTCAACCGACTTTGAAATACAATTTGACACCCTCAAGAGACAAAAAGGATCAAGTACATGAACAGGACTTGGATACTTTGGCAAAACAGTTGAACATCAGCCCGACCACTTCACCATCAAAAACGGCTTTGCTTAGGAGCAAATTCGAATCACCTTCGGTTACAGTTTCTTCGTTCAAGAGCCCACTGGGTAAATCAAATTTATCTGCTACGAGTAGCCGTAGCGGTACTCCTACAAAAAAGGTCTTACTTGAGGGGGGTGACAACACGGGAGGCCATATTAGTAATTCAAGAGATTCGTTAGACACGTCTACAAAAATTCATTTAGAAACTCCACTGTCGTTTAAGGACAACGCCAGGTTATCACCGTTAAAACAGCAAATTAACACTCCCTCTCCAAATCACAAGCCATTCTTATCTTCTCCAAGCAATAACACTTCTAATGATTCCCCAGGATATGAGTATTTGTGTCGTATATTGGCAATCAAGAATTGGCTTGAAATAGCTTTGCAGGAATCAATCATTCAAGAACCTGCAGAATTGATTTCCTATATTAGAAACGGAATTCACTTAGCAAAACTAGCAAATGTCATTTTACCTTCTCGGAAAACTGTATTTACAAATGACTCTAAGCTTCAATTTAGGCATACCGAGAACATTAATAGGTTCTTTCAATTGTTAGATTACTTGAATGTTCCTGATTTATTCAGATTTGAGCTTACAGACTTGTATGATGCCAAAAATGTTCCTAAGGTCTGGTTTTGTTTACACACAATGAGCTATATGTTAAATAAGATGGAATTTTCCTACCCACAGATTGAAAATTTGGTTAATAAGGTTGAATTTTCTGGCGATGATATTAGGACTGCAAATAGAGCTTTAGTCGGAGCAGGCTTACCTAACTTTTCATGTACTGATACTAGTGAGTCTTCACCCTTGAGAACAGGTGAGAGCAGCTACATGAATCGTGCGTTGGCTACTACTAATAAACTTCCTCCGTTGAAAAGTATAAATACTAAAGAAAAATTGGAAAAAGAAAATCCATTTGTCGATAAACCTATTAAACTTCTGTCTGAAAATGAGCACTTGAGTAATTTTAAATACTCTCTTCTTTCACCACCTGAGAAGAATATTGAGGAAGATGAAAGTCAAAAGGTTTCAAGACTATGTTCCCAAGAATCAAGTCTACAAGATTTTGACTATAAAAGTAACAACTATTATACCCCTGGGTTAGAGGAACATACTGAAAACGTTAAAAAGCTTCAAGCATTAGCTCGTGGTGCCAACTTCCGTTATAAGATGTTCGTTGATCGTATTATGCTAAAATCATTTGGCGACGAATTAACCTTCTTTGTTTCCATTATGAGGGGAAATATGTTTCGTAACAAGACAATTCACAAACATCGTGATGAATTATTGCTTCACAAACATGAACTTATCCAATTACAGTCGATGATAAGAGCGAATCATTCAAGGTATTCTAGCAGGTATGATTTTAATTCCAGTGAGGAATCTTCTATAAGTCTACAATCCACAATCCGAGGTTATATGCAAAGGAAGAAATTAAACATTATAAAATCTACCTTGATTAACAATGAATGTTCTGTAGTCAATTTACAGTCAATCATGAAGGCAAAATTAATACGTCCGAAAGCAACTGTGCTTATGAAAAATAAAGATGCAATCGAGCCATCAATCTTAAGTTTCCAAGCAATAAGTCGTGGTTATTTATATCACAAATATGCGAGTAATAGCATCATTGAGGGAATATCCAATGGTGGAGGTGTTGTTGAATTACAGTCTTTGTTTCGTGGTCAAGTAATTAGAAATGATATACAGAGAAAGTGTCAAATGATTTCTACGTCATTATCTGATTTATGTGACCTACAAAGTATTGCACGAGGTGGTATTTCCAGGACAAGATTATGCAATAACGTATTGGTCACTTTGATTTACGAAGATAATGTTTTGAATACTTTATATGCAAAAGTAAGGGGGAATAATGTTAGGAATGAAATAAATACGAAGAGGGACACCTTGAAAGAGAACGAAATCAAAACAATACTACCAATCCAAACATTGTTTAGAGGTATTTTATGCAGATTTAAAAGAGAAATCAAACTAGATGATTTATATTGTGACATTGAGAATTTAATTTGCTTACAATCAATGATAAGAGGCAGGAGAATAAGGAAGGAGATTACATCCATTGAACACTATTATCAATTGAATTCTGATAAAGTGATAAAGGCACAAGCAATAATCAAGAGTAATTTTACACAGAGGGCATATAAATCTCTCATTAATATGAAGAACCCACCACTATCAGTTATACAAAGATTTGCATATTTATTGACAGATAATGATATGGATTATCAAGAAGAAATGGAATTGTCGGAATTAAAAGACAAAATAATTGAAAAGTCGAAAAATAACGAGGATTTGGAACTACAAATTGAAAATTCGGATATCAAATTGGGTTTATTAGACAAGAATAAGATTACTGTGGAAGAATTTATTAAACATAAAAACAAATATAAAACTTATAAGCCAGCTACAAGTAATGCTGTTAATGTTCAAAATTTAGCAAAACTTAATAAATCATCTAGGGAAAGAATTGACTTATACCAAACCATGTTCTATTTCCTTCAAACGAAGCCAGTGTATCTTATTAGACTCTATAATAGTTTACCTATCGCTTCAAAGGACTCTAAATTTAATAAAGACTTACGGTCTTATATCACCCTGATGTTTCCAATAAAAGATTCCTCTATCAACCATCATTCAAGAGAAGAATTTTTCTTGATTAAATTTATTTCTAGTATGATGAAAAATGATATGGAATATAATTGCAGAACCATCAGCGATATTACTAAGTGTCAAGAATGTTTTTGGATCGATTATTTGTTGCAATTTAATAATCATACATATCAAAGACTTCATTTAAAGAGTATAATGGGTAGGTCAGTATCTCATATTATAGATAATGATGAGCTTGACTTTGAGTCTGATCCTTCTGAGATATATGCTGATGTTATCAAGAGGGAAATTAAGATCAATGGTTTAACTGACAAACAAGAGCATGTTACTTCGCAGGTTGCAATTAAAAACCCTGACGTGTCAGCAAGGTTCGTGAAGAATTTGATGCACTTGAGAGAAAGCTCCACCGACATTTTCAATTTGTTGGAGAAGACTATCGAACGAATTCCAATGCATATCCGATTGCTCTCAAACAATGTATATAGATTATCTCAGCTCCACTTTCCTGAGAAATCTGACCAACAACACCTAGCAGTCGCAGGCGTCATATTCATTAAACATTACATTTCTGCTATCTTGCAATACCCTGAAAACTTTGGTTATTTGGCTAAAAGTCCATTTAATGCATCATTATACAATGTTAAGGCTAAAGACAACCTTAAACATTTAAGCCGAGTAATGCTACAAATATTTTCAATGAAACCCTTCAGTGATAATTATTTGAAACCATTGAATGACTATGTCATTTCAATGAATGATATGACTAAAAAATTGGTATTCAAATTAATAGATGTTAAAAGTATTGAAGATGAATACGAATTGAATGATTACGATGATATTGTAACTCATGAAAGACCAAAATTGAGTATGAAAGTAAGTGATATGATTATGATCGAGAAAATTGTAAATCAGAGTATTGATGTGATGGCCCCAAGTTCCGACGATCAATTGTATTCTATAACTTCTCAATTAGAAGATGTTATAAATTCTGCAGATGACTTTGTTACTTTAACTGAATTGGGTTTTGTAACATTGAATTTGAATCCAACTACGAAGGAAGATTCATTAGCCGATTCTAAGGTATCTTCATTGATTTCACAAGCAAAAAGATGTATATTATATATTATCAGGATTCAAGAAGGCAATGGATTATTAGAGTTACTTATTTCTGGAATTAAGCCTCAGTATGAAGCTAAATTTAAGGAAATCGTCAACTTTGAAAAGAGAGAAACTGATGAGTCCAGTATCAATATAAAGAAAAGGCCATATTACAAAACATCATTGGGGAATTTGTCTTCTTTAACGTATCATGAGTTGAAAAAAATGGCCTTAGAAATAATATTGAAATTAGAATCAATCGGTGTGTTAACAAGGAAGAATTCATTCCAAGAAATTCTTAATCAAATAGCGATAGATATCAAGACAAAACATTCGCAAAGAACCAATCGTAAAGCCCAATTAGAAATTGCCAGCAAAACTCAGAAAAAATTATTAGATAAAGAAAAGTTCTTAGCTAAGCAGTTGTCCGATTATAACAACCATATTGATACTATTCTTTCGGAATTACAACTGAAAACAAAGGATAGGAAGTTATTTAATATTATTCCTGTTTTTAGTAAACAATATTTTTACCACAGAGAATTGAAAAGGTCTAATAGACTTCCAAAGTTTGGTTCATATAAATATTCTGCTAAGAAATTAATAGATCAGGAAATATTGATTGAGTTTGGTGGTGTTTTAAGCCAACGGTATTCCTCTTCATCAAAATTAGATTTCATGTTCAGTTGTCATGAAGTTGGAAAATTTACAATTGAAGCTGCCACAGGATCAGTTAATATCCCAGGTGCTTATAACTCAATTTCTATTGATCAATTATTAAATCTTCAATATGAAAATAAAGAAAAATTCAAATTATTTGATGGAATGGTAATATTCGATACTCATAATTTAACTGGTTTCATTTTCAGAAAGTTCTACGATCTTAAAAGAGATAGAATACTTACATGATGTAATTTCAGATGTTGCTATTAAAACTCTAATACAAAATAGCATAAATATATAACTTTAAATTATTTTTTGAGTAACTCGTTAATCTTTTCTTCTAAAGAAGCTAATCTTGCGTCTTTCTCTAAACCTGAATCAGTTAATTTAACAACCTGAGCTTCCAATTTTTCTACTAACGTTGAAAGTCTTTCAACTGTACCTTTCAACGTAGGACCACCATTCGATGTTGGCTTAGCGTTGCTAGATGAAGGCGCAGTGGTTGTTGATGGTGTCGAGTCTTTCGAATCTGCTATTGGAATAGATTTCTTAGCTTCTTCCTTCTTAGCTTCTTCCTTCTTAGCTTCTTCCTTCTTAACTTCTTCCTTCTTAGCTTCTTCCTTCTTAGCTTCTTCCTTCTTAGCTTCTTCCTTCTTAGCTTCTTCCTTCTTAGCTTCTTCCTTCTTAGCTTCTTCCTTCTTAGCTTCCTTCTTTGTTTGATTCTCTGGTTTTTCAGATTTGGACACGGGCGTTCCGGGTTTTTTCACTTCTTCCCAATCTTCATCTTTTTCTTCCGTTTCATGTTTTTCTTCGTTATCTGATTCATCATTTACTTTATTGATCAAAGTGTTAACTTCACCAGATGATTTCAATAATTCATCCACATTTTTTGAAGTAACGGATGATTCTGGAGTAGCCTCCTTCTCGCCCTTCACTGTTTCAGCGGGTTTCGTGTCTTTTGATACTGCAGTTTTATCTTTCGTTTCTTTTTCTTTCATTTTCTTCTCTTCTATCTTCGCAGCGGCAGCTTCTTCCTTTGCTGACGAAACGTTTACAGCAGCTCCTGATTCTCTGATAGATGGTTCAGTACCCTCATATAATGATTCCATACTCATTAATAAAGGACCATTACATTCTTTGCCATCGAAAAATTCTTGAGCACTTAAAGCAGGATCTTGGGATGGACAATCTGGGTAAATATCTCTCTGAAATAATTCAGATCTTCTAGGAACAATAAATGAGATTGGCTCAATAGAATTATCATTAACAGTTTTAAAGGATTTCAATACTTCATTATCTTTGACATTAACAGAAAATTTTGGTGTAATTGCAAAACCTCTTTGAGGATCCGTTGACGAAAATTGCGATAATTCATGTAAAATATCATTTTCATATTCAAAATAACGAATATTACCATCACCTTTACCTGCTAAATACAAAATATTATTTGATTCATCAAAAACTGGAATCAACACCCCAGAAGAAGAATCAATAACAAGGAAGCCGTCGATAGGACCTGTTTCAATGTTATTAACATCCCAAATACCAACCTGACGGTCTGATAATCTGGAAAAACCGGTAGTGATAATTCGGTCAGTATTACCTAACCAAACCACCCTTGATGGTTTAGCACCCGTATGACCTGGACCCTCAGATAAAATCTTACCGGATCTAATATCCCAAATCCTTATCTTTTTATCTCTCGAAGTAGTAGCTAACAAAGAACCATTGTAGTTAAAAGCCAAAGATGTAACTAAATCTTTATGTTGTAAAGTAATCTCATCTTTACCTGTTTCTAAATTCCAAATTTTAACTGTATAATCCATCGAGCAGGACGCTAACACATTCTTAGCACACGGATGAAAATCAACATGACCCACCTTCCTAGTATGACCGGAAAGAACCTTTACAGGTTCCGTTATATCCTTGATATTATCAGATTCATCCAAATATTTGTGGAATGAGAAATCTTCTGGAATCTCCCATAAGCAAATCTTACCATCATCTGAGCAACTAACAATTTGTTGTTGGTTAAATGGATCAAATTGCGTATCCAATACAGGCCCTTTGTGGCCCCTGAATAATGGAACGGTGTCAGGTGCCTTTCCAACCTCACTCAATGGAATGATAGCGAATGCACCACCTCCAGAAGAATCCCAATTTACAGATAAGTATTTACCGTTCGAATCAATAATATTAGAATCCCATGCATTCTTTGTAACCTTCAAATTTTCATAGCATAATTCTTTCTTCGCTGCTTGCCCAAATACATGACGATATTTAGATGCTCTAACAAATTTTCCACTAGAACAATTGTTAGTACTCTCTCTCCTTGTTCAAGTTAACATATATACATACCTCATTTTTTTTCAATTCTTGTTGTAATGAGTATTCCTGAACTTATTATTAATCACACGTCGCTAAAAGAAATTAGCTACTTATAATATTATATTGTATTAACTTCAATCAATACTCTGTACATTATAATTGTCGATCAAATCTGAAAAATAAGAAACCGCGTTCCGACTCCGCAATAGTATTGTACACTATACACTTTAAATACATACACCTATTCACATCAACGATTTTCGAAGTAATTGCTGGCATCATGATGGAACGAACTTGTATCTTCTCCACTTTCATTTGAATCAAGAAAGTTAACTTCTGCTTGGTAGTTTGGAGTTGAAGGGACTAAGTTATCCTGTTTGCACAAATTCTCGAACGTACTTTTCTTTTCTCTTTCAATTATATGTTTCCTTTGTTGTAGGTCAATTAGAGCAAAGTTCCCTAGGGTCTCTTCTAACGTCTTCTTTTGTTCCGCGAACCAAAGTTCACGCTGCCTATCAAATGAATAACTTTGCCATACTGTGTATGCATCTTTGACCTCATTAATAAAATTATCATCACGATTAGCCGTTAATGTAATAATTTCGTTAAACAGCTCCGTCGTCGGTGGTGAACCTATAGGCCAATTACTTATTGGTAGGTACAAGCATACTAACTTAGCAAATGTCGGTGTTAAGTGTCTTGTGGAAGTGTTACCCAACTGATCCAAAAACCATTCGCTGGTCAATAGTCTTGCTTTGATCTCTCTATCCCGTAGCTTTCTCCTGATCTTGTTCTTTTCTTTGACGTTTTCACGTTTGTTATATTTTCTAGATGTTACTTTCTTCTTTGACTTGCGTGTCTCAATTCTCTCAGTATCCAAGAAACCATTCCTACGAATTACTTTACTCCGTATTCTAGCGATGTCTTCCGCAGGGTGCAATTCATCGCCTTTCTTCAAATCTAGGTGACGCCCATAAGATCCTTGATGGGAAAAGTGTTTCTTACAAAATGTACAGTATCTTTTAGGATCTTTGAATTGATCTACGAGATGTTCGTTCAAAATAGCAGTCTTTCTGTTTTCGTCATCCTTAGTAATCTTATTAGTGTGTGACAATTGTCCATCACGTTGAGCTCTTGTTACTGCCTGTATTGTCTGATATTCGTCTTCCTTACTCCGAAAATTATGTCGTATTTGTTGTTGTAATGCTTCATTAGATGTTGCATTTATATCATTGTTGGTATCATTATACTGATTTTCGCCTATATTAGCACTATGATTCTCTAAAGAAGATAAGTCCACCGACAAATTCATAACATCATTCTGAACAGCATTCTCCTGATCCATATTAAAAAACTGTACTTCATGATCATTACTTGTATATTGGTTGTTATTTCTATCATCTTCATTCATTATTTAGTCACCTTTACATTTCCTTGTCAAAGTTCCGTTTAAACCTTACATTTTATAAAATTTTATTATTTTGTGTCACAACTTTTGATCAATCCTTCATTCATCTACTATAAACTATATTTGTTTAAATATTCATATCTGCAACAATATCACGTAGCCTACTTACATACTTATTTTCGACCATGTCATATCTCCCCGCTGCAACTTTCAAAATTAATTCATTAAGTTCGGCTGAACCTAAAATATCAACATGATCAGCTGTTTTTGCCCCACCTCTAATATCGAATCTATCAGGTTCGTGTTTAATTTCAACAATGGTAACAGATGAGTTTCCTGGATTATATCTTGATTTGCTTCCTTTTTGCCACTCATGGCACATTGCATGCGTCAATAAGGATACTGTACCATCACCATCACCTAGTAATACTGGATTTTCAGCATCTGAATTGATAATGTGATCTAATTTAACGGATGGATCAGCATCGTGATAATAATATGCTCTTTCAGTTGGTTTACCAATACCATAGAAACAAAAGATTTTCATATCAGGAGCATTTGGTAGAGCAGCTTCTAATGGGTTAGACCACTTCAGGTGATCCTGATTGTTGCGTTTCAATTCCTTTTTGGTCTTTGCAATACCGAAAGAATACTGTTCTCTAACTCTTTTGCTGAACCAATCTGGAGACTTCTCGAGTAAGTAATCAATACTTTCATCCATTGTCAAAATTCTCTGAGACGAACCTTCGAACCTAATAAATGTACCAAATGTTTCTCCTTTAGGACCCTCGGGAGCACTTTCATTAGCGTTCAATGGTGTTAATAAGGTGTTGGACGGATCATCTGGTGCATAGGTAGAATTACCCCAAATAACGTCTCCACCTTTTGGTAGCATACTTGGAACACCGCCAAACGTTCTCAACATGTCAACTCTTTCTTTACGGCTAAAGAACTTTTCTAATCCATATACTGCCAACGCATTTAATTGCACAGTATCTCTCATTTCACCTGAGATTAATGCAGGGATAGACTTTGGGACACCCAAGGTACTACCAGAAATATCCACTACTGCGGCAATATAATCATTACACCACCTTGGTCCACCATTACCGTAATTTTCACCAGATGCTTCAACCCATTTTAAGAAGTAATAAATCACCTGGGATCCCATTGAATGGCCAACTAAAACTGACTTTTCGCCGCTAACAATTCTAGTCAACTCAACCTGTGCCTTCAATTTAGAGAAGTAAGCGTCTCTTTTTTCTAAGTCTAAGTATGCCAACCTCCAATCGTACGCCGCGCTAATCATATTATTTGGGTTATATCCGATAACAGCAAGATTCTGTAAAATCTTATTCCAGATCCAGTATCCCGCAACAAAGAAGTCTGCAGCCTCAAATCCTTGTGCTGCCCTCAATTTTACCTTTGGGGGATCTAGCCCTGTCTCAGGATCAAGCAGAATATACTTCAACCAACATGCCTTGTCCAAAATCATGGTCCTCAACATATAAAACGATCCCCATAATCTTTTACGGAAGTGGTTGATAGAGGGACAGTCAGGAGGTTGTTCTAGCCCCCAAGATTCAATCCCAGTGGAGATTACTCCTGGAACCATAATCACGCTATGTTTGTTCGTTAAATTGTAGGTCGAAGACATTCTTCTACCCACTGAAAATGATTCGGCAGAACCATACAAGGAGTCTTCATTGCCACTACCATCGATATCACTCAAAATGGATTGTAACCCGGATGGCAATGCTTCTTTCCAGTCATCTAACAACCCGCTGACAGAATCAAAATTTACCAATTTATCAAGTTCAGCCTTCATACTTGGATTCGATGACGCTCCTAAAAACCCTGCAGCAAGTAACCCGATAAGTGTACCCATTATGAAGATCACTCTCCTTGACTCAAACATTTTTTTCTTTATTGGCTTTCCTTGTCGATCTTCGTATCTGTGGTGGTGTTTGTGTGGTAATGACTGTCTTCTCTTCATAGAATGCGTTTCAGTCATAGTAGGTTCCCTTGAATCCAATGCACTGGTTCTACCTAATGATTCGTCTCTTGCCGACGTATCTTCATCAGAGGAAAATTCCTTGTCCTTCCTCTTGATAGGTTTCGTCATATTACCTAAAGTATACCACGGAAAGCAATAGTATACATCTTCAAATGATAACAAGTGAATAATTAGCGATGGCTCATGTGATCGCGATCTAATCAAATTTCGTATGAAGCTACAAACAGGAATCAAGAATCATTATACAAGATCAAACACAAGTCAGATAGTAATAAATATATTGAGATTAGTAGTATATAATCATAACGCATCCATGGTGTAATCATATTCGATACCGGGCGTCACACTCGCAATAAATTTTAAGAAAATAATTAAGTATTGGTCAACTCTTATACCAGAAACATCATCATCGAGCTCATCGCCGGATTCTCTATGGCGCTCTTTGTCATCTAGGTGCAATGATTCCGTCTTCTCGGTTATATCGGTCGTGTTTTTCTTGGAGGCTGCAGCGTGCGCCATCAACACCTTCATGACTGATGAGTGTTTGCATGGATGAATCGACACCGACATGGTATTATAGGAGATTGGCAAGCTCTCTATTGTTGCTGTTTTGTCTCTATAGTCGCTAGAAATATCCTCAAACATCTGCTTAGGGAGTAACGGGATACCATTCGAGTTGAATCCCACAAGATACATCTTGGGAACCCTGTACGACGTAGAGTATGTAATATACAAATCGTACTTTCTTAGGTTACTATTCGTGTTGGTATCAATCAATTCTTCAAAATCGTTATCATCATTCGAGTTCTGCTCCTCTGCATTCTCATCGATTAATTCATTGATCAATTCATCGATATCGTTATTTTCGTTGGCTTCATCATCATTATTTCCGCTGCCACCCTCTTCGTGATTAGCTGCACCGATATCGTTCTTTAATTTGGACGTTGTATCGTTATTGATTCTGTGTGACTTAATCCAACCGTCCTCCAACTCCTCCTCGTCCTCTTCTAAGTCACTTTTGATTCCCAAGTATGTAACTGCTCTTTGGTACGACGATACATGTTTTGTGATGAGATACTGTTTGTCCGGCGGTAAGAAATCTTTCTTCAACTTATCGGGTGCTGAGCTCCATTGCCAGGTCGGGAATTTATAGACTAAGTAATCGCCAGCTTTCACGAATTCCTCGGGCGATATTTCTCCTGTGGTGGTAAAATTGGACGCGTGATTGATGGGAGTTAAGTATTCCCTCAACGACGATAATTTGGATCTTAACATGTTTGTTCTATATGGTTATTGCTGAAATAGACGCAAAAAGCCCGCAGCTTATCTTTGCCTGTCACTGCTCCTTAAATAGCCGTTATCATCATTTATCGGGAAGTCGTGGCGATGTCCAAAAGATGTGTGGCTAAAAAAATCCAATTGCAAGATCCATTTCCAAAGATCGAATCCCAACGTCCGGATCCAACCTGTACTTGAGCTTCGACCAACGATTGCCTGTTTTGTCTAACTTATGCCGATGTATCTGGATGGGAACCCTACCGAGGTTAGCAAAATTAAAACGAAGTTTCTTGGACACAGAGGCTCAGTTTAAGTTTGGGTGCAACATACCCAGCTACATATATGGTGCAACTGTGTATGTATACTATGCCACACTCAGTCTAGTGTATCTTGTCATCGTGGGGAGATGGTGGTAATGTTGCGGCTATAGCAGCTATTCCAGAAGCCTAGACATTATGACGGTACAAAGTCGCGGAATGAATGTCCTGTAGGCGGAAAAGAAAGGACAGAAACAGACAGCTGTCAATTTATCCATTTGGCGTACCTAATATACGCATCCTCAGTGTCGTCGATAGAGGTATGATCTGAGGAACATGTGTTATAATCTCTTGTGTCGTTGTGTACAGCGTAGAAAAGCAAGTATGATACATTCAAGACCCACCCTGCATTCAACTGGAAATGTTTAAACCAAAATACCCGTGGTGGCGGCCCGGACAACCATCCACCGGTCGTTTTCCGCAACGTTCCAACTGTCAGTCGCCCGCCACATTTCTTTTCACTACCATCCACCATACACTGTTATTCTCGTGCCGCGATGTTGTTAATGTTAAATGCGCAGAGCGCTATGTACTACTCTAACACTGATGTCGGTTTACATTCATTCCACCATCATATCTGGCCACATAGCTTGGTCGTGTCTGATGGGTACTCGTATTCTCTCCCATATCTATGCATTGGCGAAGATTTACTATCATTGCCAGATATGCCAGACATCCTATTCCTTCCACGCATTCCGCTCATATTATCCAGCCTTCGTATTCTATCGCATTCACCTATGTTTCGGATCTTACCAGACAGTCTCCTTACGCCCTATCCCTCACCAATGTCATACGCTGGCATTGTCTTAGTCTTGTGGGTCGGTTGCTTGCAGTTGCGTGAATTACTCATCGCGTTCTCACTGGTACATAAATCGCGGTACTAAACATTTGGAACATTGGCCAGATTAGGCAATTCCTAAACAAAGAGTAATGCTAAATGCTTCTCGATGTAAATACAGAGGTAATAAGAAGAAATACATAAATAAAACGACACGTCTCGTTTACGGGTAGTTAAAGGTATTACGAAAGTGCTCCAGGCTTTAAGAATAGCGATTCGGGTATTTTTGTTTTCTTATTGTGCATGAAATTGTAAACATTGCCTGCAAAATAGCTGGAAGGGCACAAACACAAACCAGACCAATTGACAATTACAGCCATTTTGTTAACAATACGGTTCCCAAAACGTCCTGCGACATAGGTAAACATCCTAACCCGAACGCCACTAGCGATATTTTTTTAGCAGTATTTTGGTATTTGGAAATACAGTTTAGATTTAACTAACGCGATCGAGTATTTGTATTTTGGTCGAACTGAGTATTTGATACTTAACATCAACGCTTAGATTTTCAGTTATATTTGGGTATAATTCGTCGTTTATCAGAACTACTTCCTCTTCAGAGACTCAACCCCCTAGCGACGTTAGGATAAATCATTATAGCATGTCGTCACTTACCGCATCATCATCACAGAGCTCCAACAGAATCGCATTAGCTCCAATTAGAGATTCACGTCTTAATATTAATTCGCCTTTGAGTCTGAAAAATAAGCGGTCCTACACATCTTCGTTGGCTGATATCGTGGGATCTGCCACCCCTACTCACTCAATGAAAAGACAGAAGGTGGTGTCGGGGCAGGCACAAACATTGAAAGCCTCGAAAAGCGTAAGCTTTTCTGACTTCAGATCTGGTTCCACGCCTTCTAAATCTACCAGCTTACATGGAACGCCGATAGTGACCAGTAACACTAATGCAACAGCCGGTCTCGCTGCCACAAAGTTGAAACTTAAACTACAATTAGCATTTTATAAACTCCAACATAGATCTAACAACATCAACAATAACAATAAAAAACTGGGCGACAGGTACATCGATGCCACAAGAAGTAACACTCAAGCCAATACTTCGTTCGGCGCTCCTGAAACATTTACGAAGCCCATGTCAGTTTCTCCTGTTGATAGAAAGACCCACTTGCCCACCCCTCCAAAACTGACTGGCTATTCGTCCTCTGCAAACATTAACTTGCAAACAAAAACACGTATTATACAGAACTCTTCCAATCAAGTCAAGAGACCAACATATAAGTCAACCAAAAAACCTTCACTCTCGGCCATTGCATATGACAAAAATGTCAGCAACTTCAAAAATACCCAGAGCTTGCGCTTGTTTTCCGTCAAGAAGAATTCCCAATACTACCATGATGTATCTAGTGTACCTTTAGTTCCAAACGATGTTGCTAAGACAAACACCGCGCAAGCTGTAAGATCTAACTCAGAAATCATACCACACACTGCTATCACCTCTGATAGCTCAAGGATTAGATTGCCAAAGCCGGTGATATGCAATGTTAACACAGAAAACTCCAACATGAGATCCCTGTCAAACCCTGTTAGCTTGAAGTCGATGTCTTTACCCCCAATCAATAAAATATTGAAAACTCCCATGAAAAATTCCGTATCCACTAGAAACCTTGTCAATTCGTATTTACAAAGCCAGAACCAAAACCAACCCCTGAATCTGACCCAAACAAAACACGACGACGCCAACCAAACCATTCTCAACACTGATGAAACTATAGACGACGATGATGATGGGCCATTGAGAGAGTCTACATGCAATTCAATTAGGGTATCCAAAAAGGATAGCAACCTATTGAGCTCCTCTCCTATTAGAAATTCCCAGAATACATTTGGCACCCCCAACTCATTTAGTGTTGCAAAGTCTTTACTACAATTGGGATCTGGCTTCTACAGCTAATTATCAATACATTTGTCATTTAGTATTATTTACATCCAATAGAAGCATTAAGTTGTTTTTTGTCTTTGCTCGTGCTATGATATGCCAATAATTATTCCAGGTACATGCACTTTTAGATATGAAGTTTATGTTGTCATTTTACATGTATTATAAAAATTTTTGTTCTCGATAATCTCTAGTCATATTAATTTAATAAAAATTATTACGCTTTTACAAAATAACAACTCTAAACTATTGCTAAGGTAAAAGCTACGGATAAATGTTGATCGACATTTTCTATATCTGTGGTTTCAAAAATTCATATCAACTCCGAGATCCCGGCATCTATAGGGTATAAAATTGAACTCAAAATTGTCTTCTATATGAACTAACTAATTCATCAATTGATTAAGTTAAATAAATTCAACGACTACAATTATGTCATTACAAGGTAATGTCTTCAAGCTTCCAAATGGGAACACAATTCCAGCTATTGGATATGGTGTTGGAACTAAATGGTTTAAGTTTGGCCAAAATCAAATCGACAATAACGTTATTAATGCGGTTCAACTTGCAATTGAAACTGGATTCACACACATTGATGGTGCCGAAATTTATAACACCAATGGGGAAATTGGAAAAGCTTTAACCAATAGTGGAGTAAAGAGAGAGGATGTATTCATTACAAATAAGTATTTTGCGGGTGATGGGTCATACGAGTTAAGGTCAACTGAGCGAAACCCATATGATGCATTAAAAGCGGATTTGAAGGCCTTAAATCTCGAGTATGTTGATTTATACTTGATTCATTCGCCGTTTATTAAAAAAGAGACCCATGGGTTTGATTTGTGTGAGGCATGGCAATACTTGGAAAAATTAGCTGATGACGGTTACGCTAAGAACATTGGGGTATCCAACTTTACAAAGGAGGACCTTCAGGCCATTTTGAAGAGTAAGCCTAAGTATAAGCCGGTTATCAACCAAATTGAATACAACGCGTACTTGCAAAACCAAACACCGGGTATTGTTGAATTTTCCAAAGCGAATGATATCTTGGTCGAGGCTTATTCACCTTTAGGACCAATCCTGAAGGGTAAACCAGGTCCGGTTGATAAATCCATTGAAAAATTAGCGGTAAAGTATGGCAAGACCGGTGGCCAAATTTTACTTAGAAGTGTTTTACAGAACGGTATTTTACCAATTACAACATCTAGTAAGAAGGATAGGATTAAGGCAAGTTTAGAGATTTTTGATTTCGAATTAACTAATGATGAAGTTAACGAAATTAATAAGCTTGGTGAAGGAAAGACTTTGAGACAATACTGGACCAATGAATATTTGATGTACGATTAAATAAGGCTGATATATATTTTATATACTATATACTAGAATTTTGAATAAGATTCGCTATATTGTCGACCATTTCAGATACCTCTTGCACATGTATATCAAAACTATTAAACTCCGGTTGGAATTCACCAAATATTATAGTCTGCTCCATCTGATCAATACATGTACCTGGCGGTAATTTTCCGTTGATTATCATCTGTGAAACAAGTCCCTCGATATCTATGTCTATCGGTATTATGAAAAGTTGTGTTATCTTAGTTAAATGAACATTCATGTAGTATTTAGGAAGCAAAGAAATGTTATTTTCGAGAAAAAAAGATGTCAACAAAGAAGAGTTGGCTTTTGCGATTCTTTTCACTATTGGTGCCTTTGAATTGTGTAGAAATTCTTCATATTGTGTGAACAGGATAAACTTCTCGCCACTAATTAATGTGAATATACTTCTTACTGAATCATCTAATTTTTTGTTAAATCTACTCGCAATCTTAGAATCCATATTCGCTGCATGTGAAATACCTAATATTTCATCTAAAAACTTCAAAATATTTTTCTTCCTGAAATCGCTTCCGGCCAACAAGCAATAGTCTACCACTTTCAAATAAAGCTCCACTGCTAAGTCTACCACATTATCATTCTCGGTATCAGGAATATTACTCAATGTTGTTAATTTCTTATTAACTAACTCCATAAACCTGAAGATTGTGACAGTAGGATTGAATAGATATTGAAAATCATTATACAAATCATTATATTTTACCCGTATATATTGCTTGGTTGGGTTCTTCTGAACATTAAAGGGACCTTTTGGGAATGCACTTGAAAGTTGAATAGTTTTATAAAGAGATTCGATCTCAGGGACATCTATTTGTCTAAATTCTAGGATAAACTCGATCTTCAATAAGATCATCAATGCACTCAACTCCTCGTTCTCATCATTTAGAGGTAAGTTATCTATCAATTTATTAGCTGTTATCTCATCACTTTTATAAATCAAGTGTCTCAAATATAGGTATTTCTCTATACTCGGTATCGATGAGTTATTTAATGTTTCTATAGCCTCATTGGACATCATTCTTATGTTTACCTGTTTATTTGGCAATTGGTTCATATCTATCTATAATTAACTAATCACTGGAATTACAAATTTACACAAAATAATTTTTTATACGAGAACAAACGAGTCGTATAAAATTTCCAAAGTTTTACATTCGCTTTCGTAGTATAAATATACCTGATCTTACAAGAGAGAGTTTCCTGTTGTCGAAAGATATTGTCTCTTCTTTTACTAAAATGAAATTATTTTACTTTACTGCTATTCCGTTAGCTATTTTTTACATTTTTAACCATTTGTTTTACAGTTGGTTACCAAAAAACTACAGATTCGATAAAGAAAAGCTTACAAGCTTGTCAAGAGAAGTTATTGCAAACCATCCAGATGGAAATGCTACGGCCATTATGCTTGAATTAGCACCAAAGATCAAGGCAGAATATGGTGATATTATCAACGACCTTAACTTCGACAACTGGGTGTATAACAATGCTGGTGGTGCAATGGGCACTATGTTCATCTTGCATGCTTCTATCAGTGAATACTTAATTTTTTTTGGAACAGCTGTTGGTACTGAAGGTCACACCGGCATTCACTTTGCAGATGATTACTTCACGATTTTGACCGGAGAACAAAAGGCAGCTTTCCCAGGTGCCTTGAAACCTGAAGTATATTTACCAGGTGACGTTCATCATTTGGAAAAGGGATTCGCTAAACAATACTCTATGCCAAGTGGAGCATTTGCTTTGGAATTAGCTCAAGGTTGGATCCCTGCTATGTTACCATTCGGTTTCTTAGACACTTTGTCGTCTACCTTGGATTTCCATGCCTTCGGAAGAACTATTTACTTCACTGGGTTAGATATGATCAAGAATTTGTTGAGAGGAAAGTTTTAGGTGTTTCAGCCGACCCTATAGATTTTCTTCCTAGACGCAAGTTCATATTACATAGACATTTGACTATAGAGTTGTATTATATTATTTAATAGACGTTGCAGCATCAGAATATAAAAAGTTTAGTAGGTAAACAGCGAAAGGTGATGTTAAAAGTAGTTCTGCTGAAGAAGTTTTATATCAAATTACATTTACTGAGTTTGCTATTGACCCTTATTTCTCATATTTACAATTTTATCTGTATTTCAACCACAATTGGTCCGCGGTTGATATTAGATGAATTTCTAAAACTTAATGTGATCGAGAATTCTTCATATCACTGAGACAATGACTTCATACTTTGTATTTTACACAATTTTATTACACTGTGCAATTTCTAAATGAAATACGCTTTTAATTTCTATTAATTTCTAGCTTTCACAACATGATAGGCTAGTCCTGTTGTAATCATAAAACTGCTTCCTGGTGTAGCTGGTGAAACATTTCATGTTTTATAATTTCTATACATATTTAACAAAAATCAAAAAATTTGCAGCCATTCTATATTCAATTAACAACAAAAGCCTAAAAAAAGGTTGATTTGTCTGTATTTATCAGGATGTTCAAAAAACGAAGCTATATAGAAACACCAATGAAACGTATGGATTGTATTGACTTGAGGTTGTGAAGCAAACCAGATTTGATTATTATACAATTTACCACCATGTCATTTTTATGCGCGTGGCTTTAAAATAATATGATGATTTCGTTTATCTTGATGTGTATAATTTATGATGTGTATAAAATAGTACAATTCATTTCAATCTGAAGCTTTTTAAAGTATGTCCCTCAGGGTTAATCCCAGTAGTGAAGTAACACCATTAGCAAATAGTGCGTTTTTATATGATTCATTCAGAAATGACGATTTAGACGAATCAGAGGTCATCACGTATGTTCAACAGCGAAGAGCATCTATTGCGTCATGTGGGACAGATAAAATTCCCAGCAGTTTGGCATTGGGACACAGTGGTATTAGGCCATATTTTGATAGAGGAAATGATGAGATTGTTGTACATTCGAGATCGAATGCCTCATTTGTGGGGGATGTCTTATCTCATACTAGTGAATTGATGGCGGAACCAGAAACGGATACCAAGACTGAGATTAAGGTGTTGTTTGAATACTCAGTTCCGTTGATCATTACGTTTTTATTGCAGTATTCATTAACAGTGGCGTCCGTTTTTTCAGTAGGGAGACTAGGACTGAGTGAATTAGCAGCCGTTAGTTTATCGTCCATGACAGCAAATATTTCGGGATATGCTATAATACAGGGTGTTTCTACGTGTCTTGACACACTATGTGCTCAGGCGTATGGCAGAAAGGAATTGAATGCGGTTGGAGTACATTTCATCAAATGCAATTATTTATTATTTTTGTTGTGTATCCCCATGGTCGTATTGTGGGTATTTGGTTCCAGACCCATTCTATTACTCATTATTGGACGAGAAAAAGAGCGCTTGTGTATATTGGCATCGCAATATCTTCAGGTATTGAGTTTGGGATTGCCAGCATTTATACTTTTTGAAAATGGGAAACACTTCTTGCAATCGCAAGGTATATTCCATGCATCCACGTATGTTTTGGCTTTATGTGCCCCACTTAATGCATTCTTGAACTATTTGTTGGTATGGAACAAGATAATAGGAATGGGGTTCATAGGAGCACCTATATCTGTATCGATAACAAATTGGTTAATGTGCGTTTTACTCTACTTGTATATTTGGCGCGTCAGGGGTAAGGAATGCTGGCCGAAGGAAGGCTTACTATCCCCTATCTTCTTTCGCAACTGGTATAGAATGATAGACCTATCCATTCCTGGCGTCATGATGGTTGAAGCAGAATGGTTAGCGTTTGAAATCATTACATTTACTGCATCTAAATTCGGAACGGAAGTTCTAGCTGCTCAATCAATCGTTTCCACTACTTGTGTGCTACTATATCAAATCCCCTTTGCCATGTCGATAGCAATTTCAACCAGAGTTGCCTGGTACATTGGTGCGGCCGCAAAAAAACCTGCTAGAATTGCAACTATTGTTGCAATTTATATCTCTTTGTTACTAGGTTTTGTCAGTGGAACGTTTTTGTTCTGCTTTAGAAAATCATTGGCGTCGCTATATACGAATGATTCCAATGTCATTAGACTTACCTCCAAGGTTTTAATAATTGCATCCGTATATCAAATTAATGATTTCTTGTCGTGTTCAACGGGGGGAATTTTAAGAGGCCAAGGAAGACAGAAAATTGGCGGCATTTTGAATCTTGTATCCTACTATTGCATCGCCTTACCTTGTGCCTTCACGTTTGCATTTTACTTCAAATTGGAATTGGTAGGGTTATGGCTAGGCATGATTATTGCTCTTTTTTTTGTTTCTACATTACAGTACTACTTTGTGCTTACCAGCGACTGGGACAATGTTATCAGTGAGTGTATCAGCGACGGAATTTTCGACGACGGTGTAAACTTAGATGTACATTCCATAGTTCCCAGTATGAGCAGTTCGCGTTTTGCTTAACTAACATGGTTATTATATTTACTATATTCATCTTCGTATTTTCGTGTCTTGTTACTAAGATATTAAATATATTAAACATACTAAAACAGCACATGGGCTATGGTGGTGTTTAGCATGAAAAGTCGTTTGTTTCGTATCAATCTGCAGTATTCTAGAACCAATGAAGAAATATGGATTCACTAAATATAGCCAAATCTCGGACTAAACTTGCCTTAAGGGTAGTACAGATAATTACCCTTGTCGTACCACTTGCCAGTAATCATTCGCTAGTATCAGTATGCTCTGTTTATTCAAAAATATTTGTGTTATAAACTTGGACCTGCGTGAGAAAAGATTGTTCGCACCCTATTCGGATAAACTTTGCCTTATTAGACAGCCTATAGTGGCTGCTACAAGTAATATTTTGTTTAACTTTAAGTTACAGCTATTCATCTGGTGATATTTAGGGCAGCTCCAATGTGAAGATGTCGAAATGAAAATATTATATAAAGAGGTAACTTTCGCAGGATATTGATCAGAACAGAAAATATCTATCAATTCATTCGCTAACAATCAAAATGAGATTTTCAACTGTTGCAATTTTATCCGTTATTTCTTTGACTTCTGCTGCCACTGAAGGTGGTGCCCAAGAGGGAGGGGCTGCTACCCAAGTTCTGATTGACACCACTTTTGTTACAGTTACTGACTGTGCTTCAACCGTCACGAACTGTCCAGGCAAAGCAACCTCTGGTGCTTCGTCCGTTGCAGCCGAATCATCCTCATCTGGAAACATCACTAGTCCAGGCGTCTCTTCTCTTGAAGGTGGTGCTATTGCTCATGGTATCTCGGGTGCTGGGTTTGCTGCCTTAGCCGCTGGTGTGTTATTATGCTTATAAGTTTAATGCTATGCTAAGTATTATGTAATGTAATATTTACTAATATACGAGTTACCGTTAATATTGTTATCTATTGCTAGCCAGGCCCTGCGTGGCAAGCTTGTCTTCTAAATGCTTAATTTTTGAATTGGCAGTAGCCAACTCGTTCCGGTAATGTGCGACCAATTTATCGTTCCTATCTACCTCGGCCAACAAGTTATCGCAGATGATTCTTATTGACAGTTGGTGCGATGTCGACTTGATAAGGTTGATTTTCTCTCGGATGGTTGTTGTCGATGAGCTAGAGATTTGCTTCTTCAAATTTCGGTACTTGAACACTAGTTTGTAGTATGCTTTGTAAAAGTTCTGACAGTTAGTGAGTTCTTTGATGTATTCTTCTCTCAATGCCTTGTACTTTTCATTTATATCGCTCGGTACCTCAATTTGCTCGTTTAGATCGACATATGCATTTAACTCATTGAGAAACTTATTTCTATCACTAACTCTATCAACCATCTCACGCAATCGACTATCTGTGCTAGTGGTTCGACTTTGACTCACATTTCGGTGCGTATCGTGGGTGCCATTGGCTTTCTCTGTGTATTTATTGTATTTTGCGTTCAACTTGGCCGTGGTGATATCATTTTCCAAATTGATCTCACGCTCCAACTTCTTCAAGCCATCGTCAACAGGATCTGTGTATTTTGGCTCAGAAAATTCCCGTTTCAGCACCACAGGACTGGGAAATCGTCCTGGGTAGCTTGTGGGTAGTTTATTCTCGCCCGTATAACTGTGTACATCTCTATTCGACACACTCATTGGCACCTTCTGCGGGAGATTATTCACTATCTCGTTAGTTTGGTTATACTTGTTGAAAATATAGTCGATATCGCTATTCAACTCATCATCTGAATCATCTAGCACTTGCGAGTCGATTATATAATGGTCATTAAACAAATCCTTATATTGTTTTTCTCGGTCCGATTTTCCTTTTTTATCTATTCTGTCCATTCTGTTCATTCTGTCCATTCGATCTTCCGTCTGCGTCCGATACGGCCTTTGCAGTGTCTGAGTACTAATTGTGTCCTCATTGTATCTTGGATACGTTTGAATAGTATCGTTGTAGTCTATAGTGGGTTCATTGGTCAAGGGAGATGACTCCCCGAAAATGGACGACAATGCCTTACCTATGATACCTCTTCTTGGAGTCTCCATGGATATTATGCGCTATTTAGTTAGAATTGTGGTTCTAATCAATGTTTTTGTTTGTCTATGATCGCGAATGAAAAAATAGAGAGTTTACAAGTTAGACCCAATTGCAGCATTTTTTTGCAGGTTGTCAAACCCTTTCATCCTACACCGTTCATCGTGCATCATCACCATTCGTCAACTATGGCAGCACGACTTGTTTCGACAAATATAGTATCATCAACAACCGCTAGACATGTCTCAGCATTTTAGACTCTAATCAACCAGGAAAACTTTTTCATACGATTAAAATAAGTATTACAGACATTGCCTAACGCCAAATACGATTGACCATAACATCTCCCGTCGACATTAGAGACCGTTGTGGCTGGCAGGTAACAATAGTGCCCTAAATTGGATACATTTTTGCTTCCTATCGTGTGATAACTACATTTGTGACAATAGACAAGCATCTAACATGCCAATTGTGCACACGAGATTTTGACGGGCCGGATTATTATATAATAGTCCTGTAAAATGGTACCTGCTGTATGATACGGCCAGCACACTTTACGTATTCGTATCTCGCATGTCAATCATGTATGTAGCTAACTGAATTCGTACATCGTTTAACAATTGACCGAATTCGGCTAGCGGTTCCTTAAACACAAAAGGTGCGACAATAGGAGGCTGCGAAATTCTTTTGACCGTGATTGTATGTGTCGAGCGAAGTGCCGTTCGATCTCGCCAAAGAATAGAGATGCTCGTGATTGAATGTGGACCGGTGCCGAGGAAATTAGACGGTGGATGTCAGTGTGTTTACAGCATATGCATTGTGGTATCGAGGAGCCTATTCAACCCCTACATAGGCGAAAGTGCCTACAGGCTATGTTTAATGCAGACACCCTTAGGTTCTAAATCAACCAGCGTCAATATCCAAATTTCGCATAGACTATTAGCGATAAAGCGTAAGCGACGGTTTAAGGCTGCGTGTTCATAAGAATGCATGGATTAGAGTACTGAAGCATTGTGGACATGGACCGAAATGAACCTTTGTTATGGACTACCCCAATTGGTATAAGGGAAATTACGACATAATTCTCGAAGTAACATTTACCAGTAAGAATACGTGTAAGCAGGCTAAGTGAAAATAACGGTACTGAGGTGATCGCATGATTCGTATTGATATTAGTTGATGCGTGTTATATAAGTATGCAAATCCTTCCGGAAATTATTTAGTACTAGCGGTATTTACATCAAGGAATATATTGTTCTGGGTTATAGCTTCGTGAACTCTCATGATGCACAATGGATCTTCTTCATCACATACATCATTCGGGCAATTTTCACTCCAAGACTATTCTTCAACATTGTATGCATCCGAATTAAAACAACATGAGCAGGTGGTTGGTGAATATAGAGACGAGATATATGAAACATTGGCTAATTCTTGTAAGTCTAATATACCAAACATTGAAGCATTTCAACAACAACCTTACTTAACCTTCTCCATCCGACTCAAGCTACTTGATTTTTTATTTAAAATGTCTGCTCGGTTGAAAACTTTACCCTTTGTATTTTATAGAGCAGTAAAAATCTTTGACAGGTATTGTTGCAAAAGGATCATTTTGCTTGACAAGGCCCAGTTGATTATCTCAACATGTCTTTGGATTGCCGCAAAGTTTGGTGGAGGGAACAGTCATTTCATTAATTTAAACAATGTTGAAAATTTAACATCAGTAAAAACCATCAACGACTTGGGTTATGGTGCTGGTGGAAAGTTCAACGGTCCGACCGAAAGGTACCGAATGCCAAAGCTTAATGAATTTATCAAATTGTGTGGCACCAAGTGCAACTACACTGCTAAACAGTTCAAACAAATGGAATTGCATATCTTGAGAACTTTGAATTGGTCTTTTAACGAACCGTCCATTGAAGAGTTCATCGTCCAATCACAGGAATTCAGTATCTTGAAGCATAACGAATTGTTTCATGTCAAGATGTTCATTTCGTACGTGTCGGTTTACTCGTTCGCCCTTATGAACGTTAATGTGCTCGATTTGAGCACGGTTGTCACAGACTTGGTCAACGAAATCCTGAACCTCAGAGAAACAGGCTATTACCACGACAAGGTCTGTCATTCAATTACTAGAAAAGACTATTTGTTCATCAAGCAACATCTTATCAAAGCTGTTGTCAGTGCGACTGAACCGATATTGAACCACTTCAACACCAGAGGCCCCCATCATTTCTGCCAAACTGTCCGCAACATTTACACGAGCTCGTTCGGCTCTACTCTCGATCCTGCAACCAACTTAACCCTACTTCCTAGGGAACTATTTCCCGTATTTAAAAAGGATACCCCAATATTCACAAACGACAAGACGTTTGTTTCTGCATCTTCCACCACCTTATCCACCGGATCTACGATTCTCCCAATTTCGTCACCAACGTCCACCGACACCTTTTCTACGTCATATTCATATCCGTCTCCAGGACGCTATCCTTCAAACTGTGTTATTCGGCCTTCGTCGCCTGAGTCGTTGATTGACTATGGGAAATGCCAATACCTTCCTCCAGAAGAGAATTCCGACATCAAGGAACCATCGCATCAGGCATACTAAAAAAGCATCGCCAATACGACTCCAGGAAGTTTCCAAAATGTTCTCGCACCCGGTTCATTACACTTCCTATGATCCTCCTAACATTTCATTTCATTTGTGACTAGACAAAACGCCACTTATCACTCTGTGATTCATTCTTCATTACTATATATACTTCCTCTAGCTTTGTATTGCTCATTGCTTAACTTTTTTCCTATGCATATTCTATGCTTACTATTTTTATTTTATCAGTGGTATTCATGCCTTATTCTTTTTGTTCTGTTATGGGTTACATACATGTTACATACTTGGTCTCATCTCCATCTTTATTTCAACTTTTATTTAATCTGTAATCCTGCTACATATCTTTAACTTTTATTACTAATAAGTTAATCTCTACGTCATCTACGAGATACTACATTTTAATTAATAACTTCCCATTTTTGTGTTTTATTTCTTTGTTAGTTATCTTTATTTTTTTTATTTTTATATGTTGACTACAAGACACTGCCACTAATAGAAAAATTGCGTTATTAAACCATACTAAAAAAATCGCGATGTTAAAAAAGTTTACTAGATAAAGTAAACTAAGGAACAGCGAACTTTTTAGGTAAATACCGTTATATATAGTATCTTTAAGAAATATTTTGCCGATACTTGACACTATTGATTAGAAATTGATTGCCCTACATTAAGGACAATTTTTGATATATTAAGTTTTGTATAGTGTATTATACAACCAGTTGCTGTTTGTCGAAGAAAAAGCTACAATCAACGAAAAGTTGACACGAAGAGAATAATACGATTCCAAATATAATAATATACCCACAAATATGATCATTTCGTTTTTGGTGACGCTTTTTATATTCAGCGCTCAAGTATTTGGTGAATCTAACAAGAAAGAGTTATCGGGTACATGGTCGTCGAAATCGAACACTGTGTTTACAGGTCCAGGATTCTACGACCCTGTGTCTGAGTTGTTGATTGAGCCAGACTTGCCGGGGATTTCATACTCGTTCACCGAGGATGGTCACTTCGAAGAAGCGTTATACAGAGTCACATCAAACCCACGGAACCATTCGTGTCCAACTGCGACCTTGATTTACCAACATGGTACGTACGAATTGAAATCCGATGGGTCTTTAGTCTTGAAACCTATCGCAGTTGACGGAAGACAGTTATTGAGTGATCCATGCGGTGAAGATAGGGAAACATCGATTTACTCAAGGTACGCACAAGAAACCACCTTCAAAAAGTACCAAGTTTCCGTCGACTCTTACAACGGAAGATACATGTTGCAGATATACCAATTCGATGGTTCCAAGATGCAACCTTTGTATTTGTCCTACAGACCACCTATGATGTTACCTACATATGCGTTGAATCCGACGGACACTGCTTCCGAGACCAAGACATCGTTAAGAAAAAGAATCAAGAGATCATTAGAAAACCAATATAGAACAAATGCTAGACTTGAAACATCTTCTGCCAAGTATGACTTCTGGTGGTGGACAGCTATTGCTGGTATTGGTCTTGGATCCGCAGCTATTTTCTTACACTAAGCCACCGCTCTTCAGCAATGATATTATAGTAGTTATTAGCAGTAGTATTATAACCTCAATACATACTCATTTTTATTCATTTACCATGTTTACATACAATTATCTGACAATACATATTCTTATAGCCTACTTGTAGGAGGAGTGTGCGAGACTCAAATTTGGATTAAGCCTTACACGATCATTGATAACGAAGCTTACCGATCCTTTTAGTAAGCACTTAGTCTTATAAAAGTATATTAAGTATTATTGGTACGGCATGTCCTGGTTCAGTGGAAACACAGTACCGGTTGTTGATTTAGAGCTGAAAATTAATGAAGCTACTTCAGAATCGATCCCAAATGGAGAGCTTGACTTGTCAATTGCATTAGAAATCACCGATTTGATTAGAAGTAAGAAAATACCACCGAAGCAATGCATGAGATCGTTAAAGAAAAGGTTAACTACGACGTATTCAAATCCAAATCTTCTCACTCTGACTTTGAAGTTAGTTGACTTATGTGTTAAAAATGGTGGATATCACTTTTTGGTTGAGTTGAGCAGCAAAGAGTTTATCGATTACGTTGTGGATTATATATTTAAGATACATTACAATATCAAGGATTCACATGTCATAGAGAATGAAGCAAAATTTAAGGCAGGAAGCTTTATTTTATCCTTGATTAAGGATTGGGCGTTGGTGTTCGAGAATCAGGATCGTTTAGGTTACGTGGAGCGAATCTATCATCAATTAATGAACCAGGGATACGAGTTCCCTGAACTGGAAGTAGACGGACAGTTATCAAATAAATTTATTGACTCCGAGGCACCGCCTGATTGGATCGACAGTAACGAATGCATGATTTGTTACAATACATTTTCATTGATGAACAGAAAACATCATTGTAGATCATGCGGTGGGGTTTATTGTCAGACACACTCGTCCCACAATTCGCCTTTGGTTGCATTGGGGATCATGGAGCCGGTTAGAGTCTGTGACAATTGCTACGAAAAGATAAAGTTTAGGAATAGTAAGAATTTGAGCAAAGTAAAGCATAAGAAAACGTATTCACAACCAACGGAGGAGGGCGTAAACGATGAAGATGAACAATTGAGAAAGGCAATCGAATTAAGTTTACAGGAAAGCCAAGTCCCTATCAGCAACCCAATGTCACCGCCTAAATCTCCGGCTCCGGTGGCAAACAATGGAACCGATGAAGAAGATGAAGAAATGAAAGAAGCTATAGCTGCGAGCTTGAAGGAGTTTGAGTCACAAGAAAAAATATACAAGCAACAACCGGCTTTGTCTCAAGAACCACAATCAGAATTTTATAAACATATTTTTCCGTTTGATCAACAGGATTCATCTTATCAAAATCAGAACCAAAGTCAACCAACCCAACAAGCGCCAACTAACCATCGTGATCAGCAACATTGGAAAGCCCAAGTTGAAGATTTAAACCAACAGGAAGAGGAATCAATTAACTTGTTCATAACACTTATGACCAACATTAAAAGTGATCCAGCCAAACAAGCAAACATTTTGTATGATTCTAATTTGAGTGAATTACATGGTAAAATAATCCAATTAAAGCCGAAATTAAACAAATCCTTGAGAGCATCAATCGAAAAGTATGAGACTTGTTTGGAGTTTAACAATAAGATTTCAACTATCAGTAGGTTGTACGATCAATTTTTAGAAGCAAAATTAAGCCAAGCATACGGAAACCATTCAATCTCATCGCCACATGGGGAGTCAAGTCAATCATTCCAAATGCAATTTCCTAACAAGACGTCTAATGAGTATGTTCCGTATCCGGTTGACCAAAGAGTTCAGTCTCCATCCCAATACCAACAAAATCAACTACCGTTCAACAATTACTCATCAACCAGTATGTCGCAGCAACCGACCGGTTACAATAACTACCCATCAATGGAGCAAAACCCTGAGCTAGCGGAGAATCCACAACAGCAACCACAACAAACATTGGAAAAAGCTTCACAACAAGGACTACCACCAAATTCCATTTACCCTTCATATTATCAAGAATCTGATCCAGAGACGTATCAAAACCAGGAGAATGGTATACCTTCATTCTACTCATTTAGGAGCCAAAACGATAGTGACAAAAATGAACCATCCTATCCTTATCAGTCCGCATATCCTCCTCAAGAATCAAACGGTTCCTACACTCAAAATACTCCTTCGTACCCTAACTACAATGCGTCTTTGCCTACTGAGCCATCTTGCCCTCCATTTGAACATGAAGATAATGCAGAGGAGCAAGCTGCTGCAAAATTTCCATCGATTGATGAGCTTAACTCTGCCAATACAAGCGGTCACGATGTCGACAAATTGCCATCGATGCCGTCGGTATCTCATATGGGTCAGTCCAGTCGGGAATCTGATAAGAAGAGTAAATTGGTAGAAGAACCATTGATTGAATTGTAGTCATTTACTCATTATTAGTAATACACAAGCATTGATGAAATATTGTAAGGGCGATTCCCCTATGTAATAATTATTTCGCACCTAATTTTTTTTATTATCGCAAGCAATCACAGATCTTGAAAAATTTTCAGCCATATCCTAATTTTCAACAAGAGAACCCTAACATATCTATATATTTTACTAATCGTTAGATTATTTTTGAACAGTAGCTACGTGTTTGCTTTTAAACCATTTTCTTAGACAAAATCTTGTTTGTACTACGAGAGCTGCCGCTTGAAGTTAAATAATTCATTTACTCACAAATATCGTGAGTTAGTTTGATTAGTCTAAATTACCCCTATAGAATCTAAGATCCTAAGTTTTGTGTGTGAATTGTACCTATTGAGTGCATTATAATACTAGAGAAATTTAGACAGGTGTAACATTTCCCTTGAATTATAAAGATAGTTATCCTGAGGAAGACTTTTATATTCCAAGTTATGACCCCATCAATTGAGGTATACCAAGATGAAGTCCTTACATACAATACTGTATTAAAAGATCATACGAAAGGTTCATGCGTTAAGACAACTGGACCAGAATACTCTAAGAAGTTGATTGGAGAGGCGTTAGCAAAGCATATTTCAAATATTGATCATGAAGTATGTGAAGCTGGTGAAGAGGACTCGTTTTTCGTTGTTGATTTAGGTGAAGTCTATCGTTCATACATGAAATGGAAGGAAAGCTTACCTAATGTCCAAGCATATTATGCTGTCAAATGTAACACTGACCTATCCGTTATCAAACTATTGGGACAATTAGGTGCAAATTTTGATTGCGCTTCCAAACACGAAATGGATATCGTATTAAAATTGGGGTTTTCACCGGACAGAATTATTTATGCAAATCCCTGCAAGACTAATTCTTATATTAGATACGCTAATGGAACCAACATTAATTTGACAACTGTTGATAATCCTCAGGAATTATACAAATTACAAAAATATCACCCAGAATGTGGAGTCTTGATTAGGATTGCTACTGATGATGAAACTGCTCAATGTCGTTTGTCCACAAAATTTGGTTGTAGTGTTGATACGGCGTTGAATGATTTGTTACCATTGGCCTCAAGGCTAGGTTTGAATGTTAGAGGTGTTGCTTTTCATGTAGGATCTGGAGCGAAGGACTTCGACTCCATCCACAAAGCTGTCAAGGACTCGAGAACTATCTTTGATAAAGCTATCGCAGAATATGGATTCGGTAAATCTATGAACATTTTAGACGTCGGCGGAGGGTTTGAGATGGAGACTTTTGATAAGTCTTCAGCAATGGTTAAGTTGTCGTTGGAAAAATACTTTTCCAACGACTACTGCTCGTCGCAGAACATTAAATTCATTGCAGAACCTGGTAGATTAATGGTTTCCAAAGCTTTCACGTTGGCTGCTCACATCATTGCTCGCAGAGATCTTCCAAGGTCCTTGCAAGTGTCTAATGATCTCGAAGCCATGATTTACATCAATGACGGAGTTTATGGTAATATGAACTGTATTCTCTTTGATCATCAAAACCCATCGCCTCATGTTTTGACTCACAAAAATAGTATCCGCTACGAAGAGGATGAATCGGATGTAAACGGCATGCATCAATTCTCCATCTGGGGTCCAACATGTGACGGTTTAGATTGTGTTTCTAACAGTAGTGCGTTGTCTCACAATGTAGAAGTTGGTGATTGGTTATACTTTCCAAACTTAGGTGCATACACCACTGCTGCTACAACTTCGTTTAATGGGTTTAGGAATAAGGCGCAGGTTATTCGCGTAGCATCTGAAGATCTCTCTGAACTCGAAATGTAATGAGAGGATCAGTCAGACTTTTTTTAGATTGTTTTAGGTATAAATATAGGCAACTCAGGGTATTCTACGCCAGAGTACTTTATGATTTATGATCTGAAAAATACATTTAGATATATGTATTACTTTAATCAAGTTCGTAAATGTAAGCCTCTTCGCACTTTTTTTAGTGATAATCAGGTATTGATACGTTTTCTTTTATTTTTCCATAAGGTAACTTGTATAGACATTCATTTATGTTATAGTACCGATACAATGCAGAATCAATCTCAACGAGCAAATAATAATTCTACGCAGATAAGTAATGCATTAAAAGCATTAGAGCAGAAGCAACCACTGAAGAAAAGAGACTTCAGTGTCTATATTACTGACGAGGGAGAAAAATTGTCCATCAACGAAAGAGCAGTGAAAACTATAGATCCTCCAGCTAGTTTCAAACCAACAGACCAGCAATTGTTTTCGCCTAATGGGTTACCCAACTGTGAATTTTTGAGGACCCATTTTATACATGAAGGAAGATTACACGAGGAACAAGCAATAAGAATTTTAAGAGATGCTACTGATCTTTTGGCAAGTGAACCAAATCTCTTAGATGTTCCTGCACCTGTAACAGTGTGTGGAGATATTCATGGTCAGTATTACGATTTAATGAAATTATTTGAAGTTGGGGGGAGTCCATCAAACACCGCCTACTTATTTTTGGGAGACTACGTTGACAGAGGATCATTCTCTATAGAGTGCTTGATCTACTTGTATTCGCTAAAGTTGAATTACCCTGATACTTTTTGGATGTTGAGAGGTAACCATGAATGTAAGCATTTGACAGAGTACTTTACGTTTAAATCCGAATGTTTGCATAAGTACTCATCGACCTTATATGAGGAGTGTTTGAGGTCGTTCAATGCATTGCCATTAGCAGCAATCATGAACAAACAATTTTTCTGTGTTCATGGAGGCCTTTCGCCAGAATTAAGGACATTGGACGACTTGATTAGAATCGATAGATTTAAAGAACCGCCAACGAAGGGATTGGTCTGTGATTTATTATGGGCTGACCCAGTGGAGGAATATGATGATGATAACATTGATCAAACATTCCTTAAAAATACAGTAAGAGGGTGTTCTTATGCCTTCACCTATAAAGCAGCATGTCAGTTCTTGGAAAGAACTGGGTTGTTATCGATTATCAGAGCGCACGAAGCACAAGATGCAGGCTATAGGATGTATAAGAGAACAAAAACTATGGGATTTCCATCCTTGTTGACTATGTTTAGTGCTCCAAATTATTTGGATACTTATAATAATAAGGCTGCCGTTTTAAAATATGAAAACAATGTGATGAACATTAGACAATTCAATGCATCTTCTCATCCGTACTGGTTGCCACATTTTATGGACGTATTCACATGGTCCTTGCCATTTGTTGGCGAAAAGGTGACGGACATGTTGGTTTCAATTTTGAATATTTGTACTGAAGAAGAATTAGGAGAAGAAACATTTGTTAATGAAAACTATAATGCTAATGACGATACAGCTATTCCGGCTGTTGCATCGTCACCCTCTTCAGATCCTCCAAGTAAAGAGGACACAGAATCTTTTGAGGCCAAGAAACAAACATTACGTAACAAAGTCATTGCTATTGGTAGGGTATCTAGAATGTACCAAGTTTTGAGACAAGAATCTGAAAGCGTGGCTCATCTTAAGCAGTTGAACAGTGGTATTTTGCCGAAGGGATCATTACTTAACGGTAGCGACGGTTTGAAGAAAACAATATCGTCGTTCGAAGAAGCTAGAAGAGCTGATTTAGTAAACGAAGCATTACCTCCTTCGAACGAAGAAATCCATAACAGGGAAAAGGCAAAGAACGAAAAGATTAAGAAGGAAATAGAGAACACGCAAAATAATGGTCCAGTTTTCCAAAGATTGATTAGAAAATTATCTCAGGGTTAATGAAACTGTTTATGATTCAAACATGATAGGTTTATAATATATATATTTATATATGAAGATAGTTTAAATGATGGGGTTCGTTAGTTCTTGATATTCGCACGTTCTGATGGGTATTGAAAATCTACAAAATTTATGGTAGATTTCCGATAAGCATCAAAACAGTATATAAACTTATATATTGCTGATAATAAGAGGCGGTTGTTATATTAAGTCTGAAATATAACATGGATTCTCAAATGAGGTTAAGTCCCAAGTTAATCTATGAGCAACCGAATATTGAGAATGCAATACCTCTATCGGTATATCAAGCATCCTCCCCAGAAAAGTTCTCAATTGAAGATGACGATAAATTTGTTATACATGCTGGAGGTTCTGACTATAAGGTGTCGATTCTAAGGAATGATATAACCTGCGAAGTAAAACTTCACCAAGAGTTGCAAGGAATGGAAAACACAAAAATTTCCCTTTTTGTTTTGAACACTTGCTTCATAATATGGCTTGATGAGGAACAAAGAGGGTTAGAATTGCCATACCAGAGCATCTCATTAAGTGCTTTACAAAGTATGGGTGACCATCAGGTGTTATACTTGCAAATTTTATCTAATGATTACATGGCCAGTGTGCCTACTGAACAAATAGAATATATCTCTACAGTAGAGCTAATAATAACAAAAGATGCGGATGTACCTAAAAGTATAGTAAACCGACTATTCCAAAATACAGTCTCCGATATTCCTGGAGTTTATAATGCTCTATCAACATGTTCAGCATTTCATTATGATCCGGACTCTGGTGATGAGAATGATAATACAAATGGACTTTTTGGCATATGTTCACAGGACTCTGATAATCATGTGCCAGCAATGGAGATACCATCATCATGGATAGACAACGATGGACCTAATCATGAAATCGCGTTCCGAAATATTGGTGATGCCGATGACCTAGAAATTGACGAAGACGAGTTACAAAAAGCGAGGAACGAAAGTGACACACCAGTAGCAGCAGGCATGAATGTTAATGTAGGATATGCTTCTATTGTTGGAAGTATTAGAAAGCGAGGTGAAGATGAGATGACAGAAGCCCACAAATCTAGGAAATTGATTTGAAGAGGTACTGACATGAAGTATTTTTGATTTAAGTCGTTGTCAAATAAATATACGTTGGCAGTGTTAAAGGAACCTTTCTTTGCCATTAAACAACTAGTATTACTTATTTATAGGCATTATAAGATAGATGAAAAATAATAAATTAAAATTATATCAATCATTATGGTCACGAGCGCATACTCAACAAATTAATGAGTTATTTTTACGGATTGATTGAAACTGTTAGAACATAGATACAACAAAGATATTAATATTATCCAGTTGCTTTAGATCTTAATGCTGTAGTCATGAAGACAACAGACGAGAGACTTAGATTTAAGAATCATTTTTTTAAATTGGGACAAGGTAGGTTAATACCTACCTCAGATACTACCTATTGGGATGCATTCTGGAAGGAACCAGAGACATCTAATGATATTTACGAACTACTTACTCCTTATGACATAAAAACTATTAGAGACCAAAATCGAGCTAATTTCGTTTTAATAATAAGGATATTGATTACAAGACTTAGTTTTTTAGCACATCATGAAAATTTCGCTACTGAGGATGCACCTATATCAGAAGTGTTAAATTGTATTCGTTTTCTAACAAAGTTACTTCCCTTTTTATTCGAGTTACCTGAATATTCCAATCTGTTGGAGGAATTATTGTTTTGGTCAGAGACATTCGACCCTTTGACGGTGGCAACTGGATCGCTGTTGAATGACTTTCAGGCAGATGTGGTGGTACTAAATGATGAGAAAGGAGATGAGCAGAAATCTGTAAATAAGGAAGATATTATGGGATCCAAACTCGTGAGATGCTTAGTGGATTTATTGTTTATGAGGTCTTTTACCATGGATTTGTTGGTAGATAAAACAAAGAGAGGTAATAATAGAGTGATGAGTGTATGGGAACCGGGAATTGGAACAACTGGCAAATATCAAACGCCTAATCTTCTGGTTGACAGTAATAGAATGGAGGTTTTGAAGCTTATGCTTATTTTGATTTCATCATCGTTTTATCTGTTGCCGTCTCAAACTGTTTCGAGGGGGTGTAGATTTCTCACGCTATTGGTAACTACTACACCACGCGTGGAATTGTTGATCCTTGTATGTTCATTAATAAATTTAATATGCCGATCCGCTAGAAGTTCTGTGGAGGAGAATATGTTATTCTACAATAACATTGAACTTACGGAAATGAGACATTTATGCGTTACTTACGCGACTCAATTGTTAACTATAATGATTGTCTATCCATTACCTCTGCAACCTAATTTACAATTTTTGTACGATTTAGATCTACTTACAACAACGAAACCATATAATATGGCAAGAGTATATATTGGAAAGTTGCGTAAGGAGAACGAATTGTTTTTTTTGGCGTCACACTTGATAAATATCTTGAGAGGACCACTACAAACTTCTAAGGAATCTGAAAGTTTAAAGTTCAATCTAAATATGGCTAAACAAAACCAACTACCAATATGGGCTACTGAGTGTACAATGCTATTGTGGGAATTATTTCAATGTAATAAATCATTCAGAGACTTAGTAGGAGAGAGATATATGCATGAATTATTAATCATAATGTTATATTATGTATACACTTATCACAACAATTCGAATCACAAAAATTCAGTTAGAATATTCTCATATTTCATACTATATTTATCATCGGATTACTCAATAATGGATAAGATATTCGAACCAATGGATTCCGCATTTTATGATTCCTTACCTGTTGGATATAAAAGCAGTCCAGGACCGGTTACATATAGGGATTTCATTGTTACACAAATATGCAGATTGTTGATTAATATATCATCAATAAACCATAATACGAATAATGTAAAGAATGGTCCGAGTTTACTATTAACTACTTTAGTGGAAATTTTATATAATTTGATTCCTGTGGTATCCAGTAAAGAGGTAGACGTAAATGATGATATGCGGAAAAAATTAGGCAATGCAAATCCAAAAGGTGGTCTTTCATATGCCGCATGCTCTTCTATCACCCAATTAATTATCAAATTTTCGAGTCGTCTGTTTTTATTAGAAACGTCATTTAATGCTGATTTACTTGCATTAATTTTCAGAGCTGTTTGCGCTGCGATTATTAAGTATCCAAAGTCATCAAGAATGCTCCTATTTTCCATGTTAAAAAATGAAAAAGTATATGACCAAGTTTGGAGTACAATCTACAGTTTTAGTACAGAATACTTTAACGGAGAAACGCTTGTATTAAATTCCATTGATGACAATGAAAATGAAAATGGAAATGGAAATGGAAATGAAAATGGAAATGAAAATATTGGTCCGTTACAACCAACTGAATCGAACAGGTCTGATCAAGTATCTATTACGTCTTCGATAGAATCAGAAATTAATGAATCTTCATTCATACATAATCTCACAAGTCTGCGAGCTAGAAATAATTCAAATTTAAGTGGCTCTATACGGTCACAAACTCCTGAGTTTGATTTGAATAGCTTTGAAGATGAATCGCTGGCTATAGAGTGTGCATTAAGACCTAAACCGCCGACTGGTATGTCCCAAAAATTCAGGGATAAACTACCAAAAGAATCTCCGCTAAAAAGATCGTGGGGGGGAAATGATTCCCTAAGGATCATTCTAACTATCATTATCCCTCATTTAAAACTTGCTTTAAAAGAAGTTTGGTCCAGCAGAGAAGGTTCAAGTATTGACAGTTTCCTATTAGTTAAATACATTGAATCAACCGAATTTGAAAACTTAGTAGGGGAGAACAAAAGACAGATAAATTACGATTTCTTACCTTCAACTCCTTTAGATCCTTTGAAATTTAATTGGAGTCATCTATCTTTAGGTTGGTATATGTCGCTATTATTTGGTAATATCTATAATGCTGGAGCCAATGTTAAAATATTTACTGGGAATAGAAATAAGATTATGAAGAATTTTTCATCAACGTTGGTAACTTTTAGTAAGTTTACTTCAAATTGGACAGGTCTAAACAAACTGTATCCAAATATAAGCTCAACAACGAATGAATCTGATGAGACTATAAGTTGGGTTGAGAATGCATTGACGAGTATTAATCCTTGGGCATATACAGCCATAAAGTTATTTAAAATTGAGCCTATCGTTACGGAAGGCTTTTTTGGCTCAATTAATGCGAAGGTATCAAGTAATAATCAGGCATTACCAGGTACTCCCAATGGAGTGAATGATATGGCAAGCTCGTTAGCAAGGAAGTTTAGTGATTTCCGGATCAGAAACAATAGTTCCTCAAGTATATCATCAATGCAATCGACAAACTCGATTCTAAACACACCAATAGATGAAGAGGAAGCATATTTTGGGAAATTCGTTCCCAGAAATTCGATCAGTTCATTGCATTCCTTAAACACATTAAATAGATCAAGAACAAACACACCTAGAAACTCAGTAAGCATGTGAGGGATATACTCTTTAATTCCTTTTATATATTATAGACTTAATTTACATTTTAGTTTGTATACGTGATTATAGATATACATAAGTGTCTTTAGCGTCTTCCTTCTTTACGACCTTTCTTTTGCACTAATTCAAACCCATCATCATCAATTATAGGTGCTTGTGGTTCAACGACATCCATTCCATCACCATTCTGTAATAATGATGGTGTATCTTCTTCTTCTCCTTCTCCTTCTTCTTCATTGTCACTGTCTGAAACATCAGGATTATTTGGATCTTCATTGATAACAATCTTATCCTGCTGACCTTGACCAGATGCTTGCTTTTGTTGCCACTTTGAATATAACTGATCAATGACTTCATATTTCTTAACGTATACATCTCTATAGACCTTCACAATCATATCTGCAATAACGAGTGCAGATTCATTATCGACTTCAGTATCAAATTCATCAACCATTGCATACAATAGAGTCTCTTCAATTAATTGAACATCAACTATCTTTTCATCAAATAAATCTAATACTATACCCGACATCCAATCTCTTTTATCTGCTGAATTTGGTCCACCCCAGGAATTTATAACTGCAGTATTAAGCTCATCCCATTTGTAAATGCACATACAAACACCAAGTTCAAATTTAGCTTGTTGCTTCTCGTCCTCAAATCTCAAGGAATTTACTCCTTCTTCCGCTTCAATAAAGTCAGTAGGATCTATCACGGTCATTTTCCAAATCAATTACTTAAAAGCAGAATAGGTAAAAATTTAATAGAAATTTTTTTTTTTTTTTTACCTTCGATGTCGCATAGAATAGATAAGGTCGAGCATGTATATTTTGTTTTCTGTAAATATATTGATTGGCTATAACATACCATTTATTTCCTTGTCTCGCTTCAAAACAGAGACAACTTCCTCTTCAGAAATATTTAAATTAATAAGTCGGTGTCTCTCACCTCTGGCATTTTGTTGTAGAATACCAATTTCTACTAATTCATTAATTATATATTTGAATTTAAGTATTCTAATGTTAACCTGTTTGAGATTAAGAATTTTATCAGAGTCATGAATAAGGCCATTTCCATAAAGTAGATCAATTAAGGTCATTTTAGAATCTATAGCTGCTAGAGCTTTATCACCATCTTTTGAAGTAAGCATTGTTAAAGAATTTTTCATCTCGTCTATTATGTCACCCAACGAATTTTCAGCCAAGCCAGATCGTTTCATTCTAAGCAATACGCCTACAAGAACTAACTTGGATGCAAATGGTAGACTCATTAGAAATTGGGAAATCGGACTATTGATCGTTTCATTGATAGCTTTTGAAATATGCGAAATTTGTACATTATATGATTCATTTTCTATCCCCTTGTCATTTCCAGGATCTTCCTTATTCGATAAAAACTCCTTTTCTGCAATCTCAACGGCTCGACGGCAAATAGTTAATGCCCTTCTTGCATCACCACTGACACTTGCAACCTTTCTCGATGCGAACCCAATAGCATCGTTATTGACAATAACTTTTCTCTTATTCTGTTTCGTAAGCATTTCTAGTCTATGTTTGATTATTGAACCCAACTGTTCAAAAGTATACCCTATGAATTGGATTCTTCTCAATCCTAATCTTGAAGAAATTTTATTCGACAAAACACGTTCGGGTAAATCCATAGTATTTGCAACTGCTATCACAATCAATTTTGAATTTGGGTAAGTTGGCCAATTAAAAAAATTATACATGACATTTTGTTTTTTAGTTACAATCTGATCCAATTCATCCATAAGAACAATGAGGGGTTTACGTGGAGTATTTTGATTAAAATAGCTTTCCAAAAGCAAGGCAGCATTGGATGCCGTAACTTTTAAACCACTAATTTTTTCCCACAACTTTTCATATGCTACGTTTGGAGATAGTAATTTTAAACCATTTATTTCAAGGTAATCAAATTCATTCAATTCATTCATTTCTGTCAATTCTCTCAATTGTGAAATAACTTCTCTAATTGTTGCGGTTTTACCCACACCAGGCGTACCACTAACGTATAAACAACAACCAGTTTGTTCTTGTATAGCAGTTTCCAAATTTAGATAAATAGACGTAAATTCATCCTCACGACATGGCAAAGACGATAGCCTTGTAGAGGTATGTAATTTCGCCTTTAATTCTCTAAATGCTTCTGAAGAAGCATCTACTCCCAAACTTCCTGTACTGTTGTGCTCAAAATTTGAGACTCCCTTCTTGGGTTTTCTTGGGGATAATGCTAAAATGGATGGTTTAGATGAATCTTTAATTTTCATTCTTTTATTTAATGGACTTACCATCGAAGTGATGAATTGCCTTGACTCGTCATCGAACTTAGAATAGTTATTCAGAACCTTCGTCCGCCTTTGCTTCTCTACGATAGCCCTTGGTTTTTGGTTTAGCTTTCTTTTCCTTGGGCTTGTCTTTGGGGCCTCATGAATCTCATTATCTGATTCTAACTCTTCGCTAGTAGGTTCATCCTGTAAGTCTAAGGCAGATTCAAATTCATCAGAACTATCATTATCCTCTTCATCCAGAATAGTCTTTAACTTAGGTTTTGGTTTTGGTTTTTGTTTCTTTATTTCAAATTCATCTAACTTCTCTTTTATTGATTTTGGTTTTTCATGTGTTTTAGTGTTTGCATTATAGGCCATTGGTACAGTTTTACGTCTAATAAATTCAATAAATTCATTATGGTTTTTTTCAAATAAAACGCATAAGTCTCTGAAATTAAATACATCCGTGAACAATTCACCAGCCGAGTCACATCCTCGTCGACATACGAAAGTATAGGCCTTATTTGAATCATCAATTACAATATCATTGTTAAATTCCTCCTGGGACACGATGTTAACCTTAGTTATTATTTCAGTCAATTTAACCTCGTCCAAATAGGATGTAATAAAAAGCTCATTCTCATTTAATTTAGATCTATCGTTATATTCTTCGACTTGAGGTAAATCAGCATCCTCGATATCTCTCATTCTTATGAACCACGAAACAATAATATCAAGAAAATTATCGTTACCAAATTTGATTTCTTTGACAATTGCAATTTCTGGAGAATTACCATCTTGCTGGACTAATAAGAAATCACCCTCCTTAATTTCCAAATCATCGTCTTCTCTCTTCAACGAAATCTTTTGACTGCTAGCAGATTTACCTCTTCGACTTCTTCGAGACGGAGTCATAGGTTCTATCTCGGTTTTTCCAGGCTTATCCAACACGGTATTATCCAAGAAGTATTGCCATCCTTTGAGATCTCTTTGGCTCTTTGCCATCGTATTTAATTATAGCTTCAGAATATGCTAATCTACATCAGATCAGACACTATTTTTCAGGTTAGCATGGTTGATCGTGTCCTGTATGTAGTATTCGTTTATCTACTATTAGCTAAACAAGTATCATTAACATCATTTATTAATAGCAAATACAAACAGCTCAGACATTCTAAAGGTACCTATTTATATAGAAGAATTGGCTCGCCAACATTGATGATCTCATCTAAATTCAATCGCAAATCAAATGCCTTGGACAAAATGATTTTGAATATTTTCTGAACATTTATCGAATGACTGGTAGAGCAGAATATGACCGGAGCTTTCATGGCATGGCCAAATTTCTTGGCCTGTTGAGTAATCTCTGCTTGGTCCTGGTATGGTAAATCTATAAACTGATCGTATTTTGTTCCGACCAAAAACGGAATCGCCGTCTTGTTGAATCCTCTCACCTGTCTGTACCACTCCTTTATCGAATTCAAAGTAGATTTGCGTGTGAGATCAAACATAAATAGTATCGCCACAGCGTCATTCGACACCAATGGAAGCATGTTGATGAACTCCTTTTGGCCCCCCAAATCCCATATCGAGAACGTTATCACCGTATTGCGGATCTGTATCTTCTTGTCCATAAAGTTCACTCCAAGTGTCTGTATATAGTCTTCGTCAAACGACCCCTCGACGTACTTTACCATCAATGACGTCTTTCCAATCTGTGAGTCGCCAATTAACCCTATCTTGAGTGCCACTCTGTTTTTGTTAGTATTCCGTTTCCGTATCTCCAATGGCTCTCCCGCCCCTCGATCTTCCTAAGATGCCACATACTGGTTGTTATGGTCCTCGCGCTGCTCTTCCATCTTTTGTGATCCCTCGTATCGTTAACTGTGCTTCAATTACGTATTTTGCTATAATTCTCTACCAGAACTCGTCTTCGATCCGCTCTGTTTGCATTTCCATGCTACTATTTCCCAAATATCACGTGCAGTTATCTTCCCAATCGGGACCGATAAATTGACCCGATCTTTAATGGCAGTGTCCTGCAGGTATCTCAGAGTCCTCGGATCCTCACCCACTGGGGCAAACATTTTGGAATTATCAATGTGCCGAGGGCTTTCAGCCCTCCTTTTGCGTGTACCTTCAGATTTGAAAAAGCAGTCATAGTGAGACTAGACCTCAAAACGTAACCTGTAAACACTTTTGTATTTGCTCGCCTAATTTGGGTAATGAATCCTTACACCCATATAAAAGACTTAATCTGCAAAAACGACCGTTTTTTGTCGGTGAAAAAAAAAGCTTTGTTAGTCCCCGTGAGAGTGGATAAAAATATTGTGAAAAAAAACTTCCAACTAAAGATTAATTAATTCTTATAATTAGTATTATACCTAAACTACAAGTATGGCTGTTGGTAAGAATAAGAGATTGTCCAAGGGTAAGAAGGGATTGAAGAAGAAGATTGTCGACCCTTTCACCAAGAAGGAATGGTTTGACATCAAGGCCCCATCCACCTTTGAAAACAGAGCCGTTGGTAAGACCTTAATTAACAGATCCACCGGTTTAAAGAATGCTGCTGATGGATTAAAGGGCCGTGTTGTCGAAGTGTGTTTAGCTGATTTACAAGGATCTGAAGACCACTCTTCCAGAAAAGTCAAGTTGAGAGTTGACGAAGTTCAAGGTAAGAACTTGTTGACCAACTTCTATGGTATTGACTTCACCACTGACAAATTGAGATCATTGGTCAGAAAATGGCAATCATTGGTCGAAGCTAACGTTACCGTTAAGACTTCTGATGATTACGTCTTGAGAATTTTCGCTATTGCCTTCACCAAGAGACAAGCTAACCAAATCAAGAAGACCACTTACGCTCAATCCTCCAAGTTAAGAGAAGTTAGAAAGAAGATGATTGAAATCATGCAAAGAGAAGTTTCCAACTGTACCTTAGCCCAATTAACCTCAAAGTTGATTCCAGAAGTCATTGGCCGTGAAATTGAAAAATCTACTCAAACCATCTTACCATTACAAAACATTCACATTAGAAAGGTTAAATTATTGAAACAACCAAAATTCGATTTAGGTTCTTTATTAGCTTTGCACGGTGAAGGTTCTACTGAAGAAAAGGGCAAAAAAGTCTCCGCTGGTTTCAAGGATGTTGTCTTAGAAGCTGTTTAAATTGAATTGTGAATCGTAGTCTACTTTTCTATTAAATAAAGGTTTTAAGTATTTCATTTAATAACATTACATTTCGTTATGTCAATTGTAGTGTAAATGTCCTCTTTGTGTTCATGAGTAGAGTAGTTCGCTATACAGTATCAGAATTGTTCAACTGTCTGTCACTACGTTTCATCGTTTTCTCATGGCTTTCGCTTGCTCAGAGCTCTTCAGCCGGCGCGATTGATGTGAGCACCGTTGTTGCATGGTGCATTTTGCAACTTCATGGTATCATTTTCTATTCCAAGACGCTATTACAGACCCTAACAGTTTCTCCGTTGGACGATGTAAAACTCGGCGTGCAATCTTTCATATCGTTTCTCTCCTATACTACAAAATATAAGTCACATACTCCTATTCTACATCAAATACCAATTAACAAAATGTGTCAGCATAGCTTTTTGCGTTGCTATTTCTCTTGTATTCCATTAGTATTATTCATTTCTGTATATCGAAACAATTGCAACTTCTATTTCTCTTACTCATAAATAACTGCTTTTAGCAGTTTCTACAAATTTGGTATTCTTGCTATTATTTCCAAAAACAAGAAATTATTGCAGAATCATTTCGCCAATTACTTACACCACTAAATTGTTTCATTTCACCTCATTTATTACAGTCATTTTAATCGTATTATAATCAGGAAGTAGTCTTATTAAACCATACTATAGACTTACCATTTTATATAAGAAATCATAAAAACACTATTCATAAGACAATTCTTATTTTCCACGTGAGTGAGAGGCTATTCAAAAAAATCGCAATCAAACGCAACGAAGCATTGTATTGTTTGTTCCTGAATTTTGAATTTGCTCTGTCATTATATGGTTTAAATCAGAAAAAACAAGTGAAATTGAAGAGGAGTTAATTATTCCACTCCAATTGATTAGTTTTTGGTATTATATTTAGTTCGAAGTATAATACATTAACACTATGGGGATAGTAAGTAGCTCAATCACGCAGCAATTGATGGATTCGAAAATAGGAAATTCGTTTACTTTTCCGGTTAACGGTCCTTCAATGGTTTCGAATACCTTCGAATAAGAATAAGGTTACTAACACTAGTAGCAAAAATCACCACAAGATGTGGATCCACGTCGTCCTAATAAAGGTGACATTGATGAACATAATAGAAGAGTAAACGATAATTTGAATGTAAGAGATGCCCCATTAGATGGATCAGATAATGCTGGTATCAAGAAGCAACCGCCACAAAAGGTCAGTGTTCGTGAGGAAACAACGTTTTCATGGGAAAATGTTGGTCATTGGGATAGCAATGCCGTTGATGATAAAGAGAAATCGTTGAAGATCATGAAGTCTATTGGAAATTATGTCATAGATCACTTTTACGGTGATTGGTACTGGAATAGTTCGTTGATGATTGGAACATGTTTCTTCTGTTGGTTAATAGCCAGACTCGGAGGTGGAATCTTGTCTTTGGGATTCATTTTGTTATTTACGAATTCAGTCTATAGAGCAGAATTCAGAAGATTCAATAGGGATGTAAGAGACGATATGACCAGAATAACTGCACGCAATAGGTTAGAAAATGAATTGGAAAGCATGGAATGGTTAAATTCGTTCATGGATAAGTTCTGGGTTATTTATATGCCAGCATTATCTGAGCAAGTTATGTTCCAAGCTAACGAAGTTTTGAAAGATCAAGCTCCAGGGTTTGGTATCGAAGCTTTATCATTGGATGAATTTACCCTTGGTTCCAAAGCTCCAAAGGTTGATAGTATTAAGTCGTATACTCGAAAGGGACATGACCATATTGAAATGGACTGGGCATTTTCCTTTGCACCAAATGATACTGATGACATGACTAGGAACGAAATCAAAAGAAAGATTAATCCAAAGGTTGCTTTGGGTGTCAGAGTAGGTAAGGCATTTATTAGTAAGTCATTACCTATCTTGGTAGAAGATATGTCGTTCAAGGGTCGTATGAATATCAAATTGAAATTAAGCCATAATTTTCCACACGTCAAGATGGTCTCAGTCCAATTTTTAGAAGCACCAGCAATTGACTATGTTTTGAAGCCAGTTGGTGGTGACACCTTTGGTCTTGATATCATGTCGCTTATTCCAGGTTTGGCTTCTTTTGTTAATGGTTTAATTCATGCTAATTTGAGACCAATGTTATATGCCCCTAATTCTTTAGATATTGATGTTGAAGAACTTTTAGCTCAGCAGTCGTTAGGTGCAATCGGTTGTCTTTCGGTTACAATCAAACGTTGTACTAATTTGAAGCCTATTGAGAAAACGAAGAATATTCATCCGTATGTGCAATTAAAGATTGCATGCAATGATGAAATTGATGAAAGAACAAGTACGAAGATGCTGATTTCATCACCTATTTTCATGGACACTAAGTATTTATTATTAAATCAATTAGAGTCAAATTTTTTGAACTTCAATGTCTTCAATTTAATTGTGGATGAGCAAGATGATAAATTAGTAGGTAATGTCCAAATTTCCTTAGCGGATTTTTTACAGAAAGATACATTTAATGATGTAACTAAGAATATCATGGATGGTGGTAAGGTTGTTGGTAAAATTGAATATGATCTTAAATATTTCCCAATTTTAGAACCAATGGTTTTAGAGGATGGAACTAAAAAAAGCATTACAGAATCAGAGGTTGGTATTGTGAAATTAACTTTGCATGAAGCTAAAGATTTAGATATTTCTCAATCAGTTATTGGTATCTTGAACCCTTATGCAGAAATCTTAATTAATCATGAGTTGGTAAAGAGTTGCCGTAGACTTAGACAAAGTAATGAACCTTCATGGGATCAAACCATAGAATCATTGATTACACAACAATCTGAAACTACTGTAACTGTACTTATTAAGGATTCTGTCGAAGATGCAGTAGTTGGTCAATTAGAAGCTAATTTGCAGGATTTAGTATTTGAAAGTACAAGAGGCCAAGAATGGATTCAATGTATTCCTGTTAAACCTGGAATTCCACCAGCAAAGTTGAGAATTAGTGCTACATGGAAAGCTTTAGGCATGACGGATGAAAATGTTGATACCCATTTTAATGCCTCTATCGGTGGTCTTAGGATCCACATACGTTCTGCAACAGGCCTTAAAAACTTAGAAGCCGTTGGTAAAGTTGATCCTTATGTTAGAATTATGTTGAATGGTAATATCAGAGGGAAAACTCTTACTATTGATGACACATTGGACCCTTCATTTAATGACGTTTGCTTCATTCCTGTTGCTAATGACCATCAACATGTTTTGTTAGAGGTCATGGATGAAGAAGCCGATCGAAATGATAGAAGCTTAGGTACTTGTGCTATTCATGTGAATGAATTTTTAAAGAAAAATGATGAGGGGTATTACTTAGGTTACGATGGTTCGAATGAAATTATTGAACAACCAGTATTATTAAATGGTCAGCATCAAGGAATGTTTTCTTATTCTGTCTCATTCGTTCCAACTATTCCTGTTTACACACTTTCTCAATTGAATAATAGAAGCAAATACTTGGAGCGCTTACAAAAAAGGGAAGCCGACGAAGCTGAAAAAAGAAGAAAGGATGAAAAGAAGTTCAAAGAGCATCCCGAGAAATATCAATGGATTGATATTGAAGATGACGAATTGCCAGATGTCGAAAGAATTGATATGCCCTTAGAAAAAGCAATCAAATATAGAACAGGTAATATAAATGTTTACATCGAAGCAGGTAGATTTAACAAACCAGATTATTACCTTCACACATTATTCGATGACCATGCGTACCCGTCAGGTGTAACGGCTGAGACCGAAGGTAAAAAGTTGAATGCCAAATTTAAATGTGAGGCATTTATTAGAGATCTACCAAATTCTAAACTCATCCTTAGACTTGCAAAAAAATTTGAGGTTAATGATGAAAAGGATATCGTTCATGAAAAGATACTTGATACTCTTGAGATTTTGAAAAAATCGTACAATAATCCAATTGAGTTGAAAATTAACGAGAAGAATAAAATTAAAGTGCAATTAGAATATATTCCATCGGCGGTTAAGTTAGCACCGCTCGATACTATCTTAGACGTTGGAAGATTTAGGTTAGATATTTTGAGTGCAGAGGGCTTAAAGTCTGTAGATTCCAACGGTAAATCTGACCCATTCCTTTCTGTTAAACTTGATGGAGTTGAAATTTATAAAACAGATAAGAAAAGAAAGACACTAGATCCAGTATGGAATGAATCTGTTGATATGCCATTAATGTCGAGATCAAGACAAATTATCTTGTTAGAGGCTTTCGACTGGGACTTGACCCATAAGCCAGAGTTGTTGGGTAGAATTAACTTAGATTTGTCTACGTTGGAACCATTGAATTCCACTCAATTCATGGTCAATTTTGATACTCAAGGTATTTTGAACTTAAGGGGAACATTCAGACCAGAATACCTCAGACCAAAACTTAATGCTGAAACTGGTTTACCACTTGATTTAAGTTCCGTCGTCAATGTGCCGTTTAGGGCAGTTGGTGGCGGTGTTGGTTTGGCTACAGAAGGTATTGGCTTAGCGGCTGACGGAGTTGGTGGAGTTGGTAAAGGTATCAGCAAGGGAGTTGGTAAAGGTGGATCGTTTATCAAGGGATTTGGTAGACTGAGAAAGAAGCAGTCCATGGACACCGAAAGAGGATCTATGGCGAACAACAACGAGCATGATGAAACGGCTGATACGACTTCACATATGAGTGGTAAGACTGGCCAAACTGGTAGAACCGACACAGGTCAAAGTGAATCACAGGGCAGCGAAGAAGCTAAGGATGCAGAAGACGAAAAGACCAAAGCAAAGAATGACGAAACCGCTGATAAAATGGCCGAAAACATCAAAGTGGAAGAGCCAAGGGGTGAGGTGCATGCTGCACCTAACATTCACTCGGAAGCACTTCCACCATTACAAAAGCCTAACTTCGGGAATGCTGCTGGCTTCCACGACAACGATTCTGACTCAAGCAGCGTTGTCAACAGCACGAATGCTCCTGACACTTTGCCTGGTAGAATAGCCATTGTGAGCGCTAATGGATTCTCGAGCCCTGTACTTGAAGTCAAAACCATCTTGAAGACAGCCAGCAAGGACAGAAAGTTGTTCAGAACCAGAGGTGCTAAATTGCATAATAATGAATACAGATGGAACGAATCGATTCCATTCAAATCCGCCTCGTCCAACGAGTTGGTCTTCCTTGTGAGAGAACCCCACAAGTTCGGAAAGAAGGTCGAATTGGCACGGGCCAGCCTTCCCTTGACCGAAGCATTGAACAAAACCGATGACATTACTTTTCAAACTGACAAAGGTACATTGATTGTCAATATCACCTATCTTGACACCGGTCTTTAGGTGAATTTTTATTTATTTTCCTCTGGTATGACTGCTATTTTATTCATGTTAAACGTAACTCTCATTCTTGTATTATTTACGCGATATGGTTAATATAATATTTCTTCGAATTAACATGATAGGACGGATTCGCTTACTTGACTGATCAGTTCTATATAGGTGATATGAATTGTAGATACATGATTGATACATATGAGTAACTTTGCGCGAGTTACGCGGTAAGGAGCTTGAGCTAAAGGTTAAGCGGAAACGCTAGATTTACGCTAAACTGGCGCTAATGTTACGCGGAACATTGCGCTAAATATTACTTTAAACCTTAGTTGGTATGTCAGCTTTCCTTAAACCTTAACCTTATCATGTATGGAATCTGCATTTGCAACAGGCCTGCTCCCCCACGCCTCCACACATCCACACACCAATTCATATACCTCAATACCTCCACGTTGCATGCATTGTGACTGCTTTTCTCAAAATCACATGGTTGTCGCTACTCGATCCCCCAGAACGTCGGTTGAGACACACCATTGGTAGGTGGATGGTGGATTTGGTCGATTATATTTGTAAGCAATATACTAATATTACGTAATTAGGGCCTTCGAATTTTTGTGAGCGAAAAGTTCGTTTGTGTCACTTTGCTCGAGCTTGGTTCATAGTGCTACCAGTGTGAAAAATAGCTATTCAAAAAAAACACCTAAAATTTTAAAGTAGTACTGATTTATAATTATCACCAAAACTAGATCAAAATGAGCCAAATTGTATGTTATAACAGACTTAAAAGATACCCGATGCAGTGTATGATCGAGTCATGAAAGTAAGTGGATTTGGACGATATAGATGTCAGAACATCGAGGCCGAAAAATTTTTCGAGTAGAGAAAAATGGACAGCGAACTCCTCTATGTGAAAGCAAAGGAGAGACATCGTTTAGTCTTGAAAACTAAGTATGGAACGGAGGCCAATACCGAAAATAAAGGGAAGATATGACCAAAGTGGAAATTGGGCATAAATCGTAGATGGAGAACAAAACGTTTTCTACAATGACAAGAATACGACGAACGTCGAAGAACATACACATAACGACCATGCATTGGGGGTGAAATATAGGGCATAATACTAACTAATTCTAGGCTCCAAAGTGGTACCAATCTGAAGACGCTCCAGTCGCAAGACAAACCAGAAAGACTTCTCGTCCACAAAAATTACGTGCCTCGTTAGTTCCAGGTACCGTCTTGATTTTGTTGGCCGGTAGATTCAGAGGTAAGAGAGTTGTTTACTTAAAGAACTTAGAAGACAACACCTTATTAGTTTCTGGTCCATTCAAGGTCAACGGTGTTCCATTAAGAAGAGTTAACTCTCGTTACGTCATTGCTACCTCTACCAAGGTTAACGTTGAAGGTGTTGATGTTTCCAAATTCAACGTTGAATACTTTGCTAGAGAAAAGGTTCCAAGATCCAAGAAGTCTGAAGCTGAATTCTTTAACGAAGCTCAACCAAAGAAAGAAATCAAGGCTGAGAGAGTTGCTGACCAAAAGACTGTTGATGCCTCTTTATTGTCCGAAATCAAGAAAACTCCATTATTAAAGCAATACTTATCTGCTTCTTTCTCATTAAAGAGCGGTGACAAACCACATTTATTGAAGTTCTAAATTGAATTTTAATTACTTTTAATATCAATTGTTATAGTTATGAAGTTATAGTGGTGTAAATTTTTCTATTTGTATATTTAATACAGTTTTGAACGTTAATTACTATGTTGTAGCTGTCAAGGACATTTAGTGTCTATTGCACGTGCACTGCCTGATGAAAAAAAAAATTTCTAACTCATCTCATTTAACTATATTTATAGTTTACTTTTAGCATATAACTAGCAGTTTCCTGTGAATAGAATATACAATGTCTAGTTTAATCCCAATCTCTACTTACAATTTAGCACTTCAACCATTTAACCCGGTTCAAGCTATCGATGATGAATACCCAGTCACCATTAGATTGACTTTGGCTGCTGTTGACCCAGAAGCTGTCGATGATAAAGAAGAACCAGCTACGTTGAGATTATTAAAAAGATCAAACTTATTTGTCGATGACGAAGATCTTGACGACAAATTATTAGACGTCGAAGCTGAAGAAGCTGATGAATTAGATTCTGAAGAAGAAGAAGAGGAAGTCAAGCCAAAGAACAAGAAGAAGCAAAATAAGAAGAAAGTCGAAGAAGACGAAGACGAAGACGAAGATGAAGAAGAAGAAGAAGACCTTGAGATCGACGGATCGTCTGACGAAGAAGACGAAGACGATGTCGCCGAATTCGTTGTTTGTACTTTATCTCCAAAGGTTCAATTTCAACAAACCATCGACCTTACAATCACCCCAGATGAAGAAGTTTATTTTGTTGTCACCGGCTCCTACCCAATCCACTTGACTGGTAATTATGTTGAACATCCAGCCGATGAAGATTCCGAAGACGAATACGACGAAGATAGCGAAGATGAATACAACATGACTCCAGATGAAGATGAAATAATCGGCGGACAAGAATATGACTTGGATGATTTAGAAGATGCGTCAGATGTTGAAAATAAGATTGAAGAATTGGTTGAAGAAGAAACCCAAGGTTCTAAAAAGAGAAATGCCGAACCTGAGGCCACTTCTAAAAAATCAAAGAAAGCAAAGAAAGATGATAAGAAATCTGTACAATTCACAAAGGAGTTGGAACAAGGCCCAACAGGCTCTACTTTAGTCGAAGAAAAAACCGAAAAGAAACCAAAGAAGGAAAAAGCTAAAAAAGAAGAACCTAAGAAGGAAGAGCCAAAGAAGGAAGAAACTTCCAAGAAATTTCCAACAAAGACATTATTAGGTGGTGTTGTCACCGAAGACAGAAAAACCGGTAAGGGTCAAACTGCCAAATCCGGTAACAAGGTTGGTATCAGATACATTGGTAAATTGAAAAACGGTAAGGTTTTCGACAAGAACACCTCTGGCAAGCCATTTGTCTTTGGTTTAGGTAAGGGTGAATGTATAAAAGGTTTTGATTTAGGTGTCGCTGATATGGCAGTTGGTGGTGAAAGAAGAGTTATTATTCCTCCAAAGATGGGTTACGGTAGTCAAGCCTTACCAGGTATTCCTGCCAATTCTGAGTTAACATTTGATATTAAATTAGTTTCCATCAAATAAGATTACATAAATATATTACTTTAGCTTCTACTACTGTCATTTATATCTATAATTTTGTTTAATATACTAAAGAGCTCATTTACTCATAATTTGTCGTTTCTGTTAGAGAACGCGTTCTTGAAACACAAAAATCTGTCGTATAAAATTTTAGACGCTCTCGCTGAGTAAAAATTAGTAGTATTAATAGCTTTTACTAATAAACTGAAACGCATTGAAGAAGGTATGTTATAATACGGCGGTATAGGAAGAATATTTCCACTACAGCGTTTTGATATTGGACCATGTGAAAAACGTTCCAAAAAGTGCCATAAAGAATGTAACTAACAATTATTTAGTAATTGTCAATAAGCTATGCTAAAGCTGATAACTAATACAACAAGTGCTTTAGCGAGTATATCGGCATACCGCCCGATACATATCATAATTACGACTGCATTATTGGCGTCAATAGCATATCTTTCAGTGGTAAACGAGTATGTGCCAGAAAACTTTGAATTTGACTATTCGATTAGTTATTATCACCCGCCGGGACCTTCAGATTATAAGAATTGGATGCAAATCGACGATACATATGGCTATCCTAAGGCTGATAGGTTTTCAATTGCACCATTGAGATTTAAGAAGGTTCACAATCAAAAGGTTCCTCTGGTCGAAAATACCTTCAGTGGAATCAACGAAAATGAGCGTATTTTGGTCACAAAGACCGATGAATTGGAAGGTACTTTGAAGTTAATCGATAAGATTACAAATGATGGTATGACATGGAAGGCAAGACATGCCAATAGAATCACCAAGTATTATGAATATATTCGTAGTGGACTCTTGAAGATTAAATCGGCGATCCAAGGCGCAGAAAAGTTCGATGTTGGGTTGATTGCAATAGCTTATATCGCCATGTGGTATACATTAATTAAGGTGTTCTACGATATGAAGCAAATCGGCTCCAACTTTTGGTTGGCATTTTCTACCATTACCTCATCTACGTTTGCATTCCTTTTCGCGCTAGTCACAACAACGAAAGTCATGGACTCTAAAGTTCCTTTGTTAAGTATCACCGAAGGTATTCCTTTCTTAGTGGCCATTATTGGTTTCAAACATAAGATTTCAATTGCAACTATGGTTCTGAAGGCTTCTTCCTCCCCGGAAGATGTTAGAAGTATCGTCGCTAATGCAATTTCGTCTCATACTGTTAGTTTATTAAGAGATCATATTGTCGTTATTGGTGCATTGCTTACCTGTGCAATGTATGCTCCTCATTTAGAAGGATTAAAAAACTTCTGTATTTTAAGTTCAATTATTTTAGCCTTTGACCTATTGTTAATTTATTCTTTTTTTTCTGCCATTTTGGCCTTGAAAGTTGAAATCAATAGAGCTCGTCGTACCGAATACTTGAAAAGTGCTTTAGAAGAAGATGGAATTTCTTCAATAATTGCCCAAAATGTTGCTGCTCAATCGTCCAATATTGAACACCCTAACGAAGAATCAATCTTTAGCTCTCAAGAGACTTCAATCGTTTCTTTTAAGGTTGCTATGATCGCCGGATTTTTTGGTTTCCATGCTTTTTGGTTGGGTAGTTCATGGTTATACAATGCAACTGGTGGTGACTCTATTAGTATATTTTCGAACGCCAGAAACTTATCAAAGACTACTGCAAAGCATATATCTATTGGCCAGCATGGTACTGTGGTAACGTTAATGACTCCAACTGTTTATATGCCATTAGGGTTATTGGTCCAAACCGAAGATTTCATTCTATTGTTCTTAGAACATATTAGTCATGCCATTAGAGATAGTCTTATTTCAAAATGTTTGTTATTTGGATTCGCCATTTCAATTTCGACAAATGCATACTTCTTAAATGCATCTCGTTACCAAGTTTCGGCAACTAATAAGTTAATTGAAAAAGAAATATCCAGGCCTAAGTCGGGAAATAATAGAAGAAGAAGTTCTGTTGTAACTTCATCCGTGTTACCTAAAATTTTTACTGATAAAGAATTTAAAAGTATTGAAGATGATGAATCTGATTCTTCAAATGAGGAAGATTTGCAGATATCTGCTCCATCGAAGAATTTGCCATTAGATGAGTGTGCTAAGATAATGAAAGATGGCAAAGTCAAGGAATTAAACAACAATGAAATTTCGTCCTTAGTTGTTGCCGGTAAGTTACCCTTATATGCTTTAGAAAAACAATTGGCTGATAATACAAGAGCTGTTTTAGTTCGTCGTAAGGCTATTGCAAAATTGGCTAACGCACCTGTATTAGATACTAAGCGTTTACCTTATGCTCATTACGATTATGACCGCGTTTTTGGTGCATGCTGTGAAAATGTTATTGGTTATATGCCGTTACCAGTTGGTGTTGCAGGTCCATTAATAATTGATGGTAAACCTTACCACATTCCAATGGCTACTACTGAAGGCTGTTTGGTTGCCTCTACTATGCGTGGCTGTAAAGCTATTAATGCTGGTGGTGGGGTAGAATCTGTATTGACTCAAGACGGTATGACTAGAGGTCCATGTGTTTCATTTCCTTCATTATCTAGAGCTGGTGCTTGTAAGTTGTGGTTGGATTCAGAAGAAGGACAAAAAACTATCAAAAAAGCTTTTAATTCTACTTCAAGATTTGCTCGTTTACAACATATTCAAACTGCGTTAGCGGGCACTTTACTTTTCATTCGGTTTAGAACCACAACCGGCGATGCTATGGGTATGAATATGATCTCTAAAGGTGTTGAGTATTCTCTTAAATATATGGCAGAAGAATGCGAATGGAGTGATATGGAAGTTATATCTGTTTCAGGGAATTACTGCACCGATAAAAAACCAGCTGCAATTAACTGGATCGAAGGTAGAGGTAAATCTGTTGTCGCTGAGGCTAGAATACCTGCATCCGTTGTTCAAAATGTGCTTAAATCTGATGTTGATGCGTTGGTTGAATTAAACATCAGTAAGAATTTAGTTGGTTCAGCCATGGCAGGTTCAGTAGGTGGTTTTAATGCTCATGCAGCCAACTTGGTCACTGCCGTCTTCTTGGCTTGTGGTCAAGATCCTGCGCAGAATGTTGAATCTTCAAACTGTATTACATTAATGAAAAATGTTGATGGTGATTTACAAATATCGGTTTCTATGCCCTGTATTGAAGTTGGTACAATCGGAGGGGGTACTATTTTGGATCCTCAAGGTGCTATGTTAGATTTATTAGGTGTACGTGGCCCACACCCAACAAACCCAGGTGATAATGCCAGACAATTAGCACGCATTGTCGCTTCTGCTGTATTAGCAGCCGAACTTTCTCTTTGTTCTGCTTTAGCTGCTGGACATTTAGTTCAATCTCATATGCAACATAATCGTAAGGGTGCTGCACTGGCGAATAGTCTGGCATCAAATGGTAAAGCCTCGGCTGAAATTGCTGATACTAAAGGTACTGCTGAATTAAATCGCCTTAAAGAAGGATCCGTGAATTGTATTCGTTCTTGATCAGTTTTTTTCTAATGGCTTTTAAAACAAAAATCTAATAAAATTCATGAATTAGTACCATCAATTGAAATCTGCTTATTTGTTTAGCAACAATTCTTCGTAAAATTCTCTGCATTATTAATAGATAAAACTTAATATATTATAATCTTTTGAAATTATGAATTGTGAGTCAAAAATAATTATCGCGACGAAATACCACACCAAATTTACTACTTACATACTCTTTCATTATACAACATGAGTAACGAGGGTCCATCTCAAGAAATTGGAGTACCTATACCTAGTAATACACCACACGCAGTTTCTGTTACTTTACCGACTTGGGAAGCTACAGTAGGCTATGAAGAAGGTGAGGAATGGGTTGTGAATAAAATGAATTCTGGTTATCCAAGATTTTTCATCCATTCAGTAATAAAAGACTTAGCAAAGAACATAGAAGCTAAGTATAGTAGAGAAGGTGAAAGATGTATGATATTTCCATCTTATAAAGTTGCCAAAAGATGTAGAGAGTTTGTTAAAGCAAATAGTGATAAGGCCAACTTATCAGTTAGAATTTTACAATTAAGTACACCACCGCCAGAAGAAGAATCGGAAAAATCCCAGATAATTGAATCAAATATAGGGGTTATTTTTTTGCCTGCAAGTGAATTTCCATTGGCAAAGAATTATTGGCAACACTCAGGTGAAGGTATTAGTTCGAGAATGGGTGAATACGTATTGAAAGAACTTTTTCATAAAGAAAAGAAATCTAATATGTTCAAAGGAAGCCACATGAAACAAGAATTACAAGCGCAAAGAATTCAACGAAGATCACCATCGCTTTCCAAATCTCTTCAATCTCCCAGTTTTTCATCAAATGAAGAAACAGAAAAGGAATTTAACACCTTCATCGAGCAGAAATACGGGCGAATATTAGATTTAAAATTTGCTGAACAAGCAAAGGCTGCCTTAAGAAGAAGAATTTGTGGTAAGATAGATAAATCTCATAATCAGGAAGATGAAATGCAAAAGGCTAGACGTGGTAAACATTTAAGTGAAACCGATGTTTATTTATATCCATCCGGTATGGCAAGTATCTTCAACGCTCATCATGCTTTATTGCAAATAGCAGAAATTCCGAATAAATCTGTTTGTTTTGGATTTCCATATGTTGATACGTTAAATATTTTAAAGAAATTTGGTCCTGGTGTTCATTTTTTTGGTTTCGGTGACGATGATTCATTAGATGATATGGAGTCACAGTTACAAAATGGCGAAATTAATATCACTGCTTTGTTTTGTGAATGTCCATCAAATCCGTTATTGAAGACACCAAATTTAAAGAGAATTAGAAAGTTAGCAGATGAGCATAATTTTGCGGTGGTCATAGATGAAACTGTTGGTAACTTTGTCAATATTCATGTTTTACCATATGCTGATATTGTTGCTTCATCTTTAACAAAAGTCTTCTCTGGTGATTCCAATGTTATGGCCGGGTCATTAATTTTGAACCCAGAATCAAAATTGTATCCAAAATTAAAAGAGTATTTCGATAATGAATATGAAGATCTATTCTGGGCTGAAGATGCATTATACTTGGAAAGAAATTCTCGCGATTTTGCGGAAAGATCAGCTAAAATAAATGAAACAGCATTGGCGGCTGTCGATTTATTAGAGAAAAGTTGTTTGATTTCCAAGGTCTATTACCCATCGATTTCTGACACTAAAGGCTACTATGATGCAATTAAAACACCAAATGGTGGATATGGTGGATTGATATCATTTATTTTTAAAGAGCCCGAAGATGCCATATGCTTTTTTAATGCTGCTAATTTACATAAAGGACCTTCGCTAGGAACTAATTTTACTTTAGCTTGTCCATATGCTATTCTAGCTCACTATCAGGAACTAGATGAGATAGCTAAGTGGGATATAAATAGAAATTTGATCAGAATTAGTATTGGTTTAGAACAGGAATCAGATTTACTCCAAGTTTTAAACAAGAGTTTAAACATGGCTGCTGCTCAACACAGATAATTTCAAAATAATCGTTACTCGTATAGATAATATGTAGATATCTATTAAATGTTTATTGTAGAATCATTAATGATGGTTATAGTACGATGGAAATTTTACATGATCACATGGTGCTGGTGGATCGCCGAATAGTTCTTCATGTTGAACAGTACCTACGTACCAATACTTGGAGCTAGATTCAAAAAACTTTTGCCATTCTTTAATGTCATGCAGGGCCTCATCTGGATCTAATCCTCTTAGATCATAAGTGAATTCATCTTCCTTATTAAAGCACCCTGTAATAAATGCACGAGCACTGTCTTTTCCGCTAAAAAATCCGTAAGTTCCTTTCGGACCATAAACTGCTCTTGAGCAACTAACATCATATACCGTGCCGTTTATACCAATATAAATAGGTAAGCTCGGATCTGAACCGTTGTAAAGTGAAAGCTCTTCAATTGATAAATTCACATAGTTATTAGTTGCCCTCAACTTCAAATATCCCGGATCAATCCATTTTCCTTTATAGCCCCAAGTTGATGTGGATGTAAACCACCATGATAAGAATGCATTTAAAAAAAATAGACCACCAATAATTTGAAGAATATCAATAAGACCAAAGCTGACAGTTTCTTCAGTTTCTGATTTCGGTCTATTTAACTCTTTTGTCATTATTTTGATGTATGACGATTATTACTTGTTCATGTGGAAACTGCTGTCAGATTTGATTCTGATATCAGCGCGATTCAGCTAAAAAAACATGGAAGAAACGTTAATAAATTATTGATATTATTATTATACTATATATGAACGATAGATACATAAACAATTCTAGGGCATGAAAAATACATCATCATAAACAGGAGCTGTAGAGTTAGAGTAATTTGCAAAGTTAATTTTATCCGAATCTGCATTAATTAAATCAGACCAAAATTCATCGTATAAATTTTCCAATTGATCAGGGTTAACCACTGGATTACTCAAATTGGTGACATTAGTGTTAAGGTTGTCCATGTTCATATTATTAATTGTCAGGTCGAATCCAGAATTATCTCTTATCGAATTATCATTAAGAAGGGAACCCAAATTATTTACAGGGTTTTGAGGAATTGGGTTGGCATTATGACTTAAAACTGAGTTCATATTGTTCATTCGTCCATTTTCATTCACATCAGTAGAGCTATATGTATGTGGGATCTGATTAGCTATCGACAGCGATTGAGCTGGTGGTGGTACAGATTGGCTATGATGATGGTCTGCAAAATTTTGTTCATTTGGGAAGCTTTTTCTAAATGACGCAGCGTATGATAAAATATCCAAAGGTACTTGCGACTGATAAGAGTCACCAGATTCAGTAGAAAGAATATTACCTGTGTCATTTTTCTTAAAGACCTTATTCAACTGGTCCATTTCACTTGATTCTTTGCGAGAATAATCCATATTATTTTTCATGATGTCTTGATTATCATTTTTCTTCTTAAAAAATTCATGAATCTGGCTTGTATAAGCCTGAATGAAGAGTTGTAGTACTAGTCTGGTCTTCTTTAAAATGTGATTAAACGGATGCGAAATAGACGATTGATCAATTAATTTTGTCAAGCTTTGAATAGTGAATATTATATTTTCGGGGACTAATCCTTGATCGTGAAGTGAAGGTATCGATAACATCATATATCTTAATTTTAGCAATATACCAACAGTATAAATAATCCGTGATGCATAAAGTAATGGAAGCGTAGCAATCGAATCGATGGTCATACTGTTGAATTCATCTAAAGCTTTCAAACAAGATGTTGTACAAGAATTAATCGTGTTAATTGCATCTGATTTCAACACAATTTCTGATCCATTTCTTATATCGGATCGCATTATATGACTAAATATTGGTTCATAGAGATACGCCTCGATAGTATAATAATAACCTAAGAATGCGTGGTCATCTGTATGAATATTAGACTTAATTTCATTTAATTTATTTTGTACATCTCTGATAATGTATTTCGAGAATGATGGCTTTTTATCGGAAAATTCTGGCGCTTGTATTACAAGATAGATCTGCTCTAATTGATGACTTAATCTCAGAAATAATGCAATCTTAACATGGTCCTGGTTTTGACTTTTTTCGAGTATTGAGCAACATTCTTCAATGTATGGAGTCCACTTCACATATATCCTTCTCCGTAACGTTAAACATATACAGATGGTTGAGAAATATAATGTCATTATAAGACGTCGATATTCAACACTTCCGAGATTATCCGTATTTGCAGCCATTGCATTGTTATCATACCCAGGTTCAGAATGTGGGCGTCCAACGATCCCCAAATCTTGTAGCATGGTAACTGCAAGGGTATTTAGTAAATGATTACGACGGTTTCTGAATAACTCCGGTGTGTTATACCACAAGCAAAGCATTAATAGAGTATTTATTAATTCGACCGACTTCGAGCCGATCACTAAAACTTCCGAAACTATGGCTTGCATAGCTGCATTATCTATTGATAATATTACATTTAAATCTGTATTTTTGGAATAAACAGTATTGGTTACTGACATTATGGCTAGAAATAAAAACGGCTGATTTTCACGTAAATCTTCAGCAGTGACATTCTGGGGAATATCCACGAGACAGTATGGTGCATTGAGTTTCAACTTGTATAAATTTAAACGATCCCTAGCTTCATCCATTGTAATTAAGCCTGTTTTGATGATGTCAGGCGACTCGGTCTCTCGTATCAAGGAGTTCCTGCAATCAGCCGTGTCTTTCAAAGTATTGCTCAACGCTGTCAATTTAGATGCATTGAAATCACGTAAAAATGCCATTTCGTTGTTCAAATCAACATTGGTCGTTGTTGCTCGTGATACGTCGAATTTGTCTCCTAGTTGTTGTTCTCCTAATTGCTGCTTTAACGATTTCACTTGCTCCTGCAACCTAGAAATCGTTCTTTCCTGTATCGCATTGAAAGAATTGTTATTACTCTCCTGGATTTCAGCCTTCTTTCGTCTTTTACGGGTTTGGTTAGGGTCTATTTCACATTTCCTCTTCGAATTAACGCAACGCATGCATGGTCCCCCGGGATCATTTTCATCAGCTGGTGTACATTTCACCTTCAAGCTGTGACAGCTCTTGCATGCTCTAGCTGCTCTCCTGCCATGTTTTTGTTTAGACCCAGTTTTTGTTCCTCCGTTTTTACCTTCTAGTAGTGCTACACTGGAGTTGGCTTTAGTTCCACTGCCGGGCGTGGACCCGATCGACGAAGTCGGCGATAATTCCTTGTTATTATCGTCGTACTGAGACAGCTCTGCAAAATATGACATACTATATTCCTAGAAATTCATTCATATACCAAGCTCTTTTAAAGTCAATTATATAATGTATTATGATGTTATATTCCCATGGTAAGGCTGATCGGTCAATACGGATTTTGTTTTTCTACGAAATTTATCATAGCTTCACGTGAAAAATATAGACCTGAACAGTAAACAGGTTTTAATGATTGCTTAGTGTAAAAGGTATCAATTACAACCAATTCATAGACAATCATAGGCTATAAATGAGTTATTCGTTTGAGAAAAACAATCTTACATTTGGAAATACTGATAAGCGCTCGTGGAAAGCTAAGAATACGTCAAAAGGATTACCATTATACTATAAAGATAAACCGACAAATAAGACAAACCAGAAGAGAATAATGCTTTTCAAAGGATTTATAGCATCAATATTATTCTACATTATCTATTACTATGCGTCTAGCGGGAGATTGGACTTTGAGCTTGGGAGAAACGAAAGGACATGGTCAGATAAGCAACAGGAGGTAAGAGATGTATTTTTGGAAAGCTGGAGCTCATACGAGAAGCATGCGTGGGGAAAAGATGTGTACCACCCCATCATGGAAACAGGATCCAACATGGGACCCAAGCCTTTGGGGTGGATGATTGTTGACTCGTTGGATACGTTGATGATTATGGATTGTCCTGAACAATTAGCGCGTGCCAGGAAGTTTGTCAAGGAAGACCTCGATTACCATTTCGACTACAACGTCAATGTATTCGAGACGACTATTCGAATGTTAGGGGGGTTACTTTCTGCGTATCACATATCGGAAGATGACATGTACTTGGACAAGGCAGTAGATTTGGCAAATGCGCTAATCGGTGGTTTTGACAGTCCTACGGGGTTGCCATATGCATCGGTGAACTTGATGACAGGTGAGGGAGTGAAGAATCATGTCGACAACGGTGCATCATCCACAGCAGAAGTGGCAACTTTGCAATTAGAATTCAAGTATTTGTCGAAGTTGACTGGCGAAACGTTATTTTGGGAAAAGGTTGAAAAGGTGATGAAAGTGCTCGATGAAAACAAACCAGACGATGGATTGGTACCGATATTTGTTCAACCAGACACCGGTAAATACCAGGGCAAGTTGGTGAGATTGGGTTCGAGAGGAGACTCATATTACGAATACTTATTGAAACAATACTTGCAGACCAACAACCAGGAACCGATCTACTGGGATATGTACCGAGAATCTGTAGATGGAGTCAAAAAGCACATGGTGGGACGATCTATTCCAAACAAATTAACGTACGTTGGTGAATTAGAGAATGGCATTGGCGGCCAGTTATCTCCTAAGATGGACCACTTGGTGTGCTTCTACGGTGGATTGTTAGCTATTGGCGCGACCAATGGGTTGCCATACAAAGAAGCCAAGAAGCTGCCAACCTGGGATGCGGACAGAGAATCAGATTTCAAGTTAGGTGAAGAGCTAACATACTCATGTTACAAGATGTATCATGACGTGCCTTCCGGATTGTCTCCTGAAATTGTAGTGTTCAACGAAAACCCAGAAGTTCAAAGTGACTTTTATATCAAGCCACTCGACAGACACAATTTGCAACGCCCAGAAACCGTCGAATCGTTGTTCTACTTATACAGACTTACCGGTGACGTCAAGTACCGTGAATATGGGTACGAAATCTTCCAGAACTTCCTCAAACACACCCGTGTCACCAATGCCAACGGTGAGGTATCATACACGTCGTTGGAAGACGTCACACAGCTCCCACCTCCAAAGAGAGATAATATGGAATCTTTCTGGTTTGCAGAAACCTTGAAGTACTTATACTTATTGTTCGACGATACCAACATGTTCCCATTGGATGAATATGTTTTCAATACCGAAGCACATCCATTCCCAAGATTTGACTTGGGTCCTTTGCACAAGACTGACTGGAACAGAAACCACCCTTACCTCAACTCTCCTCAGACAAATTTCAAGATTCCTGACCCGGCCAAAGATGGACCCTCAAAGAAAAACCAGAAGAATCCTCCTGAAGCGGCTCCGGCTGACAAGCCAGCTATAGAGGAAGCTATCGAAGAAGCCCAAAAAAATCCGGAAATCTTGAAAGACATGAAGGCAGAGAAGAAGGAAAAGCTTAACAAGATCTTGCAAGATCTCGAGTAGTCATATCTACAAACTAATCTATAGATATTGGATCATATCTACTTATATATGCACATAGATCTACATATATATATATCCGAAAAATGTAACCATATAATGTTTTCTAATTATTGTTTTTGTGTAATTCATTGGATGACGTAACATTCACAATAAATTTTCTTTTAGTAATCTCGTTGATAACTAGAACAACAAGAAAACTATTCAGATTAGTAGTTTTGCTGGAAAATAAGGACATGTCAAGCGATGTAAGTATACTTTTCAGATCAACGGGACTATATCGGAAACAAATAGAGAAAATTCTGAATTTTTTGAAGCAAAATTAATATGGAACCGGAGCATCAATTACGTCACTAGCATCGACTAACAAAAATATAGCTGAAAACGTCATTTGATTTGGAACTAAATCCATTTGAAAGATCTTTTGCTACAAAAGATGGAGAAGAGAACAAGGGAGGTAGTGTCGTACAGCGGGAACAGAAAGATAAAGAAAATGGACTGGTTAATAGGGGAGGTCTGAAGAGCGAGACAAACAAACACAACTTGCATATCCCTAATATTTCAGCGTTGGAACATAATATCAACAAGGGATCCACAGCAGCGTCTCCACCGATGCTTACCCCTGGAGGTAGAAAGCTTCCACCTTTAGGAGTGTCGCCAGGAGGACATTTAGCTGGAGGGTTGGGAACACCCGGATCGAACTTGTGGAATAGCTTGTTAAATGCGACAAATAATCCGAATAATGGGGGAAATAATGGTTCCAGCACCGGGAGCAATGGTGCTAATGGCACCGGTAATAACCAACACTACCACAATGGGCATCATAACGGAGGCACTAATCATGACGGCTCGTTTCAGCCCAATAACCCCAATAATGCTAATATCAACCAGTTTATCAGCATGTTGCGGAAAAGTGGTTTGACACCGAATGAATCTAATTTGAGGTCTGGATTAACTCCCGGTGGTATGAACCATCACGGTGGAAACACGTTTGCGTTTAATAATCACTTGCCCGGTCTAACCACACCTGGGGGATTTCTTAACAGTCCAATTACCCCAGGATTATCAACGTTATTAGGAATGCCTGCTAATCAAAATAACAATCAGGCTCCAAATAATGCAACCCACAATTCAATTCTACCACCACCAAACTCAACCGCTGCTAACCAAGAATATTCGTCTCATACAATGAATAATTTTGATAATGGAAATCAGCAGCAGCATACACAACAATTACAACATCAGAGCCTATCACCACAACCGCAGCGTCCACCGCAAACAGAACAACAACAACAACAACAACAACAGCAGCAGCAGCAAGAACAACATCAGCAAGAACAACACCAGCAAGAACAACACCAGCAAGAACAACATCAACAAGAACAACAACAACCACAACAACCACAACAACCACAACAACAGCAACCACAGCAGCAACAGCAGCAGCAGCAGCAGCCACACCATATACCACAGCAGCAACCACAGCAGCAACCACACCACCTACCACAACAAGTGCAACCACCTCAACCACCTCAACCACCTAACCAAAACATTAATATCAAAGGTGAACCTGAAGAGAAAAGTGGTAGTAAAAGGAGACAGAAAAATAACCCTGAGAAATCCAAGAAGCAAAAAACTGATTCTGTAACATACAAATCGAGGAAACCTAAGAAGGAAGAATCGATCGATGCTGAATCGAATAATTCCACTGTTTCGCCAGATTCCTCATTCAATAGGACGGAACCAGGAGGAGATAATAAGAGGAAAAATTTTTTGGAACGTAATAGAGTTGCGGCTTCCAAATGTCGTCAACGTAAGAAACAATTACTCCAAAAGATGGAAGATGAATTGTCGTTTTATTCTACAGGATATAGGGAATTATCGTCGCAAGTGACCCAATTACGCGATCAGCTCATCAATCTTAGAGGCATAGTCATAGGACATAAGGATTGTCCAATGTTGATGTCATCAGTAGGAGGATTTGATCAGTTAAATAATATTATCCAGCAAAGTAATTACTTGACACAGATTGCAGCAGGAAGCCAAACCAATGTGAGTTCTATGCCAAGTACCATTCCGACCACCTTGAATGCGCACACCGGTGCAATAAACACGAACCAGGGTGTTAATTCGTATATCCTTCAACCTAATGCAACACAACCCAATAATGTCGGTCACAGTCCTGCGTTGCCCATGCATTCAACACAGGTAAATGGCGATCGCACTAGTAACACTTCAACCACAAATCCATCATCAGACACCTTGAACACTAATGTGTCCATGAACTACCTGAACCATACACAGCTGAATAATAACCTTACAAGTCATCACAGCCTTTCTGATTTGCCGGCAGCTGCAGCTCAAAACTTGAACCATTCAAATAACCAACACCCAAGCACCGGCGATTTGAGAGCTATACACAGTATGTCCAACTTAGCGGGAATGAATAATTCGGGTGAGAGATTGCAAAATGTGGGTAATTCGAACTTCAATCTCAGACCTGTCAACAGCATGATTGATCTCAACCAACAGAACATGCAACAACAGCCGCAAACACAACATCAAAACTATGGCAATATGGTTGATCCGGTATCTGTCGCCACAAGGAATATCATGGGTATGACACAGCCTCAGTCTTAGATTATTTTTGTATATTAATACTATTTATAGAAAAGACGTATATGTAAATCTTCTACTAAAAGGAGCAACAAACTACATGGACCGTTAAAGTAGGATTTATACAGTTGAAGATCTCGAATATTTCACAGATATGGTCACCTGATTACATTTATGTCCTACACCGCGCCGTAGAAAAATGCCAAATAAATAATTGATCTAGACTATGGATACTGTAGCGGTGACAAAAGAGTATAACATGGTTATAAGTAGGAACCGGATGGAAGATATGGAACTTCCACAAATACCTGGTTCAAATACTCGAGACAAAGAAAGAACTATTATTAGTTCAGACCAATTTACAAGAAAGAAGCTTCGAGGCATTTTACATCTCATCACTGGGGAACTAAAATGTCGTGGTACTAAGACACCACATATCTTCTTACCCTTTAGATCAAGGATAGATGATACCAAACTTGAATTATTTATTTCCAAGATATTTCCTCGTGGGGAACTTGTGGGCATGTTTGACGAGACAGAAGTTATTGAGGTTTTAAGAAAGTTCGATGAATTCACTTTGATTTGTGGGTTGAAATACTTATGGAGCAGATTGCCCAATAATGAAATCATTGGGTGGGATATATATCTTGAATACAAGCGAAAAGAGAAAGACGCAGGATATCCCAAAGGTGCATTTTTGAGTATTATGCCCAAGTGTTTATCGTCACCGGCACATGCGTCTATTGTATATGACTTTCTTGATTTGTTAGTCAGCATAGCATCCAACTCACAGTATAACTACTTGAGTGGCCGAAAAATAGCTAAGATGTCAAGCTTATGGGCGTTTAACGGTTCTACGAAACCGCAACTGTCACCGTTCTATGATGCAACGTTGAATAAGGAAAACACTTTTATAGACGGACTAGACTGCTGGAAGCCTTCATCTGAAGCACTTTTTCATTTATTATTGTCATTTTTGAGAGCAATGCTCCCTGATAATGAAACGGATACTTTGAAGCTACCAAAGACATTACAGTCATTGTTAATTACCAATTCTTATCCTCCATTGGAAAATACGGACTCAATAAAGTCCGTAATCACAATCCCATGCGTGGTTATAAAATCAACAAAAATCTCGTCAAACGTGTACGAATTGCTAAGCAAAGTTAGAAATACTATATCCTTTAACAAGAAAGACTCATTTCTATCGATGGAAAATTATACAATCTTGAAGAATATATTCCAGAAGTCTTCTACTAATGAAATAGTATCGTCCCTAACTGAAGAATCCAGGAGAATCTTGACAAGACTAGATGCAGATCCAATTGAATCCGCCTACGATTTATATCCTGGTTGGGCCAGACCGGACTTTGAAACTGATCCGAATATACCCTTGTTTTCTCAAATTAACATTGAAGACGTTTCATTGCAAGACTACTACATTTGGACATGGCTTTCCTCGCTCGCATCAGAGCAGACATCGCATAATAAAAAACTATTTGGTAGGTCAATAGTAATCGAGGCGAGCTTAAAAGGGTTTCAGAAATGGTTAATCATTACTGAACAGGTGCTCGATTCGGAAGATTATATAAAACATTTCAGAAATCCTTCGCAACGAAATAAAAAGCGCATATTGAGTGACGAAAGCTATAAAAATCTGCCATTGCCTCCACCACCACCACCAGCAAAGGATAACAATGATTTATTACCAAAATATAGATTTAAAGATGACTTTAAAATAGAAGTTATGTCAGGCGACGATGAATATATTTATCCAACAGAAGTTAATGATGAAGAATTAAGCGATTATAGGAAATATCTTGAGTCACTAAGCGAGCGCCATGATAATGAATTGGCAAGTATTTTTAAACAAAAGACAAGTTTGAATAGCATCGATAAGAAATCGACTCATAGACCACCACCACCACCATTAGATTTAAAGGAATTAGATTCCAATGATCATCAATATCATCAAACTTCACCTTCACCGCCTTCTCAGTATTATGGATCAACACTCCACCCATATCAATCTCATCCAGATGAGACAAAATATCACCAAATGACCCAAACAGAACTGATACCAATTTCCGATCAAAATAAGTTAGATGTTAATCCTGGAAACGGTTCTAAGAAGTTATCCACTTCAAGTGCAATGAGTTCAAGTGCTTCTCAATATATGACTCCAAAAGGGTCTAATTCGCCTCGTAAGATGGACACCACCAGTCCATATTATTCGCCAAACAAGTTTTCTCCAGAGCATACATCACCCTCACGGTTCAAGGAACCATACGACAATTACGAAACTGAATCAGAAAGGTATACAAGATTGAAAAATAAAAAATCTGATGAGCCGTTTGATAATTATTGCGTTGAAGAATTTAATAATCGGAAACTTGAGTATGATCATACGCCAAAACTAAATCATCATGATGTATCACATGAGCTGATTAATGGTATTCCGTCAATATCAACTAGTGAAGGTACTGCAACAAGCCCGCATAAAATAGAAGTTCCACCAAGTCCAATTGATAAAGATAGTGTGCACGAATCAACTAGTGCCGAAGTCCAACTAGGTGGTGATTGCATCCAAGAAAGAACAGTTGATCGTGACCTTCCACCTATACCCCAAAAAATAGAAATCAAAGATTTGCCGGAGCATAATTATAATGATTATCGCATGAATCATAACAATATACCAAATACACCTGATCAGGACCAATTAGATAAACAATATTCTATGCCTTTACAGGATACGGGTGATATTGCAAAAGAAAAGAAGAAAAAGAAGAAAAGAAAACATAAGAAAAAGAAAGACCAAGAGTCTCTGAGTCAGGACAACAGTACGAAGCCAGATTCATTTGAACCATCACCTTACGGGATGTTACCACCTGGACCTCCTCCCCCTCCTCCTCCAGGTATGATTCTTCCAGGACCAATATCACCACCACCAGGTATGGTTCCATCATTTATAGATCCAACATCGTCTGATATTCCTCCATTTTTCCCACCTGGCCCTCCTCCAGGAGTGGAAGAAGTATCAAAAGTCTCACAGGATCAGAAAAAAGAGAAAGCTAGGAGAACGGAAAAGACAAAGACTCCATCACTGGAAAATAAACGAATAGATCAAAATACTGCCTTTGAAGGAACAGAGCATACTTCGCATTTTAATGATACCGAGCCAATTAAGTCGATCAATCCAGTTGAACAGTATCATGGTTCAGGTTATCGCCAAGCAACGCATCCCCAGGAGAATACCTTTGGTAGGAAATCAACGGCCATAGAATCTCATACACAGGCTAATGGGAACATTCCACGAAGGATGACACCACCAACTAACTCATCAGAACCTATTTTGAATCGGGGTATGCCACAGCAACATGTCTCGAAACAAGACATTCATCCACACCATTTTAATACACCTCATAGTACAATATCCGATAGCCGAAATGTTTCTTATGAAGGGAGAAGACTAAGCCCACCTCAACCTCAGCAATATCATCAACAGAGATTAAATCATTCTCAAAAAATTTCATCGAATTCACTGCATCGTTCTGCTCCTCATATAATAACACCTCCTATCTCACATCCAGCGTCACAGTCAGCCCCTCATTTGCCAATGCCATCAGATGGTATGACTCATGCGCCAGATCAGATTCCACTTATGAGAGCCAACAGCCCGTATCAAAATGGACCCACTCATAATCATCAACCACCTCTGCATCAACAAGGATACGCGCAATACCCACCAAAACATCCTCCACAGCCAGCAACACAACACCAACCATATGAACTGGCCATTCATCGTCATGCACCGCCTCCCATTAGTCAGTATTATCAACTGCACACACATTATGACCCAAATATGGCTCATTATCAGTCACCACCTTCAATAAAGCAACAAACATACCAACCACCACTACCTCAGCATTATTACCCACCACCTCCTCAAATGATAGCCTCTCCAAGAATGAATGCTAGACCGTACGGAAACCCTGTATCTAATAATCTACCTATGATGAATGTACCAGCAGGTGTGAAGCAAAATAAGAATGGAAAGACTAGCAAGGCCGGTTTGAGAGCTGCATTTAATCAAGGATCGTTTGGTATCTAATTACAGCCACATACAATATTTAAATAGAACTTTCAGTGTAAGTAAAATAAACATTTCACGTAAGGTTTTACTTTGTAACTACGAGTGATCTTGAATGTTCTTACATAAATCACTAAAATAGACGTAAATAAATATAATGAAAATAAATAAATAGATAAATAAATAAATAATAAATATGAAAATAAATACGAATTTATATCGCTTAAGAGCGGTAAAAAAGTAGTGAAGAATTGAAGATAAGACTCTAGTATTCAGATAACCTTAATTTCTTGCCAATCTCTCTAACCGAAAATCCACTGTTATTTCTATTAAGGAAAGGTGGTTCCGGACTTGGACCTCTTGATTTCATATCATCCTCACCCATGTCGAAATAACCATATCCACCCAAGAGAGTAGATACACCAGACTTCTTCTGCACCAAGGATGGTCTAGGCGTTTGTAATTTTGTGGACGTCTTAATTTTAGTATCAATTGGAGATTCAATTTGCTCCTTGCTAGTCTCTTGGAAAATGCTATAAATCTCATTCAAGTACAGCTCTAAAGTAACCAAAAATCTTTCAGTCTGTCTATGTTTTGATGCTGCACAAATTGAGACAGAGTCATCTTTAATAATATATGCTAAACCGAAACCATTGGCAGATACTGGACCAAAGCCAAATAATCTTAACGCTGGATTACCACAGTTGGAAGTAGACAACACTGTATTGTTTAATTTATCCCAACCAGAGTCGGCAAAAATGGATGGTAATCCAGTTAAGTCGTTCTTACAATTATTATAGTTGTTCCCAATCGTAGTGTCAGAAGTATGTGTTTCATTGTCATCATCATTGAGTGTCAGAATCGAAGATCCTTGATTTTCAAGGGTGACGGTACCATCGTGCTCCAACTCTGTTGCCTTGAAATCACTTGAGTCAACATATCTTTTCCATATACAGAAAAGCGCATACAAATGTCTATCGACCCCTTTGCCCATAGAGCTTTGTTTCGTCTGCTGAGCGTGTTTTGTACAAGCACTATTCAAAAACGAAAGCTTGTCTTTATTTGACACGCTCAGGTCAAAAAATTTACGAACAAACAAATTAGATTCCTGAGAAACAGTTCTAACGGCCTCAGTTCTACCGTGAAAAAAGTTTTTAGTCATTGCCGGTTCATAAGTACATTCAACTTTACCATACAAAGCGTAATAAGTAACTTGGAATGCCATTTGCATGAATGCATCAGGACTAAATTTCATTTTCTTAATGGTTGACGAGCCATAGTTTTTGAATTCCAAATGTTTAAATTCGTTTTGGTTAATTAAATCGGATAATCTGGTTTCCCCAAACCTTAATGCCAATGACAAATCAGGAGTTAACTCCCATTCCAATTTTCTTGGAATTGTAACCAGCTCTTCCTCATAGCCAGTTTTAGACGACGTGTCATTAGCCCATAATGAAGGTGCATGACCGTTGATAGACTGTGCAAAAGATAAGATGGAATCCGTATAAATGTCACTAACAAACCGCAAAACGGTATGCCCATCCACACCCGTATGTTCGAAATTTATACCAGCCTTCCCATTCTGAGTCACGATGATTTGTAACTTATCGTACCATCTATTGGTACAAGTACCAACTTGGACACCCTTGTCTAAGATGGACAATCCACATAACATATTCTTGGCTAAGTCGGACAAATTTTCCAACCTCAAATCATCAAGACATAAAATAAATAATGCAGAGTCGATAATGCCCAAAATCTCATTATTGTTAGCATTGTCGGTGATGGTGCCACTGTTTCTAATCTTTGACCAAACTCTTCTGTTTTCGGTAGTCAATACCCCAAAAGAAGATTTTGCGATCTCGCTGATAGATGTGTTTAACGAGTCCTGGATGATCGATGTGAAATTGACAATCAATTCCAGTTCCGACAAAATCAAATCGTTCTTCTTGTCCAATACATCGAACCAGTAGAACTGCGACTTGCTCATAACAACAATGTGGTTCGAGTTGATGTCGGTCTGCATAACACACCCGTCGTCGGTAGGGATTCTTGAGGCTCCAAACAACTTCGAATACTGGTACATGCAAAGCGGCTGACCCGTTCTGGTCTTATCCACCAGCAACGTCTCGTTTTTCAAAGCCCGTATGAATTTCAACGATGACGACGTCAAAGAAGCAGCCCGCTTCACCTGCGGGTTCACGCTCATCGACTCGTTGTGGAACGGGTCATCCTCTAAAAGGAAAAACGGGTTCAAGTTTAACACTACCGGTGAGTCGTAGTTCAAGTACGAATCGTACCAAAACTGCTCAATGTACGAGTTGCGGCTGTCGCTGTACTTCCGGAGCTCTCTGTCCAAATATTCACCGCTTCCCCCTAGTAAAAACAGTCTCACCGCTTCCTTGGTCCTCTCATGCTCCCTCTCCGTTTGTAATGGTTCTAACACCTTCAAATAATTCGTGCATGTCTCCTGCAACTCTGGTATTGGTAACTTTTGTAGTTGATCTTGGTATTGGTATGTCATTCTATTTATGTCCCACTTTTTTAACAAAATGCGTACACCTTAATACTATATTATCTACATGAAAAATTTATAATAAATTGAGGGACATTTATTTCTTATATATTGATTATTCTCCCACATAACTTGCAAAATCTGGGGTTAGTATTGTATCTGAGATGATGTAATGTAATTGGTTGACGGCCATTTGATCATTCAGAGCAAAACTCCGATGTGGTGCGTATACCAATCATCATCGGAAAAGTGATTTTAATGGCAATCCGGGCACAATTCTTGTTTTAACACTTCTAATACCGTGTTGTTGTATTACGAGGACATGGAACCATTGCGGATCCGGGGTTTACATCATGCCATTGTTTGAACGGTACAGTATTGCTTGTATACGTGGGATCCGAAAATATCCTGTATTTTGCGCTCACCAACAATGCTCGTTAGGTAAGCCTAACCATAATCGGAACGCTAAGAATTCCTAGGTGTAGGAATGGAACCTCTGGGTGGATAAGATACGGAAAGGCGTAGAGGCGGACGTAAACCGGATGATGGGGTGGTGGACAAACGTGGGTAGACGTGGATAGACGTGCACAGACGTGCACAGACATGATACCACGGACGACGTGCAAGACAACTGGTTTTGGACAGGGAATCGTAAGACTAGTAGCCATCAGCCAGGCCCCGTTTCCGCCAATAATCCGCCACACCATGCCACTGGGTGCGGTCGCCCGAAAGGATGCGCTTGATAGCGTTCATTGCGGTGAGTGGACCGGACGAGAAGAAGTCGTGGCCCAATTGGTGCATTCGGTCCGTAATGTTGTGCTGCATCTCGAAAACCGTCAAGTTCTCTACCATGATGTACTGAGGGATTAATTGGTGATGTAATCTGGGGTACGAAATCGCATCCAATAAGGGCAACTTCTGGTACAATATGCGCACGATGGCCTGGAACACTGCGGTAGTGATCCGCGATCCGCCAGCAGCTCCGATAACCAAGTCTGGCCTGAAGGTGTCATTGACTAGCGACATGATGATAGTAGGGGACGTAGACGATAGCGGCCGTTTGAACGGCTCGATATAGTTGTACATAGATGGCGTGAGGTTGAAGGCATTGGGGGCCCCGGGGATGGAGAAGTCGTCCATTTCGTTGTTCAACACTATGCCCGTGCGGTTGTCGTACACCATGGACCCAAAGGGTAGGTTGACAGTGGTGGTCATGGCCACAGAATTATCATCCGAATCTATAATAGAAAAATGCGACGTTCCGTGTGGTTCCGTGAGCTCATACTTCGGATGGTAATGGTTCCACGGAAAAGTGTGGCTATCGGTGTATGCACCGGTTTCTATGATTTGCTCTGCCCACTCGTCAGACGTATACTGGTCGATTAGATGGTTTCTGAAGGTTGTATTAGATGCGTGCAACGAAAAGTCACCAAAATTTGACCTTGCGCTAGCCATCCACTTCATACATTCGATTATTTTGTGGTTTTCGACTACAGAACCACTATTTTTGGCGAGCTTTTCATATAAGTTTAAGCCAGACAAGAGAGCCAAACCCGACGAAACACCACTAGAAGTATACACCCGGTACGTTTCGTTATGTGCCGTAAGATTTAGGGTTAATGCATCCTCTACCTTGACGTCGTAGTTAGCGAAATCTTCTGCAGTGATGATACCGCCAAGTTTGCTGCTAGTTTCGATTAAACTCTTCACAATTGGCCCACTTGGATCGTAGAAAATGTCGGACGACCCGTTCTGGGCGATCGTAGACAATGTACGGGCCAAGGCAGGTCTGGTGATTACGTCGCCTTCTCTGATAAGCTCGTTGTCAGCTTTGAATATAAAGTCCCAGTTTTCGGCAAGCGAGGGTACAAACGGAAACACCAAGCCCATTTGATACTTAATCGATCTGTCAAGAATCTCAGAGCACTTGAATCCCTTATTATTTAAGTCGATTACTGGTTTAATCAAAGCATCCCACGTTAGGTTGCCTGAGCCGTGTCTTGAATATAACTCATATAACCCTTTCAATTCTCCCGGTATTGCAATGGCCAATCCTCCGACCTTAGACAACACAATACTCTTGTGAAACATTTGCTTAAAGGCTCTTTGCGGGGCTACTTCTCTGGCATCGATGCTAATTACCTCCTTTCCTTTCAAGCTACTCAAAATATAGCCACCACCACCAACACCAGAAGAGTGCAGGTTGACACTTCCAATACATAGCGCTACGGTCACTGCTGAATCCGCAGCGTTACCTCCTAGTTGGAGTATCTCTTTCCCCATGGTTGAGCAAAGTGGAACATCACTGCTCACCATGGCATTAGACCCGATTCGAAGATGATCCTTCGAGGGATTTAGTGTTGGTTGTCCGATGGGATCACCCACTGGGTCCCGATTTATTTTTAGGAACATACTGTAATTAAACTCTTGCTGTTCCACTGGTTTCATTGCAAACCATCCAATGCCAAATAACACGAATGTTAGTATTATATATTTTCCAAATCTTTGAAAATCAGCCAGATACTTAGCATCCTTATAGACTTTTTTCTTCTCTGATACTATCATGTTCATTAATTGCTTAATATTAAGCTATTTGTGATTAGGGTTGTCATCTTTATCAGAAGATATTTCTCTATCAGTGTTCCGGATTATATACACTCCAACATCAAATTCCTTTTACTTCTCTGAAATCTTTCACTTCAATTAGTCAGATATTAGATTACAATCATAGGTGAACGCATTTGTCGTTGGTGAAACTTATATTATTAATCTCTAAGTAGAGAATGCATGCATAGTAATGTCCTCAAATAATAAACACGAACAAAGAGAGCAAAAGCTTAATGATGACGATGACTTAATTAACAATATTCTTCCATCTTACCATATGTACCAGTCTACCATTTCCAAGAACTTAACACCTACAAATGAAAATTTCCGGGTGGATCCTCCAATGTACGAAATGACACCTGTCAATTCCATATCAACTACACCATCTTTGAGTGTGTCTGCGATACACTCACCATCAAATTTATCAGTTGATGAATTTCCGTTTCCCTCTCAGCAAATAGACGAGGTATTTGACGGGGAATCCGCCAATATTTGGGAGAATACAATTTTGGCTAATGTTCATAAACTACCTAATTTGAGTAAATCAGATAATCGAATTTGCCAGGACTTAGAGATAGACATAAATGTTACAGAGAAGGTATGCCAGAAAGGAGTCAAACCAACTGTCATTGACCCTCTGCAATATGAATTCAAGCAGGGTGACTACATCCATGGATACGTTACAATGAAGAACAAATCTCCTGTGCCAATGCTGTTTGATATGGTGTATGTAGTGTTTGAAGGCACGCTAGTCGTGTTGGAAAATAATCGAGGTTTAATAGATCTCAATAAGTCTTCGAAAGTGCACAAGTTTTTAAACATGCTTGATTTGTTTGCATCTTGGTCGTATGCCAATATAGATCGGTTGGCTACCGACAATGGAGATCCTCATGATTGGTGTTACGGTGAAACCGACCCATTTGATAATGCTGTTTTATCTATTGATGTCAAACGATTCTTTCAGCCCAACGTTACTTACAAAAGGTTCTTCACCTTCAGGATTCCAGAAAAACTATTAGACAATACATGCGAAGGACACACATTTTCTAGCCATACAGAAGTTCCCCCAAGCTTTGGAGTGACAAGAGCAACAGCCACACCGTCATCATTATTGGTTCATAAAAATGGTCAGATTAAAGATTTTTCTATTATAGATACTTCGATAAATTACAGTATTGAAGCAAGAGTTATTGGTAAGGCTTCTGACTATAAACACACATTGAATCGGGATCAATATGTAATTGCCAAGGAAGCCATATGTAATATTAGAGTCGTTCCGCATAGCAACATGAGCTATATTTACAACAGCTATTCTAGGAACCAGGAATGTTTCCTTTACTATGAAGCTTTTGTTGACTCGATCAAGGCCAAAATCGAATATGGAAATGGCTTATTGAATTTACCAAGCGATCAGCGCGATACGCCCGACAATTCACCCCTGGTATCTCGAGATAGTTCATTCGTTAAGCTAAGGCAATTGTATACCATTACTGACGGTGCAATCAAAAGGAAATTGAGACCTTCCACGAAGCAGTTCCTGGACGAAATATACCAATGTCTTGCGCCATTTAAGAAAAAGTCGTTAACAGCATCCTCCAAGGTCTTAGGCGTTATTTCACTCTCAACTCCCAAACAAGAATACAGAACATTATACGTACCACCGGTAAAGTTTAGGAAACCAAACGAAGTATACAATAACACCAAAATTACTGTACCGTTGGAAATTTCATATTTTCATACCAAGTCAACTGGAAAAGATATTCAATACCCGGAGGTTAAGTATATCAAAGCTGAATTGGTGGCACTCACCTTGAGATCACAAAGATATCCGATTCCATTGGAATTCAACCACGAAATGTGCTTCAAAGAACAAGAAATATATGATAAAAAACGCGAACCAGAGAATTTTGACACCATAATAATAAAACAATTTCAGTCATATTTATTCCAATTGAGAAACTTAATCCATTTATTGGGAAATGATGTATTCAGAGTTGAGTCTCAGTTAGTGAAGGATTTGAAAGCTCTTGCTACTTTATCAACTAAGTACATTAACTTGCAAATACCAAATTTTCAAATCATCACCAAATCCCCGACAAGCTACAGTTCACATACTTCCTTAACCAGCATCCCCTGGGAACCCGTTGACTCTACACTTGATAATTATTCCTTGTTTTCCAAAAACTTCGAACTTCAAGTAGATTTGAATGATTGTCAAATGAAGGGCCCCTCAACGCCTTTGAAACCAGGAAATAGCTTAGACCACTTAACATTGGTACCAAGTTTTCAAAACTGCCTAATGTCGAGGTTATATTATTTGAAAATAAGCATAAAAATAAATACGGGAGAGTTATTGACTGTCAATGCACCGGTGCAAATAGAGAATTAATTAGATCTAGTAGAATTTAATACTTTCACCGTAAAAATACCGTAAATGTTTAGCCGCACTCGAATTTCATAATTTCTAAACTTCATTAGAAATGGCAGATGAATCTTAAATTAACATTTTTGTACAGACGTTCACCGCAGAATTACTTCAGTGTTGTGCTGAGAAAGAATTAAAGAATAGGAATCCATATTTAACCTCGATTATTTATAGATTCTTCGAGGATGGATGACAAGGGATCCAACAGATATAATCTAAGACTCTCTTCATTGTCCCAGAGAGACAGAAATAATCAAAAAAGTAGAGGAGATGATGAACTTTTAAATATATTACCATCATATCATATGTACCAGTCTACTATTTCAAAGAATTTGACACCGTCGAATGAAGATTTCCGAACGGATCCCCCAAGCTATGAGATCACACCAATATCCTCGGTTGCGTCATCGGAAACTTCAAGTGTTAATGATTATTTCATGGACGTATCCTTGCCTACATCCCCTGTCAATATTAATGAAGATGATAACGAAGAAGAGGATTACATGTCTATTGATAATACGATTTTGACCAACTCTCACAAATTGAAGAGGTTGACGGCTATGAATAAAGAGATTTCCAAGGATTTAATAATAAACATTTATTTGACGGAAGAAATTGGGAAGATAGGAGTTGGACCTAAATTAGTAGACCCATTATCCTTGGAACTTAAACAGGGAGATTACGTTTATGGATTCGTAACTGTCACAAATAAAACTCAACATTGTGTTCCGTTTGATATGTTTTCTGTTATATTTGAAGGGGCATTAACGTTGGGAAATAATAACAGACCTATTATACAACCACCGGTAAATATTATTAGATTTTTGACGATGTTTGACTTTAATGCTTCGTGGAACGATGGCAGTCTTGATCGGCTTGTAACTGACAACAATAACCCACATATCCCTAAAAATGACATTGATCCTTTCGATAATACACAAATCCAATTAAATCATAAGAAGATATTTGAGCCTCATGTCACTTATAAAAAGTTCTTTACTTTTAAAATTCCTGATAAGTTACTAGACAGTGCATGTGAGCCTCATGGGTTAGTAAAGCATATCCAAGTTCCACCGACCTTGGGAGTTTCCAAGAATGAGGTAATAAACTCATTAAGACGGAAATGGAGAGATAGCGGCGATGAAGCTGGTATTTTATCCCCCAGGCCAGAGGATATAGGTAGAAATAAAGCTCAGTATGCATCACTCACTAATGATTTCGCATTCCCAGATGCAGCGATAAGTTATTGTATTAGTGCTAGAATTATAGGGAGAGCATCAGGCTACGGGAATTTATTTTTGAGGAACCACTTACCGCTGAATCCAACTGAAGATGAGTACGTTGTTGCAAACGAAAATTATTGCTTCCTAAGGTTAATTGGAGACTCAGATCCAATATTCGAACTTAATAGATCCATGATGAATGAAGAAGCGAAATTAATATATTCAAACATGGTTGAGAAAATAAACGACTGCATTCATTTGGCGAAGGAAATGTCGACACTTTCGATCGAGGATAGAAACTCTACTCCCGTTTTGCACTCTACCTCGAGTGCGACGGAGTTGGCAAAAATGCGCCAATCTTATTATTCCAAGATAAATCCTTCAAAACCGAAAGAAAATGTTTATGAAGTATTCTTGCTGTACAGAAAAAAATCAATACTTGGGACAAACAAAATAATCGGCCTTGCAGCCTTATCAAGTCCAAAAACCGACTACAGAGTACCTTATGTACCCTTGTCGAAATTCATGAAGCCTGACGCACCAGTGCCATCGACAAAGATTAAAATCCCATTAGATCTTACATTCATTTACTCGGAAACTCAAAACCATCCTCCACCAGACTTTAAGCATATATCGGTTGAGTTAATTGCATTGAATATTAATTCGAAAAATTTACCTATTCCTGTCGTGTTTCACCATGATATGCTTTTTCAAAATAAAAGCAAAGGCTCGGACAACTTTGACTACATAACTATTAAACTATTCCAGAAATATGCCATAGAACTATCAAGACTTATCAAAGATGGAAAATGTGATAACATGGACTTGGATAAAGGTTTATTACGTGATGTCAAATGCCTAGCCAATTTATCGTCTAAGTATGATCACTTCAAAATTCAAGGCCCTAAAGTCTCAGCAATTAATTCTTCTGACGAAGTACACTTATTGTCAACAATTCCATGGGAATCAGAAAGTTTAATTACAAGATCTCCTGCGAATAAGGTAGAGGAACAAGTCAAATATTCAAAGAAATTCAATGTTGTGATCGATATCGCGAATGCAACTTTGAATCCATCAGGATCCAGAGATTTCTGTTTGATACCTGATTTCCAGTACTGTTTCATTGCAAGGCTTTACTACTTAAAAATAAAGCTTAAGTGTCCTAATGGAGATAAAATGATACTTAAAGTTCCCTTAATCCTTCAAAAAGAAAGGCTGTAGGTATTTAGCTCCACTACCTGTATAGCTTTATTAGATTTATTTTTCAGAGTTTTGCAATCTCAGCGCGATACAAAAAATTTTCAAACTTTAATGTAAACTATCGAAAGAAATATATAGTACATAGGACAAACCACATACTATGGCAGAGGAATATGGATCCCAATGGGATAAAAAAAGATATATCCCAAAGCCTGGTGAACCAGCCTTACCGCCGCAACTATCAGAACTCGCCAATAAATCAGCAGATGATGTCATGAAAGAATTGAATAGATTACCATTTTTCATGACAGAATTGGATGAAAGCGATGGCGATGGAGGAGAAAATACCAACCTCGAAGCTCTCAAGAGCTTGGCGTATGAAGGAGATCCTGACGAAATTGCAACAAACTTTAAAAATCAGGGAAACGATTGTTATAAAGCGAAACAATATAAAACAGCGGTTGATTACTATACTAAAGGATTAGAAATTGAATGCGGAGTTGATGCAATAAATTCAGCATTGTACTTGAATAGAGCTGCTTGTAATCTCGAATTAAAGAATTACAGGAAGTGTATTGAAGATTGTAAGAATGTCTTAAAAACTGACGAAAAGAATGTAAAGGCATGTTACAGATCAGGTAAAGCATTATTTTGTGTCCAAAGATATGAAGAAGCTAAGCAAATATTACAATATGGATTGAGTATTGATGCGGATAATAAATCTATTAAAGATACATATCAGCAAATTGCTGATAAAGAACAAAAAATTGCAACCGCCAAGCTAAAGAAACAAAAGGAAGAAGAAGAAAAACGAATGAAACAAATTCTTCTAGTAAATGCAATCAAATTAAGACATATAGATATAATAAAGAGCTCAAGGCCAGCAGAATTGCTTGAAGACGCTAGAATACGATTAGAGGATGAAAAGGATCATGAATCACAATTGATTTTCCCAGCGATGGTTTTGTATCCCACAACAGATGAATTTGATTACGTTGCCGAAATCAGCGAGTTAAGTACACCAATGGACATTTTACAAGTTGTTTTGGATAGACCAAAGGCATGGTTCGAAGATTCAAAGCATGAAAATTTTACCCTCAAGAAATTACAATGTTATATGGAAACAGTGTCCGGCGGGCTAGTTAAAGTCGGTAAGAAAGCTTCTGTGAACAACGCATTAATGTCAGATAAACCAAAGGCTCCGTTATTTGATAATGGTTTAAGATTGTATGTCATTCCAAAGTCAGACTCCGAGGAATGGTTATCTAAGTGGAATAAAGATGTTGCTTTGGCAAAGCGCCAAGTATAATAAAAATGAAATATTATGGTGTAGAGTATATTTATTTCATATGTACATATTTACAGTTGTATATAAATTACAGATGAGAAGGATTTTTGTAGCCCATCTTTATTGCATACTCCGTTGCCTCTCGCTTTCTTTGCTTTTCATCGGGAGTGAAATTTGATGGAGATGACTTACCACGGTATCTTGAGGCTTGTGATTCGAATATTTCTTCTATGTTTAGGTGAGGAACTTCTCCAAAGATTGTAATCGGATCTACGGTTCTATTCTGCATTACAATTTTATGTAATTGTGGTGTTTCAGCCCAACTTTGTAAGACTTTATGAGACTTGTTGTCCTCATCGTCTGTTGGAATGTCTGGCAAAGTATCATCGAATGATTCTACTTTTCTGTTTGCAGCAGGTGTTTTAGGATCCGTAAGGATATCTTTTACCTTGAAGTTGGCATTTCTATTTGACGCTTTCTTATCGCTATTTGAGACTCTTGTAGCCTTCTTTTCAAGAATTTTTTGTTTACTACGAGAATGAATTCTTGAAGGTGTTTTACTCTCAGCCTTGAAACGCTTAGTATAATCCTTGGGTTCTGAATTAGTTGTTTCTCTATTCCTTGACGCCTCTGACAAGATTGATAAGTTCCCGTAATTTGATTTAACTCGTGGTTTCAGACTTTGTTGTAGGTCTGATGCATCATTTAAAATGTTGGACGACACTTTCATATTCGTATCGTTTGGTCTCTCATTATTATATGTTTCATTCTTTAAGATTGGGGATGGATTTGCTTGTAATTTGGTATCCAGTTTATGATTCATAGCTATCATGATTCTTTGCTTAGGTTTCTGAGCAGCTGCCTCACTTCTCTCTGCCATCAAAGATTTCTTTTTTAACGATGGGATGTTTGAGAATTCGAGTCTTGAAGGTATTTTTGTTTCTTTCGATTCGGGTTCGTCATTTAGTGGAATTGATCTTTTTACTGGGGACGGGTTGGATTTTGTCGACGCTTTTATTGGATTAAACTGTGGTTTAGTTGGATTAAGAGTAGTCGTAAGAAATTTGTTTTTACTTGATTGCATGTTATCAGTCTTTCTACCATCTTGAGTTTTTCTTGATGGTGTTTTCACTGTTTTAGCTGCACTAGCACTAGTAGGAACCATTAATCTATTAATCAAATCAACTTCCGCCTTTCCATGTATACTTTTAGGTTCAATTGAATTTTTCAGACCCGAATCGATATTGTGAAGTCTTGAGGATGCTCGCGAATTGGTCTCAGGCCCCTCTATACTAAGCAGCTTTGTCGGAGACCTGGATCTTTGCGTACTGGATATCATTGAAGATCTTACCGGCGATCTCGTACGTTCTCTGGTTAGTCTATTTAACGACAGTTTTGTTGGGGATCTCGAGCTTGATTTATCTCTAATTGGTGAGCCTGAGTTTGTCGACGAACTAACGGGATCATAAAAACCAGCGGATTTTGGGTTATTCATAAAAACATTTCTTGCACGACGGAGGACTGACCCAATTGAGTTAATTATTGGAGATTTTGTAGGTGAAATTTTATCCTGGTTATTTATTGTCTTAATATCCTCTTTCATTTCTTCATTTTCTTCAGGTTCTGGTGGGTTATTTATTTGCTGATTAGGTCTTTTCTCAAAACCATCAAAATTCGAGTAATTCGTAGGCAAGTTATTAGGCATTGGAATTCTTGTTATTGTTTGTACATTATCAGACTTTATCTTAAATTCTAGGTTCGAATTTTGATTCAACAGATCTACATCTTGACCGATCTTAAGCCGTTCACGGGTTTCTTGTGGTTGTATTTGTGAATTAATATCATCACCCAATTCGTTATTAGGTTGTACAGTCTTATCGGATTCCTCTCTTGGTTTCTTAGAATCAATTAACAATTGTCTTGCAGATGATCTTCTTTTTAAACTTTCCTTTATATATGTTGAATTGAATCCTGAATAATTATCTGTTTCCCTTGGCAATGTATGTTTCTTCAATGTGGTTGGTGATCGGTGTCCATTGGGTAAACGGCCATTTTCATTCCTCGAAGCTATTTCTAATTTCTCAAACACCCTCAGTGACCTGCCTTTCATATCAGACATTCTGTTTCCAGATTGATTCGATGATGAACTAATCGTTATCGGCTCACGAGAAGGTAGCGAGACAAATATTGATGCTCGTTTAGGCGTCTTGCTCATGGACCTTCTAGTAGTACCCGGTTCTTGCTTTAATGGAACAAATGTACTTCCAGAGTCATTCAGATTCTTGTTAGATAATGCACCAATGGTAGCTCTATTTTTCGCTCGCAGTGTATTTCCCAGGGTCCCAGACTGAACCTTGTTAGGAGTATTATCGACATGTATGAATTGGCTTGTTCTCGGATTATTAATAGCAGATTTTCCTGCTATACTTTTTCTTATTGCCGTACTGATAGCCTGAAACGAATCATCCCCCGATGTAGAGTTTACCGTCTCTTGTTCTTTGTGAGACGACTGAAGTTTGTACGACATAGTCTTGTTGGGATTTATGGTATTTGCAATGGGTATAAACGACAAGTCCGCGTGTGACGAAGTACGTGCATGGTCTTCGTGATCGTTCTTTAATGGTGACGGTGTCTTCGGTGTGTATTTCGACGTTATGTGTGTAGTATTTGCGTTTTTAGTCGCGATCATCGGCGACGACTGTGGGCTTTCCTTGTCCACGTCTCCATTTATCAGAGTCTCTTTGTCCTGGTTTTCTGGCGAGATATACGTGAAATTGGATATCGTGTCAACCTGTTCTTGCTTGTCATGCAACGCCGATGCCGGATCATACTCCGCTATTTTTTCCACTTTATTCCCACCAACATTTCGTATCACATCGCCATTTTTGTTCTCGTTCTCTCCGTTCTCCGTGAGCGTTCCAACAAACACCTTATCATCCTGACCCTCTAGCACTTTTTTCATAAAACCATTCAATTGGTCAATATCGTCACTCAACTCATGGTAAAACATTTCTGTGTGTCTTAGCACCTCTGAGTTCATACAGTATAATTCATTGGCAACCCATTTCGATGTTCCTGGGACAACTTCGTTTCCTTTATTTTTTGCTGCCTTAATAGCCCAAAAACTGGCACTCATTTTATAGCTATTTCAACCTGAGTCTCAGACTCCGCTTCTTCTATTCCCAACTATCAACTATTCGTAACTATCGTTGAATATATGTATATTGGATGATTTGGAACCAATAGGAATTGTATTTACATTTTGTGGTTAAATTATTTTTTCAAACGCGACATGTGCCTTGTATAAAGATGTCAAAATTGATCAGTCTTTGCAGTATTCCTTCGAATATCTTCCCGGACGGATCATTTTAGCGAACACATAAAAGTCATAAGGAAGAACCAGCATCACGCAACTAGAATCTGTCAGCTAAAGGTATAAGGAATTGATTCTCACAAAGTCATTGTCGCATTAATAGACTATATTTCACATCTCAATTGATTATTGAGCAAGTCATCGCATAATTGTGACAAACCAGTAGAATCCATACTAGTCAATACAGACGAAGTTACAACTGATAAGTAAAAGCACATTTAAGATTTGATGAAATTGTTTGGGGTAAAGCCTTCCAAACGTGAAAATAAGACTCGACTGCAAAATACATCATCATCAAGCGAACATGATGAGACATACTTTTCGCCACAGGATATGAATACCATACCATCAAGAAAAAAAAAAAAAAAAGAAAAAGATCTAGCATCACCGGCGTATGAGGAAGTGCCTATTTGGAATATATTACCGTCGTACCAACTTTATCAGTCAACTTTCTCAAAAAATCTACATCCATCGAATGAGGACTTGCGGTTTGCTCCGCCCAACTACAATGAAGAATCCACTTCAACACCAGTAGGAAGTGTGGATTCTAGCAACGGTAGCTACTTTCCGCCTGTTATTGAATCCCCAGGGTCGTTAAGCTCAACATCAGCAATTTCACGCGGGTACTCGCATCATTCTGGTGAATCGCCCACGCGATGGGAGAACAGTCTTTTAGGAAATACCCACAGATTGAAGAAAATTGGTGATATAAACACAGGTATTGCTAATCGTGTTAAGATTGATATCCAAATTACGGAGAAGACTTGCAAGAAAGGGGTTGCTCCTACGATCATTGACCCTCTGACTATAGAATACCAACCAGGAGATTCGATCAATGGTTTCGTCACAATCAGAAACACTCATCATCTTCCTATTCTGTTTGATATGTTTTCAGTTGTTTTTGAAGGCAAGATTTCAGTTACAAGTGATACGGATTCAAAAAAATCGCTAATCTTTTACAAGTTTCTAAACATGTTTGATTACAGTGCATCATGGACGCCAGCTGATTTGGATGATGATATATCCGAGACTGATCAGTATGATCCACTTGATAATTCATGCTTGAAGTTTCCAATGGAGAAATACTTCGATCCCAATATTACATACAAGAAATATTTCAATTTTCGTGTTCCAGATAAACTATTGGACGTGGCCTGTGAATTTCATAATTTGACAAAGCATTGCCAGATGTTACCTACTTTAGGTCTAGCAAAAGACCAGTTTTTGAAAAACTTGAGAAGACTTAGGGAAGGAGGCCGACCTCTTTATAATCGATCTACATCCACAGAATTCCCCATTGGTGGTACCGCGCCAATAATTAATCAATCTAGAAAGCCCGGCTTTACTGGTGTCTTAGACAGAAGATTGAAAGATCTATCATTCCCCGACACCTCTGTTAGTTACAGTATCGAAGCCAGGGTGATCGCCAAAGAATCTGATTATAGCCAAATCATGCCGAGCAATTTAACCAAATCCGATAAGGATGAATTTTTGATTGTTAATGAGTCCAGTTGCTTTATTCGATTAATACCAAAAGAGAGATTATCGAAGGAGATTGAAAATCAGCTGATTGAAAATGAATCCAGACTTATATATAACAACTTAGTTGAAAGAGTTACTCAAAAAATTGATTTAGGTAAGGAGTTACTAGATGAAAAGCGATCTACTACTCCTAATGAAACGTATGAAATTACCAGAGTACCGTCCATATCGAAAAGACAGCAGTTATATAAAGATAAATCTAATGGAACCAAGAATAATGCAATGTTCAGGAATCAAAAAGATGCTAAATATGAGTTGTTTGTTCCATATAAAAAGAAGTCGTTGACGGCTGCTGCTAAAATTATTGGAATTATTGGTTTAACAACAGCCAAGAAGGACTATAAGGTAAATTATGTACCGCCATATAAGTACCGAAGTTTACATCCACATACCCATGACACAGATTTATCAACGAAACTTAAAATTCCATTAGAATTTGTTTTCTCATACAATGAAGGCTCCATTAAAACCTCCAAACCTCCTGATATTAAGTCCATCACAGCAGAGTTGATTGTGTTTACTTATAGGTCGAAAAAATATCCCATTCCTATAGAAATATTCAATGATTTGTTGTTTAAGAATAAACCTGGCGACAGTGACAATATTGAACATTATGTCATAAAGCCGTTCCAGAAATATCTCGAGGAAATCACCGATTTATCAAGAAAACTAAATGTCGATGTCTTGAACGTTGACAATCAATTAATTATGGATATGAAGAGTTTGGCTAATTTGTCGACAAAATACAACTGTTTGCGAGTCGACGAATCTAAAGTAAATTCAGATTATGCCACAGTTCCCTGGAAGTTTGTGTCTTCCTCTGACGGAGCAAGGGAAATGTCTGACAAAGAAGTCTACTCGAAGAAAGTTACTCTCCTGGTCGATTTGAAGAATGTTTTCTCCAAAGAAAACGCTGGATCTCATGATGACCATGGAGCTGATGCCTATTCTCTTGTGCCTAACTTTCAAAGTTGTATAATAGGTAGATCCTATTATTTGAGGCTTCATATTAAGCTACAGAATAATGACCTGTTATACTTAAGGCTTCCAATAACAATTCAATTATGATATAATATAAAGGTAATCATAGAATAAGTATATTTTGCATGTATTATTGTATACTCTTAATTAGCTTGGAACCATTGCTATGTGCAGTATAGATTTATTATCTATGCGAAATTCACTCAGCTCTTGTAACAATCCCACTTTGCCCTCTAGTATCAATCGCTAGTTGTAACAATTCGCTAAAGTATGAATGACTTAAAATACCGAATAATCAGTAACAGTGACAATAATAAGTGTTCAGTCTTTGAGGGAGCATCCAAAGTAAACTTCGCATTTCTGATATTGATCACCTTAGGTATTATCGTTAGTTACCTACCACAATATCATCGTATATATATTAAGAAAACATCAGAAGGGTTATCAACTAACTTCTTATTATTAGGTTCTAGTTCATCCATATTCACCCTTACGAATATCATTCTTGTTAGCTCTAGAGCCAGACATTGTTGCTACATCGGAGCATTAAACTTTTTCAATTGTCTTAATTCCCAATTGAACCTCATACAAATTGGAATACAATGTACATGTGCAATATTGATATTAGTAGTGGTTCTTCTTCAAACAAGATACTCCATCAAGCAAGATAAGGAAGAATATACAAGGATTGTTGTTGTGGGAAGAATTGTGGCATTACATGGAATAATATCCATAATAGAAGTATTTATTGGGATGTTTACTAATCACACTCTTCTAATCAATATTGCCCAGATGAATGGTTTATTATCAACATTGTTGACCATGATGAAATACGTTCCTCAAATTACTACTACTTACAGACTTAAGCATCCGGGTACGTTGTCCATAGGCATGATGTGTATCCAAACCCCAGGTGGATTCATTTTCACCATGACCTTATTCTTTACCAAAGGATCACATTGGAGTTCATGGGTTTCGTATTTGGTTGCAGCTCTTCTACAAGGCACTTTATTAATTTTGTGTGTTTACTATGAATACATAAAGAATGAAGGAATCACAGCAGAGATATTAGAAAGGCGTGAGGTTGAGAGAAATATTTCTGAAAACCTCGACGATTCTCATGATCCTGCGGAAACTGATGTGCTTGTTAGACATTAATTATAATATAAATGTTGGAATATACGATTATTCGTCGTCATCTTCATCGAAAAATGATGCAAATTTAGGCTTGGGTTTCGTCTTGGTTGATTCCGCTTTCACGGTATCATGGTCTTTCGAATACCCCCCTTTTGCTTCTTCATGGTCTTCTCCAGGCGACTCCCAATAACTTTCCCACTCGTCGCTTTCGCTATCCAGGTTCAATGCATTGTTGACATTTTCTCTTAGTTCTGTCCTCACTTCATCTAGTTCGTCAAGAAAGTCCGTATCTCTGAAACGCTCGTACGATGCAATATTGCCATTCAACACGCTCTCATAGTATCCTATAGCCTTCTGGAGTTTCTCTTTTTTTCGTTGAAGCCTTTCGTTCTCATTTTCTGCGTTTCCATCCCCTTCATTTAGTATCTCGTATGCATTCTTCAATCTGTTTAAATTTCTGGTTTTGATTCCGGTCCTCAAGTCCTTGTAGTGTGTCTTAGAGTCCTTACTCTCTCTCTTCGGCTGTTTTCCTGACCTGCTCTTGTTCGTTCGAAAGTTCGCTCCAAACCCACCTTTTCCACCTAGAACATTAACACATGCATTAACCTTGACTACTTCGCTAGCTCCTTTGATGTCTTCTATTGTATTGTATCTGGAAAGTGGTTTATTTGTGTTCGCCAACACATACCTTGGATGCAAATTGAACCTCAAGTAGTATTCATTGAGCATTTGCTCTAACATATTCAAAGAGAATCCTTTAGCACCATATTCTATCCTGTAAGTCGGTATTCCCCATATGTTCCCTGTCTCGATAATCATGTCTGGTCTTCTCTTAAGCCATATATTGCTATATATATTCTTATCTATTGAGCTAACGATGGAATCCATATTAAAATTATGTCATTTGTTATGTAATACAAAAAAAAAATTCCACGAATCAGTTGTCGACGTATCCGAAAAATTTGGAGGTTTAAAATATATGAAATTTTTTTAACAATATTCATTAACAAGACATATAAAGATGTTTAGAAACGTTGCTAGTGCTTTCCGTTTAACTGGACGTACTACTTTGAGAGTTCGTCCTACTTTAATCAGATCTTATTCTGCATTCGACCGTTCCAAACCACATGTTAATATTGGTACCATTGGACATGTCGATCACGGTAAGACTACTTTAACTGCAGCAATCACCAAAATTTTAGCTGATAAAGGTGGTGCATCTTTCTTAGATTACGGTTCTATCGATAGGGCACCAGAAGAAAGAGCTAGAGGTATCACCATTTCTACTGCACACGTTGAATACGAAACTGACAAGAGACATTACGCCCATGTTGACTGTCCAGGTCACGCGGATTACATCAAGAATATGATTACTGGTGCAGCCCAAATGGATGGTGCGATCATTGTTGTTGCTGCTTCTGATGGTCAAATGCCTCAAACTAGAGAGCATTTGTTGTTAGCCAGACAAGTTGGTGTTCAACACTTGGTTGTTTTCGTCAACAAAGTTGACACTATAGATGACCCAGAAATGTTGGAATTAGTTGAAATGGAAATGAGAGAATTGTTATCACAATACGGTTTTGATGGTGACAACACACCAGTTGTCATGGGTTCTGCTTTATGTGCTTTAGAAGGTAAAAAACCAGAAATTGGTATTCAAGCTATTGAAAAGTTATTAGACCATGTCGATGAATATATTCCAACCCCAACTCGTGACTTAGAACAACCATTCTTATTGCCAGTTGAAGATGTTTTCTCTATCTCTGGTAGAGGTACTGTTGTTACTGGTAGAGTAGAAAGAGGTTCTTTGAAGAAGGGTGAGGAAATTGAAATTGTTGGTAATTTTGACAAGACTTTCAAGGCTACCGTTACTGGTATTGAAATGTTCAAGAAGGAATTGGATGCTGCTATGGCAGGTGATAACGCAGGTATATTATTAAGAGGTGTCAAGAGAGACGAAGTTAACCGTGGTATGGTATTGGCGAAGCCAAGTACTGTCACTTCGCACAAGAAGGTCTTAGCGTCCTTATATGTTTTAAGTAAGGAAGAAGGTGGTCGTCACTCTCCATTCGGTGAAAACTACAAACCACAATTGTTTCTCAGAACTACTGATGTCACTGGTACCTTAAGATTCCCAGAAGGTGCTGACCACTCTCAGATGGTCATGCCAGGTGACAACATTGAAATGGAAATCGAATTAGTTAGAAAGACTCCAATTGAAGTCAACCAACGTTTCAACATCAGAGAAGGTGGTAAGACCGTTGGTACTGGTTTAGTCACCAGAATCATCGAGTAAACTAGTTAGCTCAGATTTTATTATCTTCGCTGTATAGGCTGATTGTATATAGGTATATCTTAAACTGTTAGGAATATATATTGAAATTTTTACTTTCGAGCGTGCGATTTTATCTTGTGTTTACAAAATTGATGCCAAAAGATCGGCGCTAAGTATTCGGCAACATATAACGATAATATTTGATCTTGTTGGGTGAAAATCTAGTCTACGTGTCAATTTTTCAAGCTTGTAAGGATTGCGATCATGCAAAACGAGATAAACCAGGAACTCACATTACCGGCGTTTGATCTAAGAAGTGATATCAGACACCCGTATTCATCCAGCATTGGGTATAGAACAGTTTTATATTCAAATAATCGGCAGTTATTAATATCTAAAAGAGAAGTTGTTCTTATAAGAGGTTCTGCCGTTACCAAGAAATTAAAGTACGATGAAGATATAGTAGCGGCTACATATACATCATTTAATAGTAGCGGATCCGTATCTGATACGAATCACACTGATGCTTTAGTCATATGTCTTAGAAAATCAGCATACATAAACTATCCTGATGGAAGATCGTATGTTGTGAGCTTTCCATTTAGTTTGAAAAGTGCATTACCTTTTGAATCGGGCATAATATTGGAGAAAGATCAGTCGCTGCCGTCAATTTCTAGCATCGATAATTTACACCCTCAACAATTACATTCAGCAAAATTTCTTACATTGGTTGATCCAATTGGAGATTTTCGGGTTATAGCTTCGTCATCGACTTCTATTATATCACCTCATGAAAGGTTAATGATGTTTCCGTCAAAGGGTTTGAACAAAACATCAACAATATGTGCCACGTTAAATACTCAGGATAAAACAGTAGTTTTATATCATATACGTTCTTCTACTCGGGGAAACAAGAAGCCTGTTATGAACTCATCCAAGCTAACGAAAAGAAAGCAGAGTATGATTTCAACTCCAAATCCATCAAGAATACGTGAAGATGAAAACGTACATCTTGATCCAAATTATAATAATAACACCATTTCAAATGGCAGCCTTCAGAATGTTATTTCGTTGAATATGGAAAAGAAAAGAACCAGTACCTTGTTATCTGATGTCTCGTCGATTGCAAGGATGGGTTCCGAGCCTGGTTTCCCTGACTCTTCTAAAGCAAAATCTGGATATTCATCATTGGAATTTGCAGTATTCAGGAAAGACATGATTTTGACAAGAATAGATGCATACAAATTGAATGTTAGTAAGCCGCAGGTTGAGGTATACAGTCTAATATATGAAGATCAGGAAGCAATAGTCGTCATGAATAAGTCCATCAACGAAGCAAAAGTTCATATATTTCAACAACTGTCAAGTCACATTCCTAGATATCAATTTTGCTATAGAATACAATGTGAGCATTGTATTCCATTAAATAATTCCAAGCATGAAGGTTATCTAGTGGTATTAAAAGATGATCATTCACTCACTTTGGTTAATCCTTTCATTGATATTGTCACTTTGAATATAGACTTGAGTGGAAATTTTCCTCCTATAAAATTGTTGCAAAGTTCATTCGATGAAGATGTTGCATTATTATCAAAATCTGGAAAAGCATATATTTTAAAATTACTATTAGATCCTTTGAATGACTTGGTGCTCACATGTTTGCAATGCCTCAAGTACTTGTCAGGCTCTAAGATTAACGAAACAGTATGGGTACTATGGCGTTCAGCCCTTCTGTTAGATGATCGAAAAGATGATTGGAATGCATTTGTAATTACATTACTAAGTTTGGTATACCCGTTCCATGATAATACACCAATTGAAATATCAAATGATGTCATAAAGTTGTTACCAAAGGCTAAGCATTTACACGATATTTCTCAGTTTAATTATTCATTTTCTGATTTAATACCCTACGTTGTTATTTCTTTGCATTTAATAAGAGAAGAAATGAGACTTGATGTATTAAGCATGACCAACTTTGATAAGGTTGGAATACTATTAACGCAATTGACTTTATGGATGGGTTGGCCCGAAACTTGGTATAAATATTATATGGTTGACTTAAGTAACATAGAAAGGGATACAAGATTTCTTCTGGTTTGTATTTTGAACTCTCCTCCAAATTTGCTTGCATCATTGACAAGTATGTTCAGTGATAATTTTATTCCATATTTATCGTTCTCCCAGTTAGTTGAGGAAGGTGATTCAGTCGACGAACTGATCACTCCTAGAACGCACCACGTGTTGAAACTATTTGAAAGTATTGTATCATCTCATTACGAGCCAACCCATGTCATTGAAATCATGTGTACTTATGGGATTACTATGAGTGACTTGGAAACTTATCCACCCGGAATTTATATCCCTTTGAAAGAAGCAGTCCTGATTTGTCAAGAAAACCCTGCTTTTGAGTGGACTAGTAAAACATTAGAATTAGTCGGCCGAAAAGACTTAACTATGTTTTTAGATAAAGACGCTCTTCAAACACCATCATCTCATTATAATTCTACTGGACTTTCTAGTTCAACTTCACACTTAGTCACCAAAGATATTAATTATATTTTGGCTAATATTTTTGATAAAAATGATTCAGTTGTTGCATGGGATGGTCAGTCTGAAGCAGACAGAATAAATATCACGAAATTGATATTTGACTACGACAGACGCTACTATGAAATAACAACTTTGCTTCACCAAACTAAAACGCAATCTGCTACCTTAATAACTGAAGCAGAAAACGAATATGATATGTTCATATTACAAAGAGAATTAGCCGCACTCGTAGCTCTTCGGACACTAACAATACCATTGGGTAGAGCTGCTTTGTTTTATGCTGGCAGGATGCCACTATTGACTGAAAAGTTCCCAATTCCAAAATTCAGTTTTAGTACACTAATTGCGCCGACAATGACAAATATTATCTTATCTAAGGGTGCAATTAGTGATAATGTTTCTGAGTGGGGTTATTTCCATAATGGTGTTTCTTCAGGATTAAGTATAAGTAAAGAATCGAAAGGAATTTCTGGTAGTTGGATTATCTTTAATAAACCTCCTGAACTAAATTCCCAACATGCGGGGTTTTTACTAGGTTTGGGACTTAATGGACACCTTAAGAAATTAGAGGAGTGGCATATTTACAATTATTTGGGCCCAAAACATCCATTAACGAGTGTAGGTTTATTAATCGGTATGGCTGCAAGTATAAAAGGATCAATGGATAACAAATTGACTAAAGTTTTATCAGTTCATGCTGTCGCATTATTACCACAGGGAGCGAATGATTTGAATGTTCCTATCATGGTTCAAACTGCGGGTTTAGTTGGCATTGGATTGCTTTATCTCGAAAGTCAGCATCGTCGAATGAGTGAAATATTACTTTCACAAATAACGAGTTCTGTATTTCAGAATGATACAGAACAGATTCATGAGGGATATCGCTTGGCAGCTGGTGTGGCTTTAGGGTTTGTGAATTTAGGTAAGGGTAATGATTTAAAAGGCTTAAACGATACGCATGTTATTGATAAATTATTAGCGCTAGCTATATCTATGAAGGACTTTCAACCTATCCAAGAATTAGACAAATCATGCTGTGGGTCTATTATTGCCTTAGGTTTTATTTATATGAAGACGGGGAATCTTGCAATAGCAAATAAGTTGAAAGTACCAATAACTGAACAATTATTGGACTATATTAGACCTGATTTGCTTCTATTAAGGTGTGTTGCTAAAAACATTATCTTGTGGGATTTTATAGAGAATTCAATTGAATGGGTTCATAATGAAATCCCAAGACTGTTGTTGGAAAGTTATTCATTAGACAATATTGAAGCTTTGGATAGTGACCAGCTAGGATATTTCAATATTCTTGGCGGTACATGTCTATCAATTGCTATAAAATATGCATCAACTCATAACGTCGAAGCTCGTAATACGTTAATACACTTCTTGGATAAAATGATGGTTATTGCTGTAGCTCCTGCTAATAATTATGATCAAAAAATGGCTTATCATTGTGCGAACAACATTCAGGATCTTCTTGCCTTGAGTTTATCTGTTATCATGGCAGGGAGTGGTGACTTGGAAACGTTCAGAAGACTTAGAATCTTACAAGGCCAAACAAACAAAGATATGGGTTATGGTAATTATATGGCAATTAACACCGCATTGGGGTTCTTATTCTTAGGTGGAGGCCAATATGCTTTCAGTAAATCGAATTTTGCAATCGCGTCTTTAGTAGTATCATTGTATCCAATTTTCCCGAATGAAAATAGCCAATATGAGGTTCATCTACAGGCTTTAAGACATTTTTGGGCATTATCAGTAGAACCACGATGCTTGATTATCAGAGATGTAAACACTCGCAAGCCCTGCAAGGTTCCAGTGACAATAAGATTGAAAAACGGCGAAGTGATAGAAACTTTGTCACCTTATTTATTGCCCAACTTAGGTGATATCTTGATGATATCGACCAATTCACCTGACCACTTCAATGTGCAAATCGATTTTCAATTGAATTCAGAATATTTGGAAATCTTCAAGAAAACCCTCACCATATTCGTATATAAAAGACGTAATTATCAACTCTTGAAGACTTCTATCGGGACGTTGTTGAAGAACGAAAATAAAAAGCTCCAGATTGATAATGGTGAGATTAGCGTAAATAATGATATCTCAAAATTACTAGGTTTGAGTTTCATGGAAAAGATAACCAGTTTCGAAAAACAAATATTTCTTTACGAGAGCAGCGAGAATGATGGCGACTATGATTCCGCTTCAAGTAATTCAGGGTTATCGATTTTTAATATCATTGATAATAAAATCGAAATGCAATTAATGGCAACGAAACCTAAGACCATAGATGACTTGTGGAATTTGAAGCTCGTTTTTGCATTTACCGATAGATTACTTAACGAAAATTTAAATTTTATTAGCTTGGGTTTCATAGAACAGCTTAAACAGAGTATTTGGAAATTGTCCAATGCATAACTACTGTTCAGTTTTAATACACGTAAAGTTGTTATTGTTTTGGTGCAAGACGACCAAAAAAAAATTTTGTAGTGCGACACTTCATGTTTGATAAATTGGCAAGACAATAATTATATCAAATTATCTATTTCTGGAGGATTTAGACATTGACCAGTGTATACTAAAGCTTAATGTTTAGAATGCCATTCAGACCTCCTGCAATGTATCTGAAACCTAATCTAGGTCACAAAATGAGATACACATCTACTGCGTTTTCATATGGCCCTCGTAACATGAATATATCTCAACCTTTGTCCCGAGCATCGTTCATTGCAGAAAAGACTCTACAAGGACAGAATCAACAGAGAAGAAATTTTGGGTCATATTACTATCCATTTCCAAAAATTCCAAGACCTAAGAGAAATGTTCTATATTATTCAACTTGGACGAAGGGAACAAGGTTGGTTCCCGACAGGAAGAAATTGAAACTTCCATATATAAAAATTTCCAGAAGACTGTTTTCAAGTGCTAACCAGAAATTGAAAATCAAAACTAGAAATTTTCACAAACGATTCTTTTCGGCGGAGGCACGAAAGAAGAGGCAACAACGTAGAAGATTTATTAGATGGTGGACGTTAACTTCGTTAACGATTGTTTTGGGAGGGGTTGCGGCTAAGATCAAATATGAGCGAGGTGATCAGGACCAACACTTTAACGAGTATGCAATTAAACCACATTCGTGGCAATTGTATGCGTATTCAACTTTACCTTTGAAGTCAATCTCAAGATTATGGGGACAATTCAATTCTATCAATTTACCAGTATGGTTAAGAAGTCCATCCTACAAGTTATATTCTACTTTGTTTGGTGTTGATTTGGAAGAAATGGACGAACCGGATTTAACCACGTACAAGAATTTATCGGAGTTTTTTTACAGAAAATTAAAGCCAGGTGTTAGACCAATCGCCGATTCAGAGCTCGTTTCACCGTCTGATGGAAAAGTGCTCAAATTTGGAGTAATTGAAAATGGTGAAATTGAGCAAGTCAAGGGCATGACGTATTCAATTGATGCGTTACTTGGTTTGAAAAATGAAAGATTGGCTGCACCATGTCATTCTCTTGATTTTGATCATGAGACTGATGAAGACACAGTTTTGAAAAGAGACGAAGAATTTGCCAAGATAAATGGTATCTCATATTCGGTGGACGATTTACTTGGTGGTGAATCCAAAAATACTTATCATTTGAACGATTTAGATTATAAAGATGAGGGTGATGGAACAGCTAAAGGCTCGAAGTCTACGTTCTCCAAGGAACTTGCTGTGGCCGAGGGCTTGGCACCTACGTCTTTGGACAATTTCAAGATAAGCGGTAGCAAACAATTGTATTTTGCTGTGATCTACTTAGCACCAGGTGACTATCATCGTTACCATTCACCAACCAACTGGGTCACAACATTAAGGCGTCATTTTATCGGTGAATTGTTTTCAGTAGCACCATTTTTCCAAAAAACCTTACAAGGCTTGTTTGTGTTAAATGAAAGAGTTGCTCTTTTAGGCTATTGGAAGTATGGTTTCTTTTCAATGATTCCAGTTGGAGCAACTAATGTTGGTAGTATAGTTGTCAACTTTGATAAAGACTTAAAAACAAACGATATTTACGAAAATGAGATGTACCTGAAATCCACAATCTCAACAGATGAAAATACACCGTTGTTACAAGATAGCGAGAACCCCTCAACAGACGTATCAACAATATCAACTTCTTCCTCCACCTCCAGTAAACCCAAGAAGTTGAAAAAAAATACAGTTTACGAAGCTACATATACTAAAGCTAGTAGAATCTTAGGTGGATATCCTTTAACTAAAGGTCAAGAAGTCGGTGGATTCAAGTTAGGCTCGACCGTTGTTTTGGTTTTTGAAGCCCCAGATAACTTTAGGTTCGATTTAGAAGTCGGCCAGAAAGTCAAAATGGGTGAACAATTAGGTAGATTCGAATAGATTTCTAATTCTTTCTATAAATAGGTTATACGGTGTTCATTATTTTAATTCATAATTTATTCATATTGATCAAAAAAATCGTGTTGTTGATACTTCACGTGAATGGTTCGAAAACTCCTTTTTTTTTTCAAGAACTGTTTAGGCCTTTCTTGTCCAAATATAACTATATAAACCAACTATACGAAGTATATCTACAGAGCCATATCATAGGTAAGATATTGGTCTATTCATATCTACCCAATTTCACAATTATCAGACGTTACTTCTTCATATTATCACAGATCGTTTTATAAATAATGTCATTTCTAAACACGATTAGAGGATTAGGCAGAAGTTCAAAGAAAAATAAAAAGGACGTAGATGCTCCAACGTCGCTATATACACATAATAATTCGTCCGGATCGCCCGTAAGAAGATCACAATCACCAAGTAAATATTCTCCTAATAAATATTCTCCAACTAAACCACGAAGCGGAAACCAAATACAGTTCGCTAGTCAGTCACCAACAAGAAGAGGTCGCAGTACACAAGGAAATACTCAGAATCAACTACATCAACTGCCACGTCGCCAACAGCAAATACCACAGCGCCAGTCACAGGCATCGCCCACCAAACTACCACTTTTCTTATGTGAGCCCTTTGTGAAGACCGCGTTAGTGAAAGGATCGTTCAAAACGATTGTACAACTACCAAAATACGTTGATTCCAATGAATGGATAGCATTAAATATATTCGAACTGTACAATAACTTGAACCAATTTTATGGAATTATTGCTGATTATATTACTCCAGAGTCACATCCAACTATGAATGCGGGTCCGAATACGAACTATATGTGGGTTGATTCTTCGGGTCAAGCAATTAATTTACCGGCAAGCCAATATATCGACTACGTTCTAACATGGATATCTAGTAAATTGAACGATCAATCGATTTTCCCTACGAAAAATGGAGGTGCATTTCCCCCAAACTTCTCAAAAGACTGTAAAAACATATCAAGACAGATGCTAAGAATATTTGCTTTCATTTATTACAATCAGTTCGACAAGATAGTACATTTGTCTTTGGAGGCACATTGGAATTCGTTCTTTGCTCATTTTATTAGTTTTACTAAGGAATTTAATTTGATTGATAGGAAAGAATTAGAACCATTGTTACCACTAATAGAGAATTTTGAACAACAAGGGAAGATTATCTAGTTATAAACTTTGCACATCTGAATATACATCTTTAAATGCTACGTTAATCTCATCGTATTTTATTAATTCTATGTGAACAAGTATATACAAATTTATGGTAATGAAAATCAGTAATTGTACGCAGACAATATAATATAATATGTACAAAATGTATCATCAATCATGAGAAGAAATAGGGTGAGTCTTTAACAATAGACACGTCTAAATCACCTTTCTTTGGAATTTCAGGAAAGTTTAATGGTGCTAACACTTGCATTGCCTTCGTCGATGCAGCACTTACAGCTAATTTATTCATATCCACACCCTCTGTTACACTGACGGTAGTAACCATTTTCTGACCCATTTCAATAATTTTTGGGTCGTCTGAATCTAATAACTGTTGCCTCTTTTTCTCTAAATATATTTCATCAGCAACAGTTAAGGCTCTGCCCAAATCCTTTACAATATTTCTTCTAACTTCTTTAATATTCTTAGCAACCTCATGGTCTCCTGGTATTATAATAACTTGTAAGAAGCCTTTGTAACGTCTTTCAAATTCGTCTCTAATCTTTATAATTAAGTTCTCGCCGTGCAATTTTACGAACTGATCACGAATATGCTTATTCATTGTGTTCACATCGCATGCATGTGTCCAATATGAATCATGAACGGATGCGAATGACAATCCCAGCTCTGCGCATGCTTTAGCTGTCATTAACATGTGTGTTGCATCTAAAGAATGAACATAATTTGGTGGAAATGCAGCTTGTTGTTTTCTAGCATCAACCTGACTAGCACCAAAAGGGTCTGATATGACTATATCCTGTAAATTGGTGGAAATGATTTGTTTTTTGGTAACCCTATATGGCTGAACGCATGGCAAACCCAATGGTGTAGTCCAAATGACTGACGATAAATGGCTTGGTTTGTTTGAGTTTTTGGAACTTTTCTCTTCATAATCAATACGGACTGACTTACTAATTCTTTTAGCAGACTCACCTAACCAATCCTGAATCAAATGAGCACCTTCAAATAATTCTCTGATAGATGCGAAAACATGAGTAGTTAAATATCTTGCGTATTCATCAATCTTTTCCGAATCGTTTTTATCAAAAAACTGATCAATTTGTTTTTGAATTTGCAAGACAGCACCAACGAAAGTAACCCCATACACATTCGTCATAACAGTTTGTTTAACAACTTTTCTTGTAATCTTATCTTGCAAGAAAATGGCATATTTGTTTCCAGCTTCTGCTTCAGCATCAACTCTTTTTTGAACTAACCCTGCAACGAATTTATAAACATCTTGAGGTTTATCCGCTGGAACCAAATTCACTTGACGTGCTCCCTCAATATCACCCCCCAAAGCAGCATAATGTTGTAATCCATTACAAGTACCATCTTGATGTACAGGAATATGGGAAAAAAATTTAGTTGGATCATCTAATTGGAATGCCTCATTTAATTCGAAACAAACACTTAATACTTGCCATGGTTTCTCTCCTTTTTTCCACCACCCAGTTCCATTTATTGGATTTCTGGCTGATTCAAAAATATTTTCCAAATTTTCGTTGACAAATTGGACTCTTTCATCTAAAGGAGCCTTATCAATACCATAAACGTTGGCTAAATGTATCTTCAACCATTTTAAGCCTTCTTCGCCAAGCTCTTTACCATCCCAAAATAAAAATAAAGATCTAGTCATATCGTTACCCAAATGGTTAAAATGTGCTGATAATGGGTAAGCTCTACCTCTAAAATCTACATTATGAGGGAAGAAAAGCTTTTCTCCTAGAAAACCTCTAGCAATTTCTAATTTATAATTAGTATCACATCTTTGAGATCTAGCAGAAGCAGCCTCATTCATCGCCTTTCTTACTTTCCTCTGATAATCAGCTTTCTCAGATGGTTCAGCGTTCATTGGTAAAATCTTTGGTAATTCAGGTTCTTCAACAATCGGAGGAATGTCCAAAAACTTTTTTCCTGTATTCCAAAACTTCGAAATAACGTTGAAGACTTTACGGTTCACAGTCCATGCCGTATCACCTAGCACGTTTAAACCGTCATAAATTTCTAAATTATCTAAGTCTGATGCAGCTTTCAAGTATGCGGTGGTCTCAGCAGAATCTTTAATTCTAACTAAACTATTCTGTGAAAATAAATATCCTCCATCATTATAACTAGTCCAGGGACGAGGGGGTACTAACATGGGTAACAATTGCGGTTGCACCGAGTTGCCTAGAACGTTACCGGCTAATTGACGCACCAAAGATTTATGAATTTTCAAAACACCTAACCTTTGACCTTGAAGATACTGGTAAGTATGATGGAAAGCAGGTTGCATACCTTTAACTTCTTTTCCTGTCGTAGGATCTGTACCTTTGACTGGAACTTTAGCTACGTGAATCAATAAAGAAGTTAAGACAGAGCCAACTTTTGCATAAATTGGGTAATCCCATTCATTATTTGCAATAGGATCTTGTTTATTATAATCTCTTCTTTGTCTCAAAAGTTTTTTCCACTGATTCGTAGTTTTTAATTTCTTAGAAAGCGATCTACCTTCAGCTTTCATCAAGTTTTGAGATTTGTACTCTAATTCAAGTGCTTTGCCTACTGATATAACTGCTCTTGCAGTTCTCATTCCGTCAACAATACCACCAGTTGAATTTAATTTCAATAATTCCAATATAGTTATAACACACATCTTCTTTGGGGGAATTAAAGTTAAATAAGGGGCGTAGTATGCTCTGTCTTTCATAAGATTCTTTTCATCAGGCTTAGCATCATCTAAGGTGATTTCACCATCTAGTATCTTCTTACATTGATTTACTTCCTCCTCCACATATGGTAATAAATCGGAGTACCATTTAAACAATTGGACGTTCAAACTTTTATGGAGATTAATTGCACCTCTTTTTTGCATATCTTCGAATTCGTGTTTCCATTTTTCTTTGGCACCATCCACACCTCTCAACTCCAATTGTCTCTGTCTTCCTTCGTTAAATAAATCCATGGCCTCATTAAATTTTTCTCGTTGCTCGTCGGTCTTTAAACATTTGTATACAGCAAAATAATCTTTCTTTTCCTGGTTCGACGTGTTATGCAAGACATGATTATTCATTTCATTTTCAATGTTGTTAATAAATTGATCTAAGACCGGTGAATTGTTATCGGATTTTAAGCCCAAAAGGGTATGTCTAATGACCTTCAATCCAAATGAGTCAACCGCTTTTAAGGTATCCGAATCCTTCTCAACAATTGGTACAGTCAGATCGTTATCTTTGAAGTATTCAGGTATATCCTCTTCGGCCGACATTTCATAAGTATCGCTGTTGCCATCCAACTTCCTCAGCTGTGCAAATAACGGCCATAAGTCCTTTGGAATTAGGTTTTCAGTAATGGTAGGATCTTGAAAAATTTTCATTAAGTTATCCACACCGATGATATCTATATGGGTAAAAACCTTTCTGATCATGGAATGGTTGGATTTAATCCTAGATATGTATTGCATGCAAATTTTTTCATCATCCATAGCTTTTGAAATCAATATAGCATATGTTCTATCGTTGGGGGCTACACTCTTGAATTGATGCTGGATGCTAGTCAAGTAGTTCTCCATCTCTATGATTGATGTTGTGCTATCAAACGACCATGCTTCCAAGTACTTGTTAAGTGAAAATATGAAGTTCTCCGGCGACGACAAAAGTGGATAGATTGCTTTCAAAATCTTGTCTGCCCTATCAAAATTTTTGCTCGACAACAAAGCATCCAAAAGAGATTGTAAATGCACAACATCCTTTGCAAATGGCGATCTTGATACCGGGTCATATTGTGATGACCATGCCACTTCATGTGTTTCTTCTCTCGAAATCGTACTCAAAAAGTCTCCATTTATCTCAGAGAATGATTTATTATACAACGCATTCCTCCCCGGTATATCCTTTCTGTTTTTCAAGTCCTCCAAAAACGAATTATATATAGGGAAACTCTCACTTGGTATTCCCGTTGATCTTGCGATAGTAGTAGTTGATCTTAGGGTTTGCAATCTCTGATTCTCAACACCGTAGCGTCGAATTAAATCAACTGCTAAATGTTTTCTAGATAATCTTTTGAACATCGTATCCAGCTACTGTCGTGACGAATATTAGTACTAAATAAGATATCTAACTAAGAACACAAGAATACTTCACTTCGGTTCCGCCATCTTGAACTAGAGATTTTTTTAGCAGAAAGAGAAAAAAAAAAACTTCTATGCAGTATTGTAACTCTAAAGTCAAGAGAGTGATATCTATTCATTTACATACAAAACCAGATATTTATACAGAGAACTAAAGTTTTCGATGTGCATTATAGAGGTGAATTTGATTGACGATTGCTAATAAATATAGGGAACAGACAGAAAATTCCGTGATCGGATAAGAGGCTGATAGAAGAGGTGAGAAATGGTTGCGACTGATGGGAAAGTTTAGAGAAGAGAAAGATAGCAGAATCAATCAACGTACAATTCACAACTGACCGAGTACTGGAATGAAATAAAACAAAAATAACTCCAATTTGTAATATGTATATGTGCAAGTAGGGTTATAAACCCATTTCTGCTTGCAACGCCTTTAAAGCTTCCTCGTCCTCGTCGTCTTCGGTGGCTGCTGCCGGTTTGTTCTTGTTGACAGTGGGAAAGTCCGGCATTTCCTCTTCTGAGGCTGACACTTTGGCTGCCGGCGCATTTTGGGCAGGAGTATGCTGCTTGTGTTCTTTTTCTTCCTTTTGTAACATTGCGAGTTCTTCGTCCAATTCGTCTTCGTCGACATACTCTGTGCCCACGGGCCTCGATATGGCCTCGGAGATCTCGTCTGCCAACTCGACCTGCTCTCTGATGTCGTCCATTGTATTTTCGACCTTGTCCACGTCGTACTCGCCGTGGATCTGTTTCATGGCCAGTGCACCTTGCTTCATGGCCTTCATTGTTTCCAAGTTCAAGTTAGCTCCCTCGATCGACGTGAGTTGCGTCTCCAACGAGTCGATCTGGTTTTCTATCTTCATCAAATTCGCCTCGTAGCCCTTCTTTCTCTTCAACGCATTCTTCGCCATTGCCTTGTTCGTAGTGATATACTTACGAGCTAAAGCATCCTGGTCCTCTATTTGCAGCTCCAAATGAGAACGCTTCTTATTCAACATCTGGATGTGCTCACGTAACTCAACGATAGCCTTCTTTGGGAACTCCTTTTTCTGCTGGTTGTTGCCGCCAAATAGATAGTTCCACATTCTTATTTCGTTTCTTTATGCAATAGATGGTATAATTATATGTGAATATATACGCTTGGGTGACCTTTAGTTTCTGATATTGTTTACTGTCATTCTGTTAGTATAGATGTCTTCTTGATATTTTCCCCGTATCTTATCTCTGGCAGGGGCAACTTTCAAGAATTCAATCATACTTGTAATATTATACCAGTAAAATAAATACTTACTGTTCACTACTATTATAATGCAAAAGGAACTCCTTGATCTATATTTAACCTGATTGGTAAGACCTAAACCGAATTTAACCGTTATATCATACTAATTAGTTTATCAATCATTAATATATGACGGATTCCAAGGTCATGGCAGGTTGTGGTTGGTACACGACTATCCATAGTTAAGACTTGATCGACAGTAAACCACCGAAAACAAGGAATGGATACTAGTGTACAGGGGGTATATATTAGGCAATACTGTAGATTATCTAACTAACTAAGACCCATAATAAGAAGAACATTATTAGCACACCGAAAATCTTCAAAAATAACCATCTGTTACTTGAGATGTGGGCGTAATACTTCAATAACTCTCTCTGGGCACCGGAGATATTCATGTTTATGTCCTCGACATTCAGGTCGATTCGCTGGATGACCTCACCCTGTTCGCTGACCATCGATGCTAATTGCAGGAAGAGATTTCCCACTTCGTTGATGGTAGATTCTATAGTTTCCACGGCAGTGTTTCTTTCCTGTAAGTACTGGTTGCCCTGCTCCTCCATGAGTAATAATTGCCTTGTTTGGTCGGGAATCGACAAGAACTCGCCGTTATTGTAGTTTGAGTATGCGTCTTGGTCCAAGTCTGGGTCGTACGTTGTCTGCACCTGCCCGTTGCTCTGTGCTTGCATGAGGTATGGGTTTTCGCCCAATCCCGATAAATTGTTATTATTCGACAGCTGTGGCGAGAGGTTGGTCAAAGGCGAGTGATTGTTGCTTGCGCGGTTGTTGGTGGCAGCAGATAGGAAGTGTTCTGTTCTATTTTTGTTCATAAGTTCGTTTTTCTGGCGGATCTCCAACACGTTCTTGAATTCCCCACTGATGTTCTTCATCTTCGAGTTCAACAAGTTCAACACATTTTTCGAGTACTGTGTTACCTGTGTGTCTATTTGAATCGATGATTCGCCCTTAGCGTATTTCTGGAGCAAGGTGATGTTTTCTTCAATCTTGAAAATGTCCTGTTTGATCACATACGTGAGTTCACCGATCTCGATAGGTTTGTCGTCAAAGAGCGGTTTGCGCTTGGCGAGCAAAGCAAGTTTACTCAAAAGTTCTGTCGTATGAGCAATATCTTTGGCAATGATACTGGCCTGTTGGCTGAACTGCGTCTTTCTGGCAGGCGTAGTCTGAGTCGGATTTCGGCTCACATTATTCTTCTTATTTAGTTTGTCAAACGACGATATGCATTGTTGGAATTCAAACGTCCTGTTCTGAATATTACTGGCCATATTTGCCTATATTTTCTAGTGCTATTTACTCTTTCGCCAATAGATAACAACAAATTGGTTCATATTGGTTCACTTTGAATAATTAGGTGCAGTTGTTATATGCAGGCATTTCCCTGTTCTGTTCTGCCAGCCTCTTCTATGTCTTGCACTGATAATGTGATGCTGAAGGGGTTCCACTGTTTACAATCTGGGGACTGGATTAGCTGGTTATGGATTGAAGCTGCTGTGGTATTTCGAAGAAGTTTTTCCCTTTTCTGTGGTATGTTTCTAATGCAGCTATCCCAGAGGCTCTTCCTACTACCCACACCGAATATATCACCAAGTTAACCTATAGATCCTTTATGATATTGTCTCTCTTCTGGATACACTTCAAATCTAGAGTAGTCGGGGACAGTTTTTTTCTGTCTCGACAAGTGATTAGTGCTGCTTCTGTCTATAATGCGGATGCAAAGCATGGAGGCTGCTAGTTCGGTATTAGTAGCTACACTATATAGCAATGTCTCCTTAGGACCATCCACGAGATATCTTCTCTTATCATACATCACTCTGGTCTGTGTTGTCACTTCATATATTTTTTAATTTCAGCAAATGATTGCAAAATCTGGCCATTTGAGTAAAGCAGTGTCGCACTTATTACATTAACCTGAAAGGTCCTTATGTGTGTTACAACCACATATCAGGAGGTCCCCTCATATACACCGTCATTCTATGATCTTACATACATCTATATTAATCCTTTTACGTATCTAAATAACTCTTATCGCTGGACATATACTATCTCGATAATTTTCTAGATCTGCCTCATTAATGTCGCTCGCCAGCTCCTGAATACATTTCCCCAAGACTTCCACTACTCCTCAAACTTCTGCCACTATGTCCTCTGCCGTATATGATTCTACAGCTGTAGCTTCATAGCTATCGTCTACTCCATCTCACCGCCCATCGGTTTGCTATCGCTTATTGCCTATTAGGGATAAGAAAAAAACAGTAACTCAAAAATCGAACCAGCGTGGACTTACCAAATATAAACATCAACAAAAATTCAAAACAAACCTCAATCTGACACTCTTCGTATTAACTAAATATAAAGAATTCAATAACTGGAGGATTTATAGTTTGAAAAGCATTGCTATACACAACGTGAATTCAAAAATATAGACAGCATAATATGAGAGAAATTGTACGTAGAATTTCACCAGAAATTGAACACTAGACGCCGTCGAGATCAGAGATGCCACTTGGAGGCAGACGCGCCGTATTTTGTTCTTAGAGACACACAATACTAACCTAATGCATAGATTCATTTGTCTACTGGTCAATGTGGTAACCAGATTGTATGTATATTGACTTGTTTGAAGAAGGGGATGTCGAGGGAACACAAGCCCGAAGCGATTTGCAGAGAATACTAACATTTTTCAGGGTGCAGCATTTTGGGAGACAATTTGTGGTGAACATGGGTTAGATAACCACGGAAACTACCACGGGGGAGATGATATCCAGAAATCCAAACTTAACGTGTATTTTAACGAGGCCAGTTCAGGCAAATATGTTCCTCGGGCGGTATTGGTTGATTTAGAACCAGGTACCATAGATGGGGTCAAGACGTCGAACATTGGGAATCTCTTTAGACCTGATAACTATATTTTTGGCCAAAGTAGCGCTGGCAATGTATGGGCCAAGGGTCATTACACTGAAGGGGCGGAATTGGTCGATTCGGTCATGGACGTGATTAGAAGAGAAGCAGAAGGATGTGACTCCTTACAAGGGTTCCAGATCACCCACTCGCTTGGTGGTGGTACTGGTTCGGGTATGGGTACCCTTTTAATATCGAAGATGAGAGAAGAGTTCCCAGACAGGATGATGGCCACCTTCTCGGTTGTTCCATCTCCAAAAGTCTCCGATACAGTTATCGAACCTTATAATGCTACCTTGTCGATCCACCAATTAGTGGAAAACTCCGATGAAACCTTCTGTATTGATAATGAAGCTTTATACAACATTTGTCAAAGAACTTTGAAATTACCACAACCTTCGTACGCTGAATTGAACAGCTTGGTTTCCTCAGTGATGTCTGGTGTCACCACGTCATTACGTTACCCAGGTCAATTAAACTCCGACTTGAGAAAATTAGCCGTTAACTTGGTTCCTTTCCCAAGATTACATTTCTTCATGGTTGGTTACGCACCATTAACTTCCTTGCGTTCCAAGTCATTCAGATCGTTAACTGTTCCTGAGTTGACTCAACAGATGTTTGATTCCAAGAATATGATGGCGGCCTCTGACCCAAGAAATGGTCGCTACTTAACTGTTGCTGCGTTCTTTAGGGGTAAGGTCTCTGTCAAAGAAGTTGATGACGAAATGCACAAGGTTCAAACTAGAAACTCTTCGTACTTCGTCGAATGGATTCCTAATAACGTGCAAACTGCCGTTTGTTCGGTTCCTCCAAAGGATTTGGACATGTCTGCCACCTTTATTGGTAACTCAACTTCGATTCAAGAATTGTTCAAGAGAATTGGCGACCAATTCAGTGCGATGTTTAGAAGAAAGGCTTTCTTACACTGGTACACATCGGAAGGTATGGATGAAATGGAATTCACCGAAGCTGAATCCAATATGAACGACTTGGTTAGTGAATACCAACAATACCAAGATGCGGGTGTCGATGAAGAAGAAGAATTGGATTACGCTGATGAAGTTCCATTGGAAGATGGTTTAGAATAAACGCAATTCTCTTAATATATATAATTGTTTATACCCTAAGTTTTTCTTTGTTCCTTTCGTTCTATCATTTTTTTCCCTTTAGTGTGATTACTTATATATTATTTATATAATATTCTGGTTTATAGGTTTATATATTGCTTAATTATTACTTGCGCCGTATTACGCCTACATGCCACTACCATTAGTGAATGTTCATTATAATATACTAGTATAAAGATCGACTGCCCCGTTACTTCGTATGTGCCGTCCCTAAGAAATATGACTGGGTAAGCCATCCATATAATAAAATGCAAGTTCCGATAGAAGCAACCAACTATGATACATCTATCTAACTGCCTCTTAAGAAATTTCTAACAAAATCGTTCTTGTCAACCACTCCGTAGTCACTTTGATCTTCAAAGTATCTTAAAACATGACATTGTTGTTTCCAGAAGTTGATCAATTCTTGGAATTCCATTTGACCTTTCATCAATAACACATTACCCACTGGCAAATCACTGACATATCTTTGTCTTTCGAATTCTTGTCTGATCTTGGTTTTGACATTGGAAACTGGCATATCTAATTCATAAATATCACAAAAGTCCCTGGAGTGTCTCATGTATTTACGGTATAAGTGTAAAACTCTCTTTCTTAATTCAGCATTTGTAGCTGAGCGACGAGTTGTCTCAGCGAATTCAGTAGCTAATGTCATTTTGCCCGCTGTATTAACGTTTACTTGGTCTGTTATTAACTGACTACTATTATGAAGTTTGAAAAGATGAATTTTGGTTGGTTAAATCGAGGCAACAGGGCCACTTAACCATTAAAAATTGGAAAATGGACCAAAGTCGTGTATTTTCCACATATACATAAAATTTGCAATCATTGTAACGTCTATTCTATTACTTAAGTACTACTTGGATTCGCTTCAAAAGTTCGCCGGATGGTTCTAATAGCTTTATGAAACGACAAAGCTCGAAACACCAGTCCCATTTCTGAGACGTGTCGAGCATCTTGATGATTTTAAGAATGATTTCTGTATCATGCGAATCTAATGATATGTCAGACGAAGGGTCGTCGTTTTCTTTCTTGAAATTGAAGTAAATGATGAGATAATTGTAGCACAACTCGACGTTGGCAATATTAATTAATTTAGTCATAAAGGCAATGGGGGTTGTCTGCAAGTGATCGAAAAAGGTTTGCCAGTAACCGATTTCGATTTTCCGTAAGCAGTTGATGTAGATAGATTCGGGCATTTTTGTGTTGTTAATTAGTTTGATGATTTTAGTGAGGCATTCGAAGTTATTGGAGGTGAGATAGCGGAATAGTAGCAATTCAAGACAGTAGTCAAAGTTGTCGAACGGCTGGTACTTGGGTAAGATGTAGTCAATGTCAAACTTTGTGGAAATGTCGTACTCAATTAAATTGTTCAAGATTAGCTTGTGGTTGACTTTGTTTCTGACAATCATGTAACTGTTTTTGTAGAACGCAAGGGTTTCCAACCCAATGAGATCAATTGACTTGAGGCCCGCAGAATCTTCACTAACAGTGTTCTCGATGATAAGCGGCTGGAAATCGTGCACCTCGATAGTAATAGGTTGCACCATTCGAGGCTCCAAATCATCAATCCCATTGGGGACGTGACGGTCGACACCAAAGGCCAGGTCGATCATTTCAATCAAGTTATAGATCAATATCGACTCACCATTAAATAAATAGACGTAGGAAATTTTATCCTGGTTGACGTAGTTGATGGACTGTAACTGGTAATATTCAACTGACTCTTTGATCTTAATCAACTCATACATGTTACTTTGTTGTTTTAATATATTAACTACTTCATTCAGTGATGGCTTCGATAAATGGTTTTTCAACAAATAAAAATCGCCAGTGTTCAACAATAATAAGAAATGTTTATTGTCAATCATGTTGACTTGGCTAATATCGGAAATGGACAATTTATCCTGAATACTATTCAAATGAACTATTTTATTCAAACCGATAAAAATTTTGTAATTTTTAACATTTATATCATCCAGATCATCCAGATCATCCAGTACTTGATCAGACTTTCCTTTTCGTAATCTCTTTCTAATAAACCTGCCCGACTCATATTTTGATATTTCGAATATAATTATTCTCGTGTTATCAGTTACAATTATTAAATATTTACTAAGATTAATTCCGTCATCCAGCATCATTTCGTTATAATCAGCTAATTCGTAGCAAACAACTTTACTATTTAAATTGTGTCTCCAAATAATTAAATCACTTTCAAAATTAAAGGTTGCACCACCATGTCCGTATTTCGACAACGACGTATCTAAAATCAAAATTTCATCAACCAAAGTATCGTCTTGCTCCATTCTATTAAATAAAATTAAATAATCATCAAACCAAAAATGCTCGATGATGTTTAGAGGCTCAATGTAATAGTTACGAAAATTGAACCACAATATTTGATTAATATCGTGACCATTATTATACGGAGTAGAAACTGCAATATAATCCCCATACGATATGGATATTTGCTTATATCTATTAGATGAGAATCGCAACTGTCCATTAGGATACTTAATAACTGGACCAGAACCGTTTAAATATTCCACTTTTCTAATTATATCCTTAAACATAGGTAGAATCGGAAATCGAATAAAATTGTTGGCCGCATTTGCATTATAACCAGATAATATACTGATATATTCATTATTGTAGAATAGCATATCTGGACTTGTGTCAGTAGAGTGATTATTGTCAGCCAACGATAATAAGTTGACAAGGTACAAGTACGTTTTATCTTTATTCATCAATATTAATTGACTTGAGTTAGACGTAATCATTACACTCGAAATCTTCAAAAAAATTATGGTAGAATCTGTATCGGAATCATTATGTACATTTACTTCATTCAAAGTTTCATATGAACTGAAGGAGTTGTTTCCAAATTTTGAATAAATTGACCAGAAACCTGATTCTATATTAAATATAACAAAGAATTTACCACATGGTGACCACTGGATGTCAGTCTTGCCTTTTGTGAATTCAAACTCAACGTCTTTAATGAAATTCAAGGAGATTTTGTTATTTAGGTGATGAAGTTTAAATAACTTAATTTTATGATTCATTCTTATTAGAATCAAGTCCAGCTGTGGGTTAAACGATATTTTGTATTCAGCGTTCTCTGACTTTTCAAATTCGTATACTCTAAAGCCAATTATCTTGATTTCGAGGTTCTCATCTTGTTCAAATTTCATATACCAGACTTCACATTGGTCATTAATTAATAAAATATAGTTTTTACAATAGTTGAAGGTAATATGTATTACTTTTGAATAAGTGTTATACCATTCAAACTCTGATAGCTGGAAAACTTGATTTTTAAAATTCTTGATATTTATGAGTTGGAAATAATTATCGTCCTCTGGCAATTCATCAGTATGTTCTCCAGAAATTTTTTCGTTTTTATCATTAAAGACTAATACATTATGGGAATTTTGCTTTATCCAGTAACTTGAGATTCCAATGCCAATCTTCAAGATTTTAAAGATCGATAGCTTGACGTATTCAATTCTGAAGTTACTTAATTCATCATCGATCGAACAGTTGTTGAAATGTTCTATGTTTTCTAGATTCACCAGGACCTGATTTCCATGTATGATTGTTTTCGTTGCCGATTTAATCATATTTACCAAGGAAAACTTATTTGATGTAAAGCTCAATGGTAATCCCATTTGTAACAAATCATCATTTTGTTTATCATGCACTTCGTATAATGATTTCGAGTAGTTTATCATAACTTGGTAAATTATCAAACAGCTTGAACCAGTTTCAACAAACAAGTTCGCCATTGATAACTGTTGCAATTGAGCACTATTAACTGATATGTGTTTGGCTTTCACATTGACATTTAGACCATGTTGTTGCAATGACTCAGTTGTTCTTATATGGTGGCTTATTAACAATAAAGTATATTGATTGTAGATCAATAAACTTGACTTAGTCAATAAGGCAATTAGAGGTGTATGAGGGATTCGAATAAGTTTCAAAATCGCTTCATCGCCAGGTAGCGAAACCAGTGATATAGGATACGAATCTACCCAAACCATATTGATATTGTACAAGGAAATTTATGGGGTTTTTTGATATATTTATCTACTGTCGCGGATTATTTATGTTTTCAATCACGAGCTCACTACATTTGCAGCTGTACTACAATCTAAAGAATACTAGTTATACACTATCTTTATTCAGTTACAGCAAGGAGCTCCAACTGTTTTAATATTACCATGTTCTAACTGTTCATCTAATGTGTCTGTATGGTCGATTTTAAAAATTTTATCTGGATTCAAGATTCTTCTTGGATCCATCAGCAACTTAAGATGTCTCATTAAGTCGACTGTCGAAGCACCAAGTTCTGTATTTAGATACTTTCTCTTACCAACGCCAACACCATGTTCACCTGTACAAGTACCATCATACTTTAATGCACGGTAGACCATTCTATCAACTGCATCACTCACTTTTTTATAATCCTTGCTGTTGTATACAATTAAAAAATGGCAATTACCATCACCAACATGTCCTAAGACCGAGAACCTATCCCTGAAGCCCAGACTATTCAAATCGTCATTTGTATCCGCGATAAGATTAGATAAATGGGAGATAGGGACAGCAAAGTCAGTGGTCCAAATCTGGACGTCATCTTTATCCTCAAGAATTTCTGATCCATACTGTACTGTTGACCATAAACCATTTCTACGGGCGGACCATAACACAGCATTTTCTTCGTCGTTTTGTGAGCTTTCAAGCTTAATCAAGTGATTCTCTTTACCGATACTTTGGATTAGTTGAAGCTGCTCGTCAATTGCAGTCTTCGAAGGACCGCCAACTTTGAAGAGTAGAGTAGGCTTTTCAATAAATTCTCTTGGTTCGTCATTTTCATCTGTTACACCACCATATCTATTAACAAAGGAGATCATTGTGGAATTCACTAGTTCTATCGCATTCATTTGGAGACCACTTTTAATGATGGATTGGGCAGTGGAAGCAGCGTCAGCTATAGTCGGGAATGTAGCCACACTAACCAACTCAATCTTGGGTCGCACGTTTAGCTTGATTGTGACTTCGGTAATAATTCCTAAGGTTCCTTCCGAACCAATAAACAACCTGGTTATATCGTAGCCAGCACTCGACTTCCTAGGTCTCTGTTTGGTCTTGATAACGGTTCCATCTGCCAACACAACTGTCAAGTTCACGACATTTTCCTTCATGGTACCATACTTGTAGGCATTTGTACCGGAACAACTGCATCCAACCATTCCGCCAATTTTTGCACCAATTCCAGGATCGGGGCCAAACATAAGATGCTCTGCTGCCGGATCACTCATCAAATATTCATCTAATTCTTGCCATCCTACGCCTGGTTGCACTACAGCATCAAGATCAACAGGATTCACTTCAAGCACCTGGTCCATACGTTCGAAGGACAAAGCAACACTATTGGGGCCTCTCGTATGCATAATGTGGCCCTCCAACGACGTCAATCCTGAGCTCGCAACAATGGGGACACGATACTTGTGAGCAACCTTCACGATCTGCGACACCTCCTCGGTCGAGCCAGGGTAAATCACTATCTGAGGCTTCTGTTCGCTTGGATTGGGTGGATGATGAGTGCTGAAGAACGAGTCGCTATGGGAGAGAGTCACGTCCTTGTCATTAGTCAAGTTGGCCTTTCCGACTATTTTAGTAATTTCTCCTATGGCCTTCTTGAAGTCCTCGTCCGAAGCATATTGTACTGGAGTAACACTATCGAGCGGGCTGGTTGAATTATTGCAATCCACGCTAGTATTGGGTTTTGTGACTTGATTCCAATAGATTCCGGCTGATATTCCACTACCAAATAGCAAGCCAGCAGCAACATATTTAACAACTGTCAGAAGTCCGGAATTTGTGGGGGACGAAGAATAAAATCTGGTACCAATATTGCATCTGAACGGGGAATTGGATTGTAACTTTATGGGAAACGATCTGCGAAATCTAATTCCTCTTGTTACAAAGGACATACTGTAAGTTTTGATCAATTGAACTAAGTAAAGAAGAAAAACAGCAAATAGCGAAAAGTTGAAAATTGACGGGACATATATATTTGTGCGGGACTCGCTGCATAATTTATATAAAGGGTGATTTTGGACATAAAAGTTTGTAAAAGAACTGGGTTCCATTCGAAAAGTTCCGGGAATGATGAGTAATGAGTTCAGCGAACACGGACTACAGTGATTCAAATCCTTGTACATCTTGTAAGGGAAGTGGGCCCCAATAGGGTAATTCTCTTTTAATTATTGTATAGGTATGTTTTATAATTTCTATAGCTCCGTGCAACTATAATAATTACTTTTTAGCTAACTAACTAACCTTAACTACCGATCTTTAGCTAACTAACTAATCTTAGCTACCGATCATTAATTCCTAATTCCCTTGTTCCATACGCAGACTTGCTCTGGTAAATACTACTCTTATGTAGCTTTGCAACCATCCTGATATACACTATATATGAACACACATGTTTTCCACAAATTTATCAAATTGGGCGTGTGGTCTAGTGGTATGATTCTCGCTTTGGGCGACGATTTAGGAAACTAAATTGATTACTACAAGCATGCGAGAGGCCCTGGGTTCAATTCCCAGCTCGCCCCATTCTTTTTTGAACTGTATGACAAAATACCAGGAGGAATCAGCCGGGCAGGTGTAGCATAGAGAATGCCAGTGTAGAATCAGGCGTAGGTGAACCAGGTTTGACATGAAATCAGACGTAGGAGTGGTACACGCTAATATGGAGAGGAATGGTCGCAATATATTCCACTTCCTACGACATCGAACAAGATAACGAAACAAGGCCTTCTGGATCGCTATGTGCTACACTACACTCAGGTCAATACGTGATTTATTTATACATTAGATAAAAGGGGATGAAAAAACTAATCCAACCAAAAACTTAAAACTAAAAGAAACACCAAATAGATCTTCTTAACGGTAAGATTTTTGGAATCTTGCTCTGGCACCACGACCACCAAACTTCTTTGGTTCCATTCTTCTGGAGTCGGCAACTAACAATGTCTTGTCGTAAGAAGCGAAAACCTTCTTCAATTCGTTCTTGGAGGCTTCGTCAACGAACTTTTGGTGGTACGCAACCAAACCCTTAGCAATGGCTTGTCTGATAGCGTACACTTGCGAGACGTGACCACCACCGGAAACCTTGACTCTGATATCGATGTTTTGGAACTTGTCTAATCCGACTAAGGTTAATGGTTCGAAGACCTTGAAACGTAAGATTTCTGGTTGCACCAAGGTGATTGGCGCACCGTTGACCTTGATTAAACCCTTACCGGCTTTGACGTGGGCGACAGCAGTAGCAGTCTTCTTTTTACCAAAAGTCTAAATGTTAGTATAACTGAACTGTTGTGTGTTTGTGGGTTTGCTAGCGAGTTGAGCCAGCGAAACGAGTGGAAAATACTGCGCATCAATAACTGGCGGTCTGATTCTGGCTGTTTCTGCACTTCTTCCCACCTGTTTCTTGCATTACATTCTTCCTCCTTCTCGTTCTCTCCTTTCCGTGTTCCCCTCGTTCCTCTGTATTTTCTCCTTCCCTGTGTTTCCTCTCGTTCCTCTGTATTTCATCCTTCTCTGTATTTCCTCCTTCCCTGTATTTCCCCTTTTCCGTGTTCCCTCTTCTCTTCTGCTGCTTCAACTTCTCGCAACCAGCTCAACCCGGCTCGTCTTTCATACATACTTGGACAGATGGAGTGGACATATTTACTTGTTTAGCTATTACTTTCCTCTGGAAAAAAAATTTCACTTTTACTTAACCTGTATCGCAGCGAATTTTCCACCCAGAGAAACCAATCAGAGTTACACAAACCCACTTTTTCTGTCGCCAGCAAATCGCATCGCGGCCGGTCGTTCGTCGTTCCAGCGAGGGCTCGTCGAACCCTCACACGCGGTTTAGGGACGTGTTCCCAAATGTACCGTGACAGACCGAAATATACTGAGAAAACATCCCTGCAAATCATGTGCACTGTGACTGCTCTCGTTACGGCCACTCAAAACCGCCTGTCGGTGGCGAGCGTTTTTTCAAGTTGGTACCCGGCAAATTGGCAGATTCTCGCCTATTCGTACCGTCGCATCGCTCAGTAGTGAGTGTGGCCACCAGTTAGTATTGCACGAGCTTAGTGGAAAAAAGACTTGAAAAATTTTTAATGATAATTAAGTCCTGCTTTCATTAATATCGATTAGTATAGGTTTAAGTAACGATGGCTATCTCTAAGAACTTACCATTATTAAAGAATCACTTCAGAAAGAACTGGCAGGAACGTGTCAAGGTCCACTTAGACCAAGCTGGTAAGAAGGCTTCCAGAAGAGAAAGCAGATTAGCTAAGGCTTCTAAGATCGCCCCAAGACCAATTGACACTTTGAGACCAGTTGTCAGATGTCCAACTATCAAGTACAACAGAAAGGTCAGAGCCGGTAGAGGGTTCACGTTGGCGGAATTGAAGGCTGCTGGGTTAAGTGCTAAGTACGCTAGAACCATCGGTATCTCTGTGGACCACAGAAGACAAAACAGAAGCGAAGAGACTTTCGAAGCCAACGTTGCCAGATTACAAGAATACAAGTCGAAGTTGGTTGTTTTCGACAAGAAGACCAAGGCTGCGGAAGCCGCAAGCCACAAGCAAGCTGACGTTGGTGCTGTTTTCCCAGTTGTGCAACCAGCCATCGAATCCGCACCAAGAGCGGTCGAACAGCCAGAACAAAGTGCGTTCAGAACCTTGAGATTGGCCAAGTCCGACAAGAAATACAAGGGTATTAGAGAAAAGCGTACCAAAGAAAAGGCCGAAGCCGAATCTGACAAGAAGAAGAAATAAGCTGAGGGACGCTGAGTATATATTGTGTTTATTAGCATTACGTACGGTTATATCCTGTAAATTGTTCATTTGATTTAATACAAACGTGGTTTAGTCGAGAAGTGCAGAGGCAGTGTGGTGTAGGTGTGTTGTGGTCCGCTGCAATCTGCGATGAGGCGTGTTTACTGGTATGTTTGCCTGGAAATCCAGTGTTTACGATGGGGTGTGCTTACTTGTCGTGGCATGTGGTAGGCCTCGTTGCAGCCCACCATATTGGGCGGCATCTTGGGCTGTTTTAGATCTGGCCTGTACTAACATGCCCAGCCATTCGTTGTTAAATCTCTTCCTACATTCTTCTAACACGCAATATTTATTCAATTAAATACTTATAGACCACTTCGTGGCAGCCTCTAATCAAACAAACCCATACCCATGTCATCGTCGGATTCTTCCTTTTCTTCTTCCTTGGCTTCTTCTTCGGCAGCAGCTTCACCAGAGGCAGCATCAGCACCTGGAGCGGCGGCGGCGGCACCACCGGCTGGAGCAGCTTGGATGTTGAAGAACAAGTCCTTTAAGTCCTTACCTTCTAAGGCCTTGGAGTAGATGTCCGTCCAGATAGGTTCGATTTCAACATTGGCCTTAGCGGTCAATTGACTCAACTTTTCAGCAGAAATTTCGATATCTGAATCAGCTAAAATTAAAGCAGCGTATGATAATGCGGTTTCAACAGACATTGTTAACTAGAGATAATCACTTTAAGCGTTTTACTAAAAATTGCAGACTATTCTTAGTTTGTAATAAAGACCTATACTGTGTAGTACGAATGGTGAAAAATTTGTCTAATGGCCATTATCATCGAATTAGTAAAAGTACACGATCTTACTGAGGGGAGATTTTGTGTAACTTGGATCTGAGGGCTGAGGCCCTCATCTGTCTATCTATGATAAGAGACTAATGGATGGCCTACTGAGGGTAGGCGGTCCTGATCGATTGTGTGATCGGTGCTTCATCAAGCGTGTTTTGGGATGTGTGTTTTGGATGTTTGTTTATCGATATAAGTGCTAAAGTGAACGTGGATGGCAGATTATTGCTAGCGCACTTCGCAAATTGCAAATATGTGGAAATATGGTGATAATGATGTCTTTGCAGTGTTGCATAACTGTGTATTGAGAGGTCTACAACTGGCTCAGGTTGCTACTCGTATGTGTAATTGTTTGGGTACGGAACACCTCAATTTTCTGGTCCTGGTATAAACTCTTCGATAGACCTGCGATCTACCAACTCTGTAGATACCTACGGAAATGACAAGGACTCCCGGTCATTGGTGTGGTTCTCACTGGACATGGTGCCTCTGGAAATGAATCGGCATAGGAAACCTGTAGGATACTGGCGCACGTCCTATAGTCGTATCAAATAACCACATCAAACTTTATACAACCACATCAAAACCTTCAAAGAAACTCATCCCGTTGGCTCGATTGGGTCTCGGGACAGATTTGGTTCGTACAGGAGGAAAGTAGATCATTGATCGTGCTGTTCGTCTGGCATGATGGCGTTTGTTGTCAGACGACAATATAGCTCCGTGGTAATTGCTGCGAATTGCATAAATAGGTAAATTCTACAAATTGTATCTTATATGGTAAGACACAGTGCAAAAAGAACATTATGTACGTAATGATAAGACAGATACAACAGCACCCCTATTCAAGACGCTTCTTCATTTCCGTGTGTCTGCTTCGTATTTATAGATTTCATTATAAGATAAAAGACCATTTCGGTAGGACTACAACCTCCAAGCGCATACTAATTAAGCCAAATTTGGGATATTGCATCTATTGTTTTTTCCTCGGCCTGTCAGTCGACACCCTCCGCACTTGAATTACCTCTCTCCGGCTGTCTTGCTGCCCACCGTAGCCACAGCTCCTATAACGTCCAACCTTCAGGGGTTTCCATCTCGCCAATTTCGGTCTTCCGATTACTGCATATTCACATTTTGAATCATATCCAGCAGCTGCGCTCCCCACCACCACAGCCACCTTTGTCCAGCTTGGGCTTCAGACAATGCTACTATTAATCATACCCTGCGTGAATAGTGAATCATTATGTGGCCGCATGGCCCATGATGATCTCACTCCAGTTCTGAACAGTCTTCTGAATTCCCCCTACTCTGAAACGTCCGGAACATTAACGCACCTGTGAAACCTCCTACTCCTCTACTGAAACTTGCCCCTCTTATTGCTTTCATTTCTGACATCTACCTGCGACATCCGTAGTCACCCAAGGCCCGTCCTCCTGCTAGTCGGTGTCGTTTTCACCTACCATTCGTTTGCAGCCTGCGTGCTGCAGTGACGTATTTTACGGACCCCGTGTCTACATCGCAATCTACAAAAGGTTTGGGGTGGAACTCCCGATCGTGTTGATCTATCCCTGTCTGGTCGATGCCCCATTTCTGCCCCATTACCTCCGTTGTCGTTATTCTTGTCCGTACGTTCGTAACTTAGTCTTACACTCTTGTCACACACTCTACCACACTCGTTCTTCCTATACATACTCGCATCTGGCGTTCTTGGCTAAGTCTTTGTAGTGTAACCGGAGAAGCTCGCCCTAACAATAAGAATTGTTGCACGGCTTCTCAATCCCAGATTGGACCATTTAGTCACACCCTTCATCCAGGCTTCCCACCACCGGTCTCCTGGTTGCCAATTGATCCGTCTTTCACCTTACCTTCCTTTGTCCGTCGTACATTCTCTACACCTCTGCGTTGCTGGCTCAGTGGATCCTCTCATAACCCCGTAATTATATAATCGAATACAATTGTTATCCCTGTAACCAAAGGGATAAAAATCAATTTTTCTGTACAGATAACAATGTTTGAGCATCAAATGGCTACAAACACTTCCCCTAATAGTAATAGAAATAACAGTTTAGTATATTTAGACACACAAGAGTAAAGCGTATCGCATAACTGATCGCATTGTAAGCCCCTTCCGTTTACACTTTTATATTATGGACTATTCTAAGGTTCTATTAACAGCAATTTAATTAGTGACCAGTGAAACTAACAATTCTGCAATTGTCGAATGGGTTTGTTTGGGAGTCTATTAATAAATGCACCATGGAAGTTTATTTCTAACCATAGTTCCATATATATCGGATGCAATTCCAGGTAGATTTAGTAGAAAAGATTTCTAGGAGACCTGATCAATCTATTTCTTTTCGTTCTAAATACTTCGCTAATTTACTTAATTAACTAAATTATTCATTATGGTTATTGCTACTGCTGTCGCAGGACGTTTTATGGCCATTCTCGCTATTATTGGTGTGTGTGCCGCAGCTCCATTTAATACGAACAACTTAAAATTGATGAAGAAGGATAACGGGTTCGACTACCAGAACGACAAGATTCGCGGGGTGAACCTTGGAGGGTGGTTTGTATTAGAACCATTCATTAATCCATCGTTGTTCCAGAACGCTGGCGACGGTAACATACCCACTGATGAATATCACTATTGCCAGAAGTTGGGTAAAGGTGTTTGTAGCCAACGTTTGCAGACCCACTGGAACACCTGGATCACCGAAGACGATATTTCTAAAATTAGTAAATTGGGCTTAAACATGGTGAGAATCCCAATCGGGTATTGGGCGTTCCAGACCTTGGATTCGGACCCATACGTCCAGGGTCAGGTCAAGTACTTGGAGCGTGCGATGAAGTGGTGCAGAAAACACGGCCTTAAGGTGTGGATCGACTTGCATGGTGCGCCGGGGTCGCAAAACGGGTTTGATAACTCTGGTTTACGTGATCAATACGGATTCCAACAAGGAGAAAATACCCAAATCACGCTTGATGTTTTGGCGCACATCCTGAAAAAGTATGGTGGCTCCGATTGGAATGACGTTGTTATTGGAATTGAGTTGTTGAACGAGCCATTGGGTCCCGCATTGGACATGGACAAGTTGAAGACTTTCTTCTATGGAGGCTACAAAACGGTGAGAGATGTCGGGGTGCAAAATGTCATTATCCACGATGCGTTCCAGCCTATGGGAGCATGGAACGACGATTTCCATGAATGCTGGAATGTTGTCATTGACCATCATCACTACCAAGTATTCGCACAGGACGACTTGGAAAAATCTATTGACGAGCATATCGAAACTGCTTGCGCATGGGGCAGAGATTGTGGAAGCGAATCACACTGGAATGTGGTTGGTGAATGGTCTGCTGCCTTGACCGATTGTGCCACATGGTTAAACGGTGTTGGCAGAGGCGCTAGATACTCAGGTGATTATGAAAACACCCCATATATTGACTCGTGCGATAAGTACACTGACTATGGTAAATGGCCAAGTGAATATAGAAAAAATGTTCGTAAATACATTGAAGCTCAAATGGATGCATATGAACAGGGATCAGGATGGATCTACTGGACCTGGAAAACCGAGAATGCCGTTGAATGGGATTTTTCGAGATTGACCCAAGCCGGTATCTTCCCATCTCCAGTCACTGACAGAACATACGAAAACCAGTGTGGCTTTTAAAATGTTCTTCCTTCTTTCTTCGTTCGTCTTAAATTAGATTTACAATTCTATACTAATTAATACATTAACTACTTTATATTTTGCAGACTGTTTTTAGAGCTTCGTATTTAAATCGTTTAGAATATATACTACAAAAAATGCAAAATTTTATTGCGGCAGCGATAAACAGATCAATATGCCAAAACTCATGAAATGAACATTCGTATAAGTAAACGCATTGCATTGCATTAATGTAAACTATACATCCAGGCTCAATTAATAGCCATAATGTTGAAACTGGCACTTCGTATTCACGTTCCAAAAGTCTATACAAGGGAGAAGCATTACAAACTTGTATAATTTGTCAATTGCTTTCATTTTGCTCACAATGCCACTTCTTAAAAAAATCACTTCTAAAGAGACTTCTGAAGACTTTAAGCACGACATCACTAGCATAGTCATAATCGTCTAACTCATTGTAGATTTGACATGAAAATCTCGCGTATAACTTATCGTGATGGTAAAAAAATGGGATGTAAGTATGATATTTGTTCACCATTTCCTGTTCCACGAAGTCTCTGGAAACACTTAGAAAATTGGCTTGCTGCAGACGACTACTGTTGTCAAGAACGATGTTTTCCCGCTTAGCTATATGATCTATTGGTACTTCAATATTGATCATGGTTGTTACTGTATCATTACCATCATTCAAAATACTCATACCATGCCATTTATCTTTTGTAAGAAGTAACCCAACCTTGCAGCATAGTTCATGGCAATATTCATAGATCGTAGATTCACCACCACATGCATTCCGTCTAAAATTAATAGCTGCTTCAATGCATGAAACCTGAGCAAATGTCTTCGTGGCGATGAATTTGAATTTTTCAATCAACTCCATTTCTGACGGATATGGTAAGCAATCTTCGTCATCAACAAACGAGTGTCCAATTGGCATGGTCTGAATGCGTGAAAAATGCTTGGGATCAACATATAACACGGCACAACCCCTGGGGACATATAACCACTTATGTAAGTTGGAGGTGTAAAAATCTGGCTTGAGATTCCCCAAATTCATTGGTAATATCCCAACTGAATGTGCCCCATCAACCAAAGATAACACATTGTATTTTCTACAAAGTGCAATCAATCTTTCAAATGGAAACCTGATGCCAGGATTCGAAATTATCAGATCAAATAGACACAACTTAATCGTCATTTCTTTGAACGTTTGCTCAAATTTATCGACAATTTCATCATTGGTTAAAGGATACTCGAGTTCAATCAATACAGCTTCAATACCAAGCTTCTTCTGTAAAAACCTGACAGTGTTGCCACAGCTTTTGTACACGGTACTCGGCATGAGTATTCTATCCCCTTGTTTAAACGGATACAGTCTCAATATAGTATTTATAGCACTCGTTGCATTATCCACTATGGCCAAATTGTGATAGTCACACTTGAGCATTTCTTCTGCAAGTATTTTTATGGCATTCATGTATTCATCCTGCTGTCTTATCTTCACAAACCTGTCAGGGAATTTATTCTCGTCCTTAATGCACTCCATGAACTTATTAAGAACTGGGGTTGGAGTAAGTCCATACGATCCATGATTGACGGGAACTACCTCATGATCTAACAATGTAAAAAACTCTTCTCTAAACTGTTTCCCAAAAGGAACAACTGGTTGATAAGGACTCATTGTACTTTCAGTCTAAGTATAGGGATCTAAATATGGCCGTTTTTGACACTTAAATATGGGGTTAAGCGTGTGTGTACCAAAACTCCAAAATGGCTGCAATATCAAGACCCAAGATAGTCGTTATAACCTGGAGACAAAAAGACCAGCATACAACCCAAGATTTTGTTATTGAAATTGAGGGATTGGTAATAGGTATGCTTCTTTATAATGGGATCAAACTTATATTCAAGAGAATGACGATATAAATCCAGATTTGGGGAAAAACATAGAAGTAGAAAATTAATGGCAAGCATCATTCAATTATAATAAACCTAGTGACGAAAGCCATGACATGTGATGATATATATGATGATAGAATAGACAAATTAGATTACTAATTCGCGGGATTAGTTGCATTTAAATTGGTTATGCAGCTACCGGTATCATATCAACAGGAAGTTGGCTGATTTCAGTTAGACATAGATATTCGGAGAGTGATATATCCGTAAATTGATCCCATACTTCCATCATTGACACCTACGCCAACTATCGAGCACCGTAAACCCTCACGTTCGGGGACTACTTTCATTCAATTCTAAATGAATCAGAGCAGTTGGACGACGACGAATTGAAACATGCATGTTTTTCGAACATTGGTAGTGCATCTTGTGTTATTCGGAAACGTTTTGATTCTGACTAGTTCGTCTTGGTTATCTCAGATGATGACTGTGGCATGCAATTTTAATATAACAAAAAACCACGAACTACAGAACATTTACCCATTTGTTTCCGTTTAAACTGTACCAATATAAGGTATATTTGATTGAGCTGAATTGTTATTTGTAGTAATGAAGTAGAACATCGTAACCTTTTATTCTTCCGGGTCTACGATGGGCATTATATGCAGTATACGCATCTTCTTAAATTTAACCATCATTAATACCCTGAATATAAAAACCTGGTTAAACATAACGAAACGGAACCTTTAAGTATAAGCCTTAGAGATCAACCCCAACATAGCTGATCTTTATATGCTGAGAATGGTACTCTTTAAAACTATTCAACCACTACAGCGCTGCTTATTCGGAACCAATTGGGGATTATGTACGCGAGGCATGCTTAGGGCCCAACATCCAATTTGTATTAGAAATTTGACATATCGGAACATAATATACTTACTGATACGGCATTATAGTAAGATGAATAAGGATATGAAATCGTTGAAACAATCCGAGAACCATTGGGTGCCTATCTCTAACAACAGAGCAAAAAAGAATAAAGCCTCTATTGAATCAGATTCGACTCAAGAAGAAATGGACGCACAACAAAATGCAACAAAAGTCAACGGTACACCTCTGACACCGCCTGTGACAAGAGAGCAATTATTATCAAAGACAACAAACTTTTTCTCCAGAATGAAGATTCGACTTAAATGGGTGCTTAAAAAATCAAATCGACCATTCAACACAGACGATTATTCTGCAGTTTTCTCTTGGTTAGTCATGGGTAATGTGCTATTGTTCTTCTTGGCTACAACAACATTTTTCTCCCTAGTTATTTTCACTTTCAACACTGTATTTGCGCAGGAATTTGTAGCTAGAAAAATGGGCGAGTTCATTACAAAAAATTCCAACTTAACGGTCACATTCGAAAACGCTGTGGTACCAGGCTGGTCTGATGGTAAAATTAGTTTTAGGAAATGTTTCGTTAGTAGAAGACCTAAATTGTCGACCAAATTCATCAAAGGATCACAAGCAGAAGCTTACGCGGCAAGTGTTCATAGCTCTGGTGATATAGCAGAAGATGAGGAATACGACGATGGAAACTACACGCAATTTGATTTAACAATTGAAGAAGCAAATGTTTCATTATCATTTAATAAATGGGTGAATGGGACAGGAATGGTTGAAAACCTTGAAATTAAAGGTTTACGAGGAGTTGTCGATCGTGAATATGTTCATTGGGATGCAGACGACGATGCTACAAACTATAAAAATGTTTACCAACCGGGAGACTTTGAAATAGATGATTTTAAAATGGAGGATGTACTTTTCAAATTAATTCAACCTAATGGGTTCAGACATTTCGATGTGGCTATTTATAATTGCGAGGTATCGAAATTGAGAAAGCATTGGCTTTTCTATGATTTTTTGAATGCTAATATTATGAGTGGATCTTATGACAACGCATTATTCACGGTTCATAAGAAACAAAGATTGGACGACTTTAATAAGGATATGTCGGATACTTGGAAGAGAATTACTAGGCTCAGAGTCGATTCGTTAGAACTTGATCATCTAAACACCGGATTGGAGGGACCTTTTGGATGGATAACAGATGGTAAAGTTGATATGATTGGTGATGTAATGGTACCCCAAGAAAACAAGGACTTGAACATGACTGAATTGGTTACCATTATTACCGAGTCTATTAGAAAAGAAGCCACTAGGTACCGTAACCCTGAAGTCCCAAAGAAATACCTGCACCCAGATCACCATATGAGATTGACCAGCAGCGATTATAGTGATATCCTGAAATATTTCGTATTGGATTTGACTATCAGGTTAAATAATGTCAGAGCTATGGTACCATTCCAAACACCTGAACTATCTTACATAAATTACGCATTAATAAGACCAATTGTTGCATACATAAATTCAAAAAATACATTTATTGAGGTTAAGAGTAGGATTGTGAAGAATATTCTTGATTTTAGTGGATCATGGACAGTGTATGATTCGTTATTAATGGATGATATTTCGGAAGAAGTCTACGATAATTTCGTTGAATACGTTGCAGATGAAGAAGCAAGAATGGCCAGAATGAAGAAGGTTGGATTCTGGTCCATTCAATTGCTTTTCCAAGTAATAGTATTTGGTTTGGGCGCTCTTACTTGATGGTGCTCCATAAATTCCAAACTACTCTTGTACATACAATTCTCTAAATATATGAAAATAAATAGTTCATATTAATCACAACTTTAATATCAACACTAATAATGCAATGTAGCTAATAAAGCTAATGATCGATAGAACTAGTACACTATTACCCCCGGTCTTAAACATTTCCATTTTCTTGGACGGATCATAATATGTGTCAACCGAATATGATTTGACTACTCCTATGAAATATAGCATACATCCGTACGCTGTGTACACTGTTCCAATTAGGAGGAATTCTTTCGAAAACAATTTAATAATTACTATTGCAAATGATAAGCAACCTATCGCTGTACGAGTGTATGCTCCTTCGTATGTCCTTTGATATGCTCTTACATCTAACTTTAAATTATTAGAAAGGAAGTCTATCCTTGATGACATTCGTTGCATACTTAAATCGGGACGTTCTTCCATTCTATTGTAATGCAATTGTAGTGTTGTCTCTTAAGTACGTAAGTGTCGATTTTGTAATGAAACCAAGTGAAATTTCTCAATCACGGTTTGAATCACTTTTTTCGTTGAATAACTTTGATATTTAGTTTTCCATTCAATATTTTCCATTCAATACTTCTTACTAGAGAATTAAAGCAGTCATATACTGACAGATTATCCGATCCCTTTCGTGTGATAGTATTCGACAACAAGTTGAATAATATAAAAATATAGTTTGATATCAAAAAATATGGCACAACCTAGAAGGCACTGGGTCAAGTTAAAGGTTCCAAGTTCGGTTTTACAAACCCTACCACATTTTCCAACACCCATATCGAAGACACGCCAAAAGAAAATAACAGCTGAAGAGAAAAAAGTAACCGGAGGAACAGCCTCTCCAACAGCCCCTAAGAAGGGAGGAAAGAATACATCGAAGACGGCGTCGAAGGTCTCATCTCCAGCACCTGCTAACAATCAAGAGGCATCCAATGTGAACAATTTTAAGATCAACTCAGGATTGAAAGAGCTGTCTACCTCTGGGTTAACGATGAACAGTATAAGCAGCGAACATTATTTGTTGGATAAATCGGGAAAACCTACAAAGAAATGGATAAAGAAGCCTACTCAGTTCAAAACATTTAGTGGCTTTAAGATCAAGTATGTTACGTGGAGACAAAAGGATCAAGGGAAAGAACCAAAGGCTGTTATTGCCCCACTGACAGTAATTGCAAGCGTTAAGGAGGATGAAAATACATCCGGTAACTCTGCGGTTCCAGTATCAGCATCTGGAACACCTGAAACCAAAATTGAAGCGTAAGAATGCTTTGGAGCTTGTAAGAGAATCTAGCTTTCCCATGTTGTACTTCATCACTACTTGGAATTATATCGTCCAAGTTCGTCATTTCGGGATATTTAGGGAAATCGGTGAAATCCCACATGAAACACATCCATCTCATATGTACAAATTAACACCGACATACATATGTCTACAATTTTGTATACTTAATTTCAATTTAATATATTGGTTATTTGATATTTGTGCGATCTTTTATAGGTTATGTAAATGAAAAAAAAAAAGTCTCTGAATTCGTTTTTGCAAAAATAAGTAACACTACATGGTCAGGCTACTAAAAAGAACCTTGTTTCCAAGAACAAGAATAGGATGTACGAGCACATTAAACTTGTCATTTTTTCGATACTCTTCAAATATCAATGATAAGGAATCATCAACTCAAGCCAATTATGCAATTTCCAACAAACAATTACTATATACAACAGATGCATTAACACCTGGCTCAATATTCTTCTTACCACATGGAACACGTATATTTAATAAGTTGGTTCACTTTATGAAAAATCAGCAATTGAAGTATGGATTTCAGGAAGTTATTACTCCATTAATTTACAAGACTAAATTATGGGAAATGTCAGGACATTGGGAAAATTATAAGGAAGATATGTTTAAGGTTGTAGGCAATGACTTATCAAAGGAAGAGCATATAGATCATGAACACAATCATGATGATAGTTCAGGATTGCACGATTATGGCTTAAAGCCCATGAATTGTCCGGGACATTGCTTGATTTTTTCAAAGTTTGAGAGATCGTATAATGAATTGCCGATTAGATATTCGGATTTTTCGTCGTTACATAGAAATGAAGCTAGTGGTGCACTCTCAGGATTAACAAGGGTACGCCGTTTTCATCAAGATGATGGGCACATATTTTGCGAATTATATCAAATCCAAGATGAAATTACCAACACCATTAACTTAATTAAGGATACTTATAAAGTATTTGGTATTGATAATGTGAAAGACGTTGAGTTTTTTCTTTCGACACGACCAACTGATAAGTTTATAGGTGATATTGATACCTGGAATGATGCAGAAGCTCAACTTACCAACGTATTAGACAATACAGCTGGAAAGGGAAATTGGTCAATCAGAGAAGGAGATGGAGCGTTCTATGGACCAAAAATTGATATATTATTAACTGATGCTTTTGAAAAAAAACACCAAGTTGGTACGATTCAATTGGATTTCCAGTTGCCCTCAAGATTTAAATTGAATTATATTTCTCAAGATGGTAATCGTGATAACCAACCAATAATGATTCATAGAGCTGTGTTTGGTTCGTTGGAAAGATTCTTTGCGATATTATTGGACCATTATCAAGGAAAATGGCCATTTTGGATCAATCCAAGACAAGCCGTGATTATACCCGTTAACGATACTCACCACGATGCGGCTGTCGCATTACAGAAGAAATTGCTTGGTGACATAATGGACGACACAGTCGATATATCTCCAATGACTGGATATAACTTTTATGTTGATGTAGATAATAGGAGCGAAACTGTGGGAAATAGAATTAAAGATGCAACTCAAAAGGGATATTCATATATCTTGATGCTTGGTGATAAGGATTTGCAAAGTGGTACAGTTGCAATTAGATCAAGAGACGATAAAAAAATTAGTAATTTAACAGCAACCCAGATATATCAAAAGTTTATCGACTTAGAACAACGTTATCTTTAGATCAGGATGAAGATATTTGTAAATAGCGTGCAGAATAGATCATTTATATTAAGGTAATTTTACGGTGATTATATATTATAAGGTTTATAAGTATGTGCGTATTACTTACCATATCCCTTGGCGATCAAGATCTTTTCAATATCTGCCCAAAAATCTCTCACTATCATTTTATCTCTAAACCTCTTTTCACTTCTATCGACTTTTAATTCCGTCACATTCCAATCTTTTATTTGCTTCGGTGTCACATCACCTTGGTAACTGACATAGAAACCAGCATATCTTTGAAATAACAACTCGGGTTTGGAGTATTTATATTTAGCAAACTGCCAGGCTTGACCAGTTGTGAAGATTGCAATTACACGGTCCCAATATTCTGGCTTGGTGAACATATCAACATTATCGACCACCATTATATTCTGTGCGGACGATATCAATCTTTCTGAATCATGACGAATAGTGACAATACCGTTTGTCGGCTTTTTGTTAGTTGTCGCGTTTGGTTCGACAAATTTACTGTCTTCAAGAAATTCTTTGATGTTATTCAATGCTAATAAAGAAGTACTGGCAGGAGAAACAATAATAATAGGCTGTTTCTTTGGTGCATTAGGCCCATTGGCTTTGGAACCATTTTGAGTGGATGACGATGGTTTGGCACGTTTCAACTGACTAACGAATCTCTTTGCATCTGATACTAGGTAGCCAAAATCGATATTCTTTGATCCTCTCAACGTCGCATTATGGTCTATCGACTCCTTTTCGTGTTGTGAGATACGGTCGATCTGTGGGTCATCTAATTTGTGCTTCTTATTCGTCACGACATCGATATTGCCTGCATTAGACTTCGTTAATCCTGCACCGGCACTAGTGCTTTTGTTAATTCCTTCGTTCCTTATAAAAGTACACGTATCAGAGTTACCATTCAACCATGTAGTTAATTCAGTCTTCACCAAGAATTTGAAATCCGCAATGCCATATTCCAAACACTCGTTCTTATAGTCAACAATGGACGATTTATCATGTAACCAGCAGAATACTACAGCTTTTAATGTTTGTTGCTTATCTTCATTATAGAAGTTCGTAAGTTTATCCAATGGATATATGTTTTCTGAAGCCCCGAATTTTACATATGTAGCTTCTTTTATTGATTCTGTTGCACTTTGATTATCTTCATCCCCTTTAAACAACTTTATAGGCTCTTTATTAATTGTGGTTTCTCGCAAAGCTTGCAAAACATCAGATCCACTCATTATGGACTATACGTATTCTTTCCAACCTGTCAGAATCAAGGATACTGATTTATCAATACCGTAAAGTTTTGATTAATAGTGAAATTTACTGAACGCAATTTTCAATTCAAAAAAATCAAAGAATCACATGATCAACACTTGACAAAAGAATCATAGATAAGTGATTAGAACTGATTATACGTTTATATAGCTTCAAATGATATGTCATCGGGCATTGATAGAGATACTGTGACATCATGGTCAGAGCAGGCGCAAGCTACTTTACAGGGAGCACAAAAAATATGTACTAAAGCCCAATCGCTGCTACAGTCTACCACTTATCAGCTAGTTACCAAACTCCCTGAGAAACTCCAATTTGTAACATTCATGGTAGATGCTGTAAAACAGCAACACGAATTATTATCATCGATAATAGAATCGCAAAGTCGGATACGCATGGAAGAAGCAAATCAGTTTAGAGTACAGATGGAGCGAGATTTGACCCCTGCGTTCGCAGAACTTGATGCAATACTAGCAAAGCTAACTGAAACGAAGGTCCCCAACTATTTAATACACACAGTGGTAACTGAAATGGAAAGACACATAGACACAATGGTAGATGATCGGAATCTTTGTGATTTTATCTCTATGGATAACATAAAATTGCTCACCACTAACATTGAAATCTACAAGGAAAACTGCACCAAATTGTACGAATTACTAGAGAAGACGTTGAAAGAGAGCGTCGTTGAACCATATCAGAATATTGCAATAAAAAAATACCATAATATCTTGAAAGACTATAAAGAGCTCATGCCGATGCAATTGGGCATAAACATGGCTCCGGATGCGTCTCCCTACAAGATAAGTAATTTGATCAATACGATTTTAAAAGAGAATTCTTCGCTAGAACATGAGCTTGTACCGATATTGGAGATGTTCACCAACCATTATGACCAGTGCGTGCAGGGTACTTTGTTTTTTAACACGAAGAATCCAACCGATACGGACGGGGATGTGAACTTTGAGGTGCTACAAAATGACGCTCTAGAATTGCCAGCGGTACTCAAGGAGCTCAACACAATATACGATATTATCGTAAATAACGAGATAAGGGCAAAAAAGCTCTTGAATACGGAGTTCTCTCATATTGATTCTTTAATTGCCATGATTCAAGATCTCCTCGAATTTTATATCGAATATAAGGCAAATAATTTGTCTAAGTATATGATGTTAGTCCTCTCCTGCGATAAAATACTTTCCAAATGCTCAATACCGATGATTCCTAACCAAACACCCCTAGAGGCATATATCGGGACCGTAAACCTGCTTGTATACCATTACACGCAATTCCTTTCAATCTACAAGTCGGAATACCTATCGGAGCTCTATTACGAACAATATACATACCCACGAAAATATCTTACGAAGCTCACAGAATTCCTTAATAATGACATGTTTAATTTACAACAAGAAGAATATGAACGGAGAAAAAAATGGCTCTCCAAGTATGGTGATTTTATTCCTAATGAATTTAAGCTACCTGGTGAACTCAATCAACCCTCCATTATACAAGTTGTAACAGAAGGTTTAGATGATGTTCAAAAAGACTTCAAAGATGGCACTTTCAAAGATTCCGCAGAATTAATAAACCTATCGGACCTTATCGAGACCATGAAAATATAATATAGTATATATCTGTATAAACTAGTATAAACATTTTTGCATTATTTGGAACCTTTCACGTGATACACAAATATTTGAAATGTAAATACTTTTTAGACTTGATGTCTTTGGGTGAATAAATTGATAGGAAATCAGAAGTGTTCCTGTTATTTATGGGCATCGTTAGTCTGTATAAGAATCTAGTGTTTACCAAAGGGTCTTCATCCACTGTCCCCGAGGATGATTTACCAAAAGCCAAAGCTCCGCAATCGATGAGGATGCTAGCAAGATCGATTAATGATGAGTTTTCAGATGCCGAAGACGATGAAGATGAAGAAGATACTTGGACTGATATGAGGCCAATGGCTAAAACATCGATCCGAGAAAGTATATATAAGGAAGGGGTGAATGGAGATGTTTCATCCACTAAATGGCTCGATTCACCAGTAAAGAGCAGCGAATCCTCCTACACTCACAAATATGGTATTGGGGCAAAGCTTATGATGAAGATGGGATATGTGGAAGGTACCGGTTTAGGTTCCGACCAGAGAGGTATTGTAAATCCAATTGAAACGAAGTTAAGACCTCAAGGATTGGGTGTTGGAGGGATCAAAGAAAAAATGCATAACGCTGATGAAGATATGAGCTCGAGCGAGGATGAAGAGGAGATAATTGAGATGCCTCTGATCGACATATTCAACCTAATAGAAGAGTTGGAAATGAAAGGTGTGGATGTCCCAACAAAATATAAAGAGATGTCAGATAATGTATCAAAACAAATTGTACGACATGGTAAGCAAGAATTGTCAAATGAGTTGACACAGGCATACGAAAAACTAAACAGAATAAATAATGAGTGGGATAGTGTAACAAAGAATGAAAGATTTCATGGATTTCAATTGAAAGAAATTGAAACCCGGTTAAGCTCACAAAATGATGAACTACTCCAAACAGAACGTATTGTGGAATTAATAGAAACATTCAATAAGGAGTTTTCTACGATTGAAGAGGAGGAAGATGAAATCGCATATCTTTCAAATACATTGAAGAAGCTTGCGGTTCCGCCACATTCTGCATTCAAAGAAATCAGAGAAACATTTGTTGCAATCGTCTTGCCAACTATCACAAAATTATTCCAGAAATACTTTCAAGAGGCTGTTTATCCTGATAATTTGCTTATACGAGTTTTGTCTGATTGGGCGTTTACTTACAGAGAAATTGAACGAATTGATTTGAATCATTTAGGGTGTTGGGATTCAATGATATACCTAAGGGTTAAAGAGAGTATACAAGCCATAATTGATGAAAAATCAGATGAAGATACAATACACTCACAAATAATGGACTATTTACAGATCTGGTTAAGTGCACCTATATTGATAAATCCTACTTTAGCTATCTCCAATTATTTAACAAATGAAGTAATATTACCATTTCTTAATCAAAAAGTGGAAAACTGGCACCCTGAGAAATATCCAACCATGTCGCCGCATAATTTCATCATGGATTATATATCCTTATTATGTTTGGATAATACGCTGACACTTGGTAAGACCTTGATTAGCGCAGTGGCCGAAAAGTATATAGATTTTGTCCAACATGGAAATGGCAGCTCTTTTTGGGAGGAGTATCTAAGTTCGAAATGGAGTAAAGAAAGTAAAGAATACTATGGTAAGATTATATCTGTTGAACTTACACTTTTGTTTGAAGTTTGGGTTATCATTTTTGATGAAATATTAGGCGATAGTGTCAGTAAGAAGATACGGAATTCATTGAAAATGTCTATGTGCACCTTCTTGTCAAGTAACGATGACAGTCCATGGATGGGAACAAGTTCGGATTTTTTAAAATTAGAACTTATTTTCGAGTTAATTTTTAATTTCAATCAAATCCCAATAGTGAACGAAAAACAAGCAGTTATTCTTTTTCAATTCAAGGTCTTTAATCCTTGGATGAAAACACTCATTTCATGGTTGCAATTAAGTGACTATAGCTCGTTACAAATATCGCAATGGTACCGTTTGTGGTTTGATTGGTTCAGTAATTCCGTTAAGGAATACAGACTTGCTGCGTTTCCAGCTTCCATGGTTGATTGGTATCTCAACACAGTCTTATACTGCTTCAAGGAAATCGTCGACGATAAGCCACATTTGATGCCGAAATTACCATCCATCGAAAACGATTCATTCCCAAACAATAAGAAGATATACGACCTAATGTTAAATGAGGATGGAATGCAATCTAATGAAGCTGAGATGAATACAGTAAACGTAGACGGCATACCGTCGTATCAATTAATGACTACGTTTAGAGATATTGTTCTTTCATACTGTGCAAAACATGATATTCTCTTTACAAGCATCAAGAATAGGTATCACCCTAAACTAGGTCTACCATTATATAGACTAGAATCGAAGTTCGGCAAGAAGCTTTGGTCGTTTATTCAAGATGACGTTTTATGGATATCTAACCTTCAATATCCTGATCAAATTGAATATCAGCCTATCAGTCTTGATGAATTGACCCAGTATTTTTAAGAAGTGAATCATACCATATTTAAAAATCGATCAAAATAGAAAGATAATAAGCTGCAGAAATCTTTGAATGAACAAAGTATATATTCATTAATAGGTTTATAAAAACTATATAGTCTAATTATATCATATTTTCTATAAAAGAGGATTTTTATTTCTATTATAAAAATCTTTTTGGAGCACTTGTTCATTATCTACTTTTACTTAATTTGTAACATTAAAAATATGTGAATTTTTATTTACGATCATCAAAAAATATGGAACGAAATCTAGTAAATTTTTATCAGTGAATGTGTAACATAATAATGATATCATTATAGTTTACTATACCATATAAATTAAAATAAAATTATGAAGCTAAGATTGAATTTAACTTCTAATTCTTAATTAATTTAAAACAGCTTATAACATTAAACTCTCGTTGTAGATAACTCCGGAACTTTAAATTCTGTTTCATTTTCTATATAATTATCTATGACTATCTACATCTAATTTACGTAAATTACTCATACATAATAATACAATAAATCTTCAAAAGAACAATATGTATATTGAGAAAAAAGTTTATCGAAGCGATTTAGTCTAATTCTGTCTTCTAAAACATCATATATTTCTTCTAAAAGATTATAGGGATCTCTTAATAAAATAGTGTTGAGTATCTTGCTCAGTATCGACTTTAATATAGTCTATTATTTTAAAAATATTGAGTTCTCATCTATAGTATCTTCAAAAAAATATGTAATAAAACCAGACAACTTTTTACCGGTAAAAGGATATTTTAAAACTTTCATTTATAATATACACATAAATTAAAATGAAATTTATAGAATTAATAATTATGTGAGACATTATTTTACGATAAGATGTTATTTAAGGAAGTATCTTTAAACACAAGGGGAGCCGTAGTATCATTCCATTTAGTCAAATACATGGCCAATGATGATATCTCTTGATATGGAGCGATTGAAAGGTTGTGCGAAAAACGTCTAAAGTAATTTTTCAATCAGCCTGATAATAAAATATCGAATAAACCTGAACAAACCAAATTAACAAATATTTGACAGTTAGAAATATTGAATAATAATGATATCATCTACCAGAGGCATAACATCAAGGTTGCTCGGGACGTTTAGAAATGTGCCCGTTGGTCACCAGTATTTGTGTGTCAGACCATACTCCATGAAGGAGGGTTTCAAAAAAATAAACAGTAGAATAAACAGATTTGGTGATGAAAATACTAAGGAATCGCAGGTTGCCTTAAAGATCCTCCGTAAGCTTGGAGGCGTTTCTGTTATTGTTGTCTTGTGTCTGATTCTTTGGGCTAGTGCTCGTGTTGACAATCCAGTAGTTGAAACTGTGGAAATGCCAGATTTAAGCAAAGACGTTAGAGATACGTAAGATTCTTCTGATCAGCTACAATCCAACAGTAGAAGACTGAAAATAATATGCCTCACAGATGACATTATACCTACCCATTCGAGGTAGCATATCCTTGTACAAAAGTTATATAATTCCATTTTTAATCTGGTCGAAAAGGGACAGAAATACATATACACATGTTTCTCTAGCGGTGTAGAATTGGCACCTATTGTGATTGTATCGGAGCTATTTTTAATTGTAACCATATTCAGGCTTGAGACATAAATTTAGTGTTAACACAGAACTGAATACCCAATGTGAGCCGAATGAATCGTTTTTTCTTGGAATAATCTGCAATATATACACTTCTATCAACGCCGACTTTTGCTGCTCCATTTTCGAAGACTAAGGACGTCTTCTATAGCTGTATTCCGTCGTATCAAGGAACCTTTCATGGTCAGTGTGTATATAATTCGCGCTTAGTCATCTGAAAAATTTCCATATAAATGGCAATTTATCATTAATCATTAAATTCATAGTTAGATCATAGATAAACCACTGTAAAGATTAGAATAATGTATAGACTCGTTACCAGAAGAGTGGCCGCTCAAACCACACAAGTATTCTCCAAGAGAACCATCACGAACCAAGGGTTCAGTGCCACTAGGGGTTCCAAAACCAACATGTACTTGAGTGCTGGTATTACATTAGTTCCAGCGATAATGGCGTACAACTACATGAACACTAGTCATATCGATAATGAGATAGATGAAGCGAAGGTCGAAGAGAGCAAAAAGAAAGCTGAATCTTCGGGAAAGAAGGAAATTGTTGAGAAAGGCAAAAAAGAAGCCATTGGCAAAGGTGCAGTTGAAACCAAGGTTCCAGCTGAAGAAGCCAATCCAGAAACCAAATCCGAAATCAAAGACGAAACTGAAAGTGAAGGCTCTACAGAAAAGACCAACGACGATGAAGAGGGTTACGAAGGTGCAGCCTATAACCCAGAAACTGGAGAAATCAATTGGGACTGTCCTTGTTTAGGTGGTATGGCCCATGGACCATGTGGTGAAGAGTTCAAGGAAGCGTTCTCTTGTTTTATATACTCTGAATCCGAACCAAAAGGTATTGACTGTATTAAGAAGTTCGAAAACATGAGAACCTGTTTCAGAGAACATCCTGAACACTACAAGGAAGAATTGTACGACGATGACGAACAAGAACCAATGGTCGATGTCAACGAAAAGACAGGAAATGCTGCAGACCAGTCCTCTGAAACCATTGCTGACGACGCCACTGAAGTAACCAAGGAAAAGGCCAAGACTGAAGTCGAAGAGTCCAAAAGCCAATAAACAAGCGGGCTTTAAGTGTACCTCACATGCCCCTTGGTAATTACATCTGTACATAGCTATTACATTGGGCATTTATAACATGTCATAAATAAATATCATTAAATTATACTGCTAACACATACACCGAGATGAAGCCGTTTGTCCCATGCCATGCTGTAGATCTATACTGTCAAAACCTAGCATGTTCTTAGGATTCTTGTCAGAGGAATTTCTCAGCAACTCAACGCCCAACTGGCCTGCCCCATGGAACAATTCGTCGACCAGTTCCCGCTTCTTACAGCTGATCTCGAGCAAATCGGTGTCCCAGTTCCTTACGTATGCATCAATGTTTATGTCTGTGTTTTTGTTCAATATCTCACGTATTTCGTCTCTGTCTACACTCCGTTCGTTCGCTCTGTCTATCTTGTTCCCTACTATCATTACCCCAGGTCGGTCAACATGGCAGTGCTCTATGAACCGTTTGAACCACCCTCGAAGACTAAGCACAGACTCGTAGCTCGTAATATCATACACTAGTATCACCACATCGGTACCTCTATAGAACGCCTGCGATATCGAATTGAATCTTTCCTGTCCAGCCGTGTCCCATATCTGCAAATTCACCTTCTCAGGCATATTCTTGCACGTTAGTGTTTCTTCACTGTTACCGTGTCCCCTTTCGTTATCTACACCCTCTTCCATCTGCCTGGGTCCGGCGTTGTTTTGCTTTGTCGGTACTGTCACTGTGGCTGTGAGATAATCTCCCCCTATGGTGGCTCTATATGCATTAGTAAACATATGGTAGATGAACTGGGATCTTAAACACGTCTTTCCGACCCCCAGATCCCCCAATATCACGACCTTCAAGCTCGATATCGGCGTATCCATCGACCCGTCTATGTATCTGTCTATTTTCATATGACCTGTTATGCGTACCAAAACTTTCGTTATGTTCGTGTATTTTTGTGCTGTTGATAACAATTGATCAAAAAAAAAAAAGCCACACGCTCAATTTTTAAGAATGTTCATCAAAAGATTGCCATAAAGAAGAAATCTGTTATAAATACAGTTAGAATTAGACAAAATGAAGATCTACTACATTGGTATTTTAAGAACAGGAGGCGAAAAGGCATTAGAATTAACAGCAGCAAGAGATTTGTCGCAATTTTCATTCTTTGAAAGGAACGGGGTATCACAGTTCATGTCGTTCTTCTCTGAAACCGTGTCCCAAAGAACCCAGGCAGGCCAAAGACAGAGTATTGAAGAAGGGAACTACATCGGACACACATACACCAGATCAGAGGGACTTGCGTGTGTCGTTATCACGGACAAGGAGTACCCTGTTAGACCAGCTTACACATTAATTAACAAGATATTGGAAGAATACTTGTCCTTACACCCGCAGAAGGATTGGGCCAACATTACGGCCACCAATCCTAGTTTTAACTACGACAACTTAGAAAACTACATTAAGAAATACCAGGACCCTAGCCAGGCGGATTCGATCATGAAGGTGCAACAGGAGTTGGACGAGACCAAGATTGTTTTGCACAAGACCATCGAGGGAGTCTTGCAAAGAGGTGAGAAGTTAGACTCGTTGGTTGACAAGTCCGAGGCGTTATCCAGTTCGTCAAGAATGTTCTACAAGCAGGCCAAGAAGACCAACTCTTGCTGTATCATTATGTAAATTACGCATCTAGGTTACATGTGTTCACAAGATGAATGCCATCGGTTATATATTAAGGTTATTTCGTAGTCGTATGTGCTAGGCGGCTGGTTTTAGTTAATTTATTAATATACAAGTCTATTGAATTAAATAGTACACTGAAACCCATATATCAAATAGTAGGTGATTATTACTGTATTATTGCTTTCAATCATTAGGTCTTGATCGTTACGCATCTATAAGCTTTCCTTTACCGCATCAAAAGCTTTTAACAATTTTCTCCTAGCACCCAACGCCTTCACTCCTCTCTTCTCCAACAGCGGATCATCGTATTCGATCAAGTCCTTCCAGTAGATGTCCCTCAAGCAATCGGTGTATTTATGCAACCTGAGCAACTTCAACCACGCGGGAATATTGTTCAACAAGTCAGGGTTGGATATGTCTGCTGGCATTGAAGTGGAAGATGTAGTTTGAGGCGATCCAGAAGAAGCGTTCGCTCCTTGCCTCAAACCTTCGGTAGAGTTTTTACTTCTACTCAAACCTGGAGGCGATTTGTTGTGCTGGGCTAAGATTGGAACAGAAGACGAGTTCGCTGTCCGGCTGATGGACTCCTCATACGCTACTGCCGACAGGAAAGGATTTTGCTGCAGAGACCCTTGTTGGGGATAGTAATGCGAATGCGGTTGCTGATGTCCATGGGCGCTATGGACATGGCTCTTACGATTTGAGTCTAGGGCTACTCTCGAGTTGATGGTCGCCAATGCCCCTAATTTCAACGCTGCATGCGCAGACATGTCCGCTGAGTCGTCTGAGGTGTTGGAACCTTTTTGCTGGCTGGAGGAAGGGGAATTTGAGTTGGCAGCCGCGAGTTGCAAGAAGTTCGTCTTCTCATACAAATGGGACGTAGGAGACCTAGCTCTTTCGAACTGTTGCTGTTGTTGCTGCTGCAAGTGATTGTTGGGACTGTATTTGTTGTGGATATTTGGATCCGCTGAGCGAGGTCTTTGCGTCTGCTGGTCTGCGTACAAATGTTGACCGTGGTTTCTAACTGAGTTCAACTTCGGTTTAGGTTGTTGCAACACCGGAGCACTCTTCTGGGTCGAAGACACACCCGTGTCGTTGGCAAATGATGAGTCCAAATTCAAACTCTCCATCTCGGCGAGAATATCGTTCTGTTGCTGCAGGTAAGGCGAGAGAATGCCAAATGAAACCGGTTGGCTCTGCTGGTGGTGAACGGGTTGAGTAGCCTGCTGCGTATGGTAGTGCGTCAAGTGGCTGTCCAACTTTGACTTGAACGTAAGTAAAATGTCGAGCGGTAAGTTATTGCACAAGTAGTCGATCATGGTGATGTTGTCACGAGGGTTCAATGTCTCGATCCAGTTACAGAACACAATCAAGTCCAGGTAGAAGTTCGTGGCCTGCTGCTGCTGTTGGCGGTCGATGGCCTGCTGTTGGCGCTGCTGGCGACTGAAAAAGTTGGAAAAATCGTTCACCGACTGCGGCCTGTTGGGAATGGATGCTAACGGAGGCAAAAAGCTGCTGTTTCCGTTGTTGTTCAAAAGTGATCCAAGTGCGCTGTGTGACGATGTCGTCGGCAAGTTGGGTGACAACGCAGAGTCCGTCAACAACGGATTCTGGAGCGACCCACCCGACGCCAAATCGCTAAACCCATACTGCAGCGTCGAGCCCATCATTCCCAGGCCCACTCCACTGGTATGTGCTGGAGTGGCCACGTTCGGCTGCATGTCCTTGTTGTTTCTCAAGTCCAAGTCGAGGTCTGCAGTCAACGTCTCAAACTCGTGCTGGAGGTTGTATCCGACGCTCTGTTGTCTCTCGCCGTGGAACCCAGCAGGTGGCACGTCAGTGACCGCATGCTGTTGGAGGAACAGGTATGGTTGGTTTTCCACTGGAGGCGGTGATAATACGATCTTTTTGTCGTTAAACGGAGGTGAAGTAAATCCTGGGCGATCCATACTGGGTAGCTGAAATTTTCACTTCACTTAAATACCGGGGCTATTTTCTTGATTCAATAATCCTTAACAATAACACTGCTGTCTTCCCTATCACACGCAATGATTCTGTCCGACTGTAATTGTCTAAACTGTTGTTTGTCTGTTGGTACTATATTGGTCTGGTCATTTTCCACCTCATCGTCGGTTTCGAAGAATTTATCCGGTCACGTGACTGTTCATTCCCCATAACCGGCTAGACCAACGACGACGACGACGACGACGACACGAACGGAATACATGAAGTATAAACGTAGTAGATGCATGTAGTAAAGATTTATGTAGTAGATATATGTCGCTATGGAGTATAAGCTATGTAGACGCGTGGTCCAGAGCCAGTCGATGAGATTATCGCCAACTATACTGGGTTCAGCCGGTAACGACTGGACGATCTAGGAAGCAGGCAGCAGGCAGCACAGGCTGTCGAGAGTATCAAGTGTGTTGAAAGTGATGACAGACAACCAACAGTTAACCGGAAAGGCGTCGACGAAGATGATGATGATGGGACGTAGATACGCGGTAATCACAAAAGTACGGCACGACGGCTACTGGCGACCCAACCAGAACTCCTTGTTCTCCTGGATAATGTCGCAGGTGTAGCGGAGCTCAGGCAAGAGCTCAGCGATATTGTTGAAGAGACTCTCAGCAAAGGTGTTGATGAAGAAGATCTGACCCTTGTGCAAGTCGGGGTTTGCCAGCAAGATGTCGGGCAACAAACTGGGGACCTTGTCATAGTGGACGCTGAGCTCGGGTGTGGGCGGCAGTTGCGAGAGCTTCTTCTCCAACGTTGCAACCTCGTCGAACTCACGGCCTAGCACCAGCGCCCATTGCGAAGACACCCGCAATGGCCTCGTGACGTTGGAGATGTCGGCGCACTTGATCAAGAGACTCGAGACGAGCTTGATGCGGTTGACCTCGAGGATATAGTGGTCGGTATTGAAGTGCGCAAGCTTGTCGATGTACTCAAAGTGCTCGGCCATGTCGGTTGCGAGGATGCAAGAGATGATCAAGTTTTTCAACGAGATTTTGGTCTTGCCGTCGATGTTGATGTCGAGGATACCTGGCCAGTTAATGGCTAGTACCTTGTTTATGAATACTGTCGAGTGGTACAGCTCGAGTACCGACCGATCGTTGTACACGAGCGCCGTTGGCGCAGAGTACTTGATCATGAATGCGTTGGTGACGCCGGGGTGGCCCACATCGTGGCCCAACGCAGCTATCAACAATGCTAACGTCTGTACCGAGTTCATGTGTACTGGTGACAGTGCGCTGTAGCTGCTGTCGTCAACGGACGTGGTGACCACGCTCCCGTCACCTAAGATGGTCGTTTTCGTGGCAATCTGTGTCGAAACTGATGACGCCGTAGACGTGACTTTGCTTGACGACTTGCCCACAGTATCATCGTCGCCGACAGGTTCGAGCTCAGTGGCCGTGTCTAGGGTTACCGCACCTGCAACGACGAGCGTCTCGTCTGCCTTGGGGTCGAGGCGGAACTGCCTAAAGTATGGCAAGCACCGCAACCGGATAACGTAGTGAAAACACGCCTGGAGCACATCGACGGCATGGCGGAAGTTGTGAAACGGGTTGCCGTTCTTGTAGGTATCTCTCACCATGAACGCAAGGCCAAGCAACTCGTTAGGGGACGGGAAGCACACGTCGGGGTCCAAGTTCAAGTCCGTGCTGCATCTAACGCTCTTCATCGCGTACAGCAATATCAAATATACACAGTAGACTAAGTCGTCGTTGGTCAACTCGTGTGCTGGGAATGACCAGTGGCCCACCAAATGGCACAACTTCAGCAAGTGACACTTCGAGTTATTAGAAAGCAAGCTCAAAAAGTCGATCTCGTCCATTATGAGTTTGTTGAGGCGTGAGACGTCCGCAACAGTTGCCGGTGTCTTGTTAGTGTTCTTGGTCAACACGGATGACATCGTGGCCACAATTTCGTTGATTGCAAAGTGAGCAGATGCGTCTTCGTCATCGTTAGTGTCCTCACCCTTCATGTTCGTTTCCCCCGTCCGGCTCTTTTCTCCTCTTGTCTTCTTGCCGTCGCTCTTCGTGCAAAAGTTGTCGTTCACCGATGCCAGCCCTGTCCCCGTCCATGTCTCCACTCTCGTTATTCTATCATGGATCAACCCGTCGATAGTTCGTATTGCGTCGTTAATCCGCTCTACCACCTTCTTCTCTTCCAACACTTCTCCCTCCACCACTACCACATTCAAGTGGCAGAAAAAGTACCGCAACAACAACATCTTGTCGTCGATCCCCAACCGGTCCAACTGACATCCCTCCTGTGCTACGCTTCTGGCTATAACTATGACCGTAGCATGGTTTGTGTCGTGCTCCTTGTTCCCCTTGGAAAACAAGTACGATACTAGCGTCCGGAAGCTCGTGAACATCTTGCTGTTCCCACTGTCGATTCTCTTAATCGTGTCGCCTGTGTAGTTTAGAGATATAATCTCAGACATCGCGAGGATTCTTCAACCTTGTTTATATTTTATTCTGATAATAACGGTAGATTCTTGCGATATTTATCACTTCTTTTACCTCTAATAACGTCCGTTTCTCTATGTATCCTATATCGACAGTATGACTCCTAATGTATCGTTTTCAAGAGTATCAACAATTATCAACGTCTATCCGTGAAGATGAACTTCAGGTGCGTCACTCAATGGTTAGTGTACACGTGCACGACAACGACTAGAGTATACAAATATTGATATTTAACGATGATATACGGTATATACAAGGCCTAGAGCCAACAAGAGCGTCAAAACGGTCGAAAAGTTGCGGAGGTGCCTCTTGGTAGAAAGTTTGGCGGCGTCGGCCATACGGTGGTTGATTTTATCGAGTAATACGAGTTTGGGTGAGAGATCTTGCGACATGATGAGCTTGTTATGGTTCACATTGGAGCGGATGTTGTTGAGTCGGTACTCTAACGAGCTGACCACGACGACGATCTCGTCGAGCTTGTTAACGGCAGCGTTGATATCCGTGCGGAATTTGTCCTTGAGGACGTCCTTGTTGGTTTCCAAGTGGGCGACGATGTCGACAGTGGACTTGCGGACGTCATCGAGGTAGGCTGCAAGTCGGTCGAGGTCTGTAAACGCCGATGGAGTTTGGGAACGATGGAGTGCTGTAGCGAGACTGTCCTTTGCGTCACCGACCACAGAGTTGCTGAGGGAACTAGCAACTGCGGCGAGGTCCTTGGGACTAGGGTCTGTGGAGAACCTGTTGACTGACCCGTCGTGGGAAATAAGCGTGTCGATGTTGAGGAGTTTGTCAGTCAAGGCCTCGTCTTGACGCAGATAGCTTTGTACCGGTATGTAGGCGAATGCTCCCGTATGCACCAAGTCGCTGATGGACGCGAGCGAGTCCTCGCTGGCGGCCACGTAGTTGGTAAACCTGAACGTCTTTTCTGCGGACGGCGACACACTGGCCCCGTTTCTCAAATACAGCGAGAGGTCGGTGTCGCTTGACGTGTTGGGGTCCTTGTATGAGCTGTAGAACTGGTCCACCAAGCGTTTCTTGCCCATGTCGAGCGAGGTGACCGGCATCGACAATATCCCCGACGTGCTGGCACCGCCGACAGTGCCAGGGATGTGTTTGACGGGGGTTGCTGTACTGGGGATGTTGATGGGGGTGCCATTGGCGCCTCTGGCACTCGTCTGGATCGTGAAGCGATTCGATGTCTTCTGCGGTGTCTTGGTCACCGATTCCACCGAGCCGGTGCGTTCGTCTATCTTAGGTCGTTTCATGTGGACCTTGGTGGCTAAACTGGGGAGATTGGTGGCAGAGTTGGGACGGGACGAGAACGGTGTAGATAAGCGATTACCTCCAGTGGCCCTGGTATCGACGTCCGCACCATTGGTACCATTTGCACTCCGTTTGTTGATCATGGATATAGCTGGCGGTTCCGGGATGTCATTCGATGGTTCTTTGGACATGATATAGCTTAGTACGATAGCATTATTGTGTAGGATGTGATGAAAATCAGGTCTTGATAACAACCGGGCTTTTTCATTTATATGGTGATGTGCGACGCTCATATATAAACACTTGAAATCGATTACTATTAAAAATTAGCTAAACCATATATCCTGGTCAACTATGTAGGTTAATGAGAGTCTATTTAGCTGCGGAACCACGTCCACCAGCACCGGCAGTGATTAGTCTAATGGTTTCGTCCGAAATGTCGACGTCTGGCAAGGGTAAGCCCTTTTTAGTGGGTTTTGGTAAGAACCCAACCTTAACCAAGTAACTTATGTATACCCCCATCTGCTTGAAATCAATACCTTTACCGCCACTTACATCCACGCCAGACCACGTCTTGTCGGCCTTCAAAGATATAGCTGCATTTGAGTCGTCCAATTCGGGAGCCTTGGTGTTTTGCGGTAAGTTGTCCAACACGAAGTGTAACAACGGGAATAATGCAGAGTCCTTTGAGTCCTGGACCACAAACCTCTCCAACGCAGATCTCCACGTTGGATAGTCGTCGATGGAGACATCGTACCCGTATTCGGCCAATGTACCCAAGTAGGTGTTGAACTGGAGCCTTGGGTGGCCGGTGACGTGGACCACTGCCAAGTGGTCATCCTGAGGTGGGTGGAAAGCAGAAGCAACAACGAGTCTTGCGACGTGGTCAACTGGAACCATGTTTACGTTGTTGGAAATATCAGGGTACGATCCTAATTCGGCACAACCCTTCAACATTCTGACCAAGAAATCATCAGAATTAGTGGCACCAGTTTCGGAGAACCCAAGTACGTAGCCAGATCTGATGATGCTCCCCTTCAATCCACGGTCTCCGGCCGTTCTTATAATACGTTCAGACGTCCATTTCGATTGACCGTATCCAGTGCCCAAGCCACTGGCAGACCCTAACAAGTCGTCTGATTCTGGAATACCAGCCAACCCTTTGGCAACCAAATCGTCAGATAATCTGACGAAATGGTCAGTGTCAATAGCAGACGTAGACGATACAAATGCAAATTGTTTGGCCTTACCAGTACCACACAAGCTCAAAACATTTACGGTACTGATTACGTTTGCGTCTCTCAATTGTGAGTATGGGTACACCCAGTGAACAAATGCACCGTTATGTATAATAACATCAATAGTGTCGGCCAACTTATTCCAGGTATCATTTTCCATGTCAAATTGTGGTTTGGATAAGTCACCAAGAACTACCTCGATATTGTCTTTCCAAGAATCTTTCCAGATACCGTATGTCAAACCTGTGTTACGCAATCTCTCAAATCCGGCCTCCTTGGTTGATGCCCTAACATGAGCATAAACCTTGACGGAGGTGCCTGGACGTGCTGCTAACAAGTCACGAACAATGAACGAACCCAAGTAACCGGTAGCACCAGTAAGGAAGATGTTAATAGTCTCTGACTTGTTAAGCGAAGTACGTGACTCGTATTTAGGTAACAATTTGTTCTTGATTAGTTCTGTTGCATCAGCGGCATAATCAACAGCTTCAACCTTTGTTTCATCGTCACTATTCTTTTCATCACCCGCCAATTCAAAGTCATCATTACTAATAAACTTTTGGACTTCCCGGGCAAAAGACAGGATAGTTGGGTTCTTGAAGATCACACCTAATGGAACTTCTATGCATAACTTCTTTCTCAATTCAAAAATCATTCTAGTTCCCAAAATGGAGTGTCCACCCAAATCAAAGAATGAATCTTCTTTAGCAATAGATGTAGGGTGGTTTGGTAAGACGTCTAACCACAAGTCACGAATAGTTGTTTCCAATTCATTGAGGTTCTCTACCTCGGCGTTTTCACCCTTGCTATCAGCAGTTAATTTCGCAACAACTGCTAATTGAACGCTATCCGGGAATGGTAATTTCGGTTTATCAACTTTACCATTTGGATTTAATGGTAACTTAGCTAATGGAACAATCATTGTTGGGACCGCATAAGAGGCCAATCTTTTCTTCAAGTGAGTTCTGATATCTCTGATCAATTCCCTGTATGTTACTAAACCACCTACAACAGGATCAGATGCTTCCTCCGTGTCAACTTCGGATGTGAAACTCTTCAAATTTGGTGTATCTTTAGGAACAATATAGGAAATCAAAGTTGGTTCCTCGTTCTTATCTCTCTTAACCAAAGTGACATTTTCTCTAACTAAAGGATGTTGAGACAAGTGAGTATCAATTTCACCCAACTCTATTCTAAACCCTCTGATCTTAACTTGATCATCTGCCCTACCACAACATTCGACATTACCATCTGGTAAGTAACGACCTAAATCACCCGTTCTGTATAATCTATCTCTTGGTCCAAACCAGCCGTGTTGTCTCCAAGTTTCTTCAGAGCTTTTGTTCTTCTCGTCTTGTTCCACCCACTGCTTAGGATCCACATACCAATTAGTAACAAATTTAGCTGCATTTAAGTCTGGTAATCCTCTATAACCTTCCGCTAAACCAGCTGCCCTAACATAGATCTCACCAACTTCACCTACACCGCAAGTTTGTGATGAATCATATCTGTTAACAACTAATAATTGGACATTATGCATACCCCTACCAGCAGGCATGACATCCTTTAAGTTCTTTAAGTAAACTGGGTCAGCTTCACGACTCTTAATTTCAAAGAAAGAAACCGATCTTTGAGTTTCAGTGGTACCGTACATATTGACAATGTAAACATTCTCTGCTAAACTTTGCAATCTCAAGCAATCTCTCTTAGTTAAAATATCACCAACAAAGAACGCATGATGTAAACTTGGAATTGCCGTGGTTGCCTGAGCACTCAATAATTGGCCCATTGCTGGAGTTAAATGCGTAACTGTAGCACCATATTCGGCCATCCAATCTGCTAATTTACCAGGAGTACCTATATCATCTGATGTTGGAATTAACAATTGAGCTCCTAAAAACAATGGGGTAAACATATCCCTTTGAATAGGATCGTGTGCAATACCTGACAACATGGTAAATTTGTCCTTTGATGAAAGGTTAAATTGCTTGGACATCCAAGGAAAATAGTAAGCCAATGAATAGTGACGACCTAACACACCTTTAGGAATACCTTCAGAACCAGACGTAAATGATAATGTAGGGTTTGAATCTGGACCAACTATAACACCAGTAGGTTTATCTTTGAAACTTTCGTATGTTTGAAAGCAATCAGTCGATTGACCATCTAATAAACCACCGACCAAAGAACCGTTATCATTAATCTTTAATTGAGGAATAGTTGTTATAACATCTAGTTCCTTCTTAATGTAATCAACAACTAATGAGTCTAATACACCTGCTTTTTCAATACCGATTAAACCTCTTGGCTTTGCAACAGATAAATAGATGTTTTGTCTAGCTGGAGGATAGGCAGGATCAATCACAGAAAAAGTTGCACCAGCCTTTAAAACACCCATAACTGCAATCATTAAATCCACACCTCTATAAGCATAGATCATAACAATATCACCCTTCTTAATTCCAGTTTCCTTTAAATAATTACCCACGATATTGGAAGCCTGGTTTATCTGTTGATAATTGAATGTACGGGTTTTAGATTTAGGGTCCATAAACGATTTTGTCTCAACAACACATTTGCTTGAAGGGTTTTCTTCAGCATTCTTCATGAAGATATCTTGAATGGCACCGCGATAGCCTGACCAATCCAAATCTAACATAGGGTCTGGTAAATGACGGGTCTGGGACTCAGTCATCAAATTCACATGCGATATCTCAATATCTGGGTTACTAGAAACTGTTTTCATGAACTTCTGGAATTGTTCAGCCAAGATTACAATTCTATCGTACTTATATAATAACGAATTGTAGTAGATGCTGAAATTTCCTTCTTCTCCAGGACCGAAAAATGCCAAATCACGGATCGAACCTCTAACTGTAGTAGACAATTGTTGCGTTTTATGTGCGTGTTGATATGACAATCTAAATAACGTTGGATAATCATCCAATTTTTTGGATGTCTTGATGAATTCTGCAACCTCGTCCAAGGATTCATAGTCAATCTTTTTAGAATTGCTGGTGTATTCTTGTCTCACCTTCGCCAATAACTCACTGAACTTTAACGTAGGCGTCAAATTCATTCTGACAATAAATTCTTTATTATTTGATTCCGTATCAGTAGAAACAACTATGTCATCGTCACCAGTCAATTTATAGATCATGGAACCAAAAACTGCCAATCCGAATGTGAAATCATTCGTTTGTTTACTGGGAATATCAAACCTGTACGAAGCTTCAACCGATTGGTTATTAGCTGGTTTTAAAAAGTCATGAGGTAATACCGATAATGTTGGGTTATCCAAGTAATTTAACCAAAACTCTTGATTTGACATTGTGAAAGCAAATCTATATATAAGATATAAATTATTCAGATGTTAAACTTAACAACTAATAATTCTTCTATCTAATATATCTTGAAAATAATCTATAATTAACGATTTTTCAATTCCCATTCACTCCAGGTAATTTCCCGTAATGTTCAAATGAGTCAGACGAAAAATAAATTTGATCGAATTGTTGCACATATTATTCTAGATATCCTTTTATTATACATATATACGGTTAATTCATAAATAAAAACTGTAAATCGTCTGGCGTAAGTCTACTGACTGCTGCATCGTCATGATTTATAGTCGCATGAATCATTGTAGCCTTTTTCTCTTGTAACTCAATAATTTTCAGCTCGATACTATCTTCGATACAGAACCTAGTGATTCTTATGGGCCTCTTCTGACCAATACGATGAACTCTGTCCATAGATTGCCATTCTACACTGGGGTTCCACCATGGATCCATAAGAAAAACTTGGGAAGCTTCGCATAAATTTAATGCCACCCCACCGGCCTTCAAAGACACCAAAAATACTTCGACCAGAGTGTTTTCCATAAAATATTTGATTGTGTTATCACGTTGTTGTGGCGACATAGATCCCTGTAACTTGACTGTCTGAAAACCTGCCCTCTTCAATCTCCATTCGATCAAATCTAACATGGATGTAAATTGCGAAAACACTATGGACTTGATCGTATGACGGTCAGATCTAAGTTTATAGAGCTCTTCCACCAATGCTTCAATCTTGGTGGATGACCTCCATTCTCCACCATGTGCACCTAATTTGATCCGGTTCACAATCGACGCCTTAGAAAATTGTTGCTCGTCAACTTCAAGCGCAGTTTGTTGTAAGTCAATCGACAAACCAATATGGCACACAGGGCATTTCAATTGTTTTTCCTCGCCCACAAACGAATCTGTATATTCCTGAATACACATTCTGCAAAATCTGTGATGGCATTTTGATTCGATAGGTTCTTCTGCCTCATCGTCGCATAATTGGCAGATTATGACTCCTTCAACTTCATCAGAGATTTGATTACTACCTACCCTCTTCAAAACTAGATCCGGATGGTCGGCCAACTGTCTCATTCTTGTAATCAATGTGAAAATATTCGCATAATTATTTAGAACCACACCCTCGGCAACATAATCATTAAATTTACGCTTAGAGTCACTGTACAAGGAGGTATAGAGATCCTTCTCTTCCTCATTAAACCTGTCTCTTCTTATTTCAACGATTCTCGGTGGAAGTCCCAAATCATCAGCTCTCTCTAATTTCGTTCTTCTTAACATTACATTGCTTAGCAATAATCTGATATTTTGAAAGCTTGTTAATCCGTCACCTTCAATACCAAATTTTTGAATATTCTTCAACATAAAATGGTTAAAGAAGTTCGTGTGTAACATAGGTGTATGTCCACATTGATCACAGTACCTCCAATTTGAAAACTTCCATTCATCACTTGAACAATCACACTTTGTGCAAAAGTACTTATGAAATGGGTCCAACTTCAAGAATCTGATTAATGAATACATCTCCCCAATTCTATTCTGCAAAGGGGTCCCTGTTAAGCACCATTTCTTGATACATTGGACATTGTTAGCTGCCTTCGCTGTCCCTGAAGTTCTGTCCTTGATATTATGCGCTTCATCTAATATAACCCGATAAAACTTAAGAGAATGCAACGGTGATTTTTCTTTCACCAAACCATTTTTCCTTTTAAACCCATAGTGCTCCTTACGATATACAGATTCCAAAACTGAATAAGATGTCAATATCACATCATACTTATTCAACTCGTCCACGTCTGACAGTCTATTGGCACCATGAAAAAGCAAAACCTTCAATCTCTCCCCTTGGGTATGTTTCTCTATTTCATTCTTCCACTGCATCAACGCGACTGTAGGCCCAACGACAAGATTGGGTCGTTTCGTCAAATCACTCAAAAACAATGCTATCATTTGTATAGTCTTACCCATTCCCATTTCATCTGCTAATATGCCTCCTCCGTATTCACCTTCTTCTTGTTTTATTAACCAATTTAAACCTTCTTGTTGAAATGGCAACAATTTGATATTCATTCCAGGAGGCTGCTCTGCCCTCTGGACGGGAATCTTATCGACAGCCTGTAAATAAGGGAAAACTTCTTTCAAATATGGGTGCTGATCATATAACTTATTAGTAACCCTTGTAAAATAAGGAACTTTTACTTTTGGTTCCTTCTTCTTTCTCTTCGTAGTCCCTTTCAGCGCTACAGCTCTCCTCTTCCTTTTTGGTTGTGGTTCCCGCTTGGATAATGGCAACTCGTCTTCCGAATCTGACAAACGAATAGCTTCATCTCTCGTTTCGCCATTTCTAACAATGTTTGACGTGTTTGAAATTTCTATGTCTTCATCGTTATCTTCGCTCTTCGCGAGATGATCATCTACCTTATCAATACTAAAAGTCTCATCATTTTCATCGTCGCTTTCTAGTTTGTTTTTGGAAGATTTGGTACGATTACTCTGCCTTCTTTTAGGTTGCTTGATATCAACAAAGTCCTGTTCATCTTCCTCATCGTCTGAAGATAACTTATATACTTTTTTCTGAGACTTTGCTTTCCTAGATCTTTTATTACTCGCATATTCTGGATCATCAACTATGAATCCACCGCCACCATTTTCTTCGAAGGATTGTAAAGATGTATCGGAATTTCCATCTCGTTGACCCGATGTCATTTTGGTCACACTATATACAACCTATATGTCGATAATACGGACTTTTCAGGGACTTCCTGTCAATTACGTCTGATTTTCCTCTACTGCAAAATTTATCATGATTCACGTGCAAATTGATTAGTAACTACAGTCATATTATAGATTAGATTAGTATACAATACATTATATTCGCAGCAACGGTTACGATTGTCCTATATAACTATCAAACAATATTTTTACGGAGCAATACAAATTCTTCGTCTTCGACTTCTTCAATAGATGGCAGTCTATTCTTCGTCACGTTTATAGGTTCAGATGGAATGTATTCTGTTTCACTAGAACCAGATTCTAAGGCTGTATCAAACGTGGTTGAGAACAAAGGCTCTTTCTCCTCGTGTTCACACAGAACATCAGCTCCATTTTGTTGTTGTTGTTGTTGTTGCTGCTGTTGATGTTGTTGTACCTCTTTTTGATCCGATTCTTCCTGGGTTTCCATTTGGCCTTCACATCTCAGACCCTGCTCCTCTTGAATAGCGGTGCCAAGTCTGTTTTGCATGTGTTCCCAACTCTTCTCATGTTTGGTCTTTCTTCTGTGAGACTTTTTTAACGTCTTCAAGTTCTTCACTTTCCTTCTCTCTTCGGAAGTGCGCCTATAGTTTTTCTTCGGTATGTTCAACACCAAAACATTTTCTTCTCTGTACCACTTCCAGTCGATTTTATCAATATCCACTGCGTCTGGATATAACTCGTACAACCTTTGGAAGTGGTCATTATTTCCTTCGATCTGTAGTAAACAATGGCCCGATCTTTCTCTCGTCACTTTAATTTTATATCCAATAAAGTTGCCAAACCTCGTAAATATTTGAATTTGGTGCTTATCATCGGTTTCAATCTGTCTGATGTTTTTTGGCTTGCATACATGCTCAAGTACTCTTTGACTCTGATTATGATAATATTGTCTATCAAGTTGGTCCATCACATCATTGAATAATGAGCCATGGCTTCCAATACAGAAAGGATTATAGGTGCTTATATTAGAATATGGACTAGTGTAATGAGCTAACATATTTGCGATTGTATTTATTGCTCGACGATATAGTTACGGACCCAACGCAAAGGTTATGCTCCCAACCTGTTATTATATACTAAAAGCCAATAGAATATGGAGAAATCTTTCGCAGCTATCCTCAATGTTCTAGATACTTCGCGGAACTTCTAGAAAGATGAGGTGTGTGTCTTTCATAAATATAATTTTCGTCTACACGGACCAGAATAAAAGCTGTCTTTATATTGATGTATGACATAATAAGTAGTATACAGTGAACTATCTTACTTGATTATTCAAACTGTTTATCAAGTTAAGCATTAGAATAATAAAATAAAAAAATATGTGTAGTAAAGGATGTATAAGAGAGAAACCAATGCAGGGGAAACGGACATTTAACCTAAGCAGCACTTGAAGCCATGGCCCTTTCAGCCCTTTCAGTATCAAACTCAAAGTCAAAGTAGGACTTATCGAAGTAGTGCAATCTGATAAAACCATCTTCTCCTCCACTAGCGTAACCAGTTCCATCTGGGTGAACAGCAATCGAGTTCAAAGGACCGAAATGACCCTTAACACGGCCGATTTCATCAATGAAAATTTTATGGTAGAATCTAGCCTCAAACTTGCCCTGGGATTCTGCGGTAGTGGTGACGTTTCTTGCTTCTTGACCACCTCCCAAGATAACAAAGTCCTTGATTGGAGTAATTGCGGCCGTGTTCATAGGGGCATCAGCCTTGTATACCTTCATCAATTCAAAAGTGTCAATATCCACCAAGCACGAGCACTTATCTTTAGATGAAGTAACCACGTAAGACTTATCTTCGGGAGAAAATTGTATATCGGTGATGGCGACAACTTTTTCTTCGTTGTGAATACCGTGTACTTGCGCAGTTTCAATGAATTCACCGGTTTCACTGTTGTATTTAGAAACGTAACCATCTTCGTGACCGGAGATAATTAAATCACCGTTGGCCGACCACCCTGCAACTGTGACTTTCTTAGCGTCGCTTCTTGTTTCGATAACCAACGATGGTTCGCTTTGTTGTTTAGTGTAATCATCGTAATTTATATCAAACACAGAAATTGTTCCAGTTTGACCCATAACTTGATCGGTGACCGCCAACAACCTCTTATTATCAGGAGAAAATGCAACTCTTCTCACTGGAGTAGGCATTTCCCACGATTGAACACATTCACCAGTTTCGATCTTCCATAACTTGATGGTTAAGTCGGCACTACCTGTGGCACATAATATAGTGTCATCATCCACGTCGATCGACCAAATAGTACCAATGTGTCCTTCTAATGTTCCCAATCTTTCACCATTTGATGAATACCAAATTGATGCAATACTATCCTTGGCGACAGAAAAGATTAAGTCACCTTCCCTATTGAACTTGACTTGTGTCAATGAACGTTCATGACCCATTAACTTGATTGGTCTCATTTTGTATAGTTATCTTTAATGGTAAATATTTCTGAATCACCTTTATTTTCATTACTGAACTAATTTTTCAACGATGATAAAAAAAATTGTTGGCTTATGTAAAGTATTTGTCACGTGTTTCGTACATTTTGCAAGCTTTCATATCCTATTACTATTTGACACTATACTATAGACAATGCTACCAGAGGAGAGACGTAGGTATAGTTCGAAAACTTTTCAAGTTTATTTTATTGAACTCACTAATAAAAGATTTAGCAAATGTTTTCAATTTTAGTGTTTTTACCATCATGTTCACCGTAGTCCAACTTCAACTTTCTGTTGAATAATTCAAACAACCATTCCATACAATTCTTGGTCGTAGCAGGATCGTACCTTCCCTTACTCATTTCGTCTCTTATAAACGCATGTTGTGCATCATTTATTTCTATGAAAGTCATTTCAACGTTGTTCTTTCTTAATTCGCTTCTGATTAAGTCTCTACCCTCAAGAGGAACGTGGTTGTCTTTGCATCCAAAAATCATGATTAATTCTCCCTTTATTTCACCACACCTCCTCAAGGAGTCGTCCTGTTGCCCCTTCCCTAATGCATGATTATGAATATCAGTAGCGAAGAAACATACAGCAGCACGGACCCTTGAATCTAATGCTGCCCTAAAAGCCAAATGGCCACCAAGACACATACCTGTGGCACCAACTTTACCATTACAAGTAGACAACGACACCAAGTAATCGATAGCTAACTTGTTGTCTTCGTCATAGGACTTGATTTCCTTGGTAATCTTGTAGTTATTGCCCCTATCGGTACCTTCGTTATCATAGGCCAATGCTTCGTGACTTTCAAAGTTATGGTAGATAGAGGGACATACGACGATGAATCCTTGTCCTGCGATGTCCTTAGCAAACCTAGATACTGGACCCGTAACTTGATAAATTTCACTGTAAACTACCACACCAGGAAACTTGACCTTGGGGTAGTTCAAAATTTTTGGATGGTAAACAAACAACCTCATAGTTGTACCATATGATGTCTTGAGATCATGATAGGATTCTTCAATTAACATTATGCGATTGGTTACAACTAATAGAGATAAGATATTAAATCAGTACTTTTTCATCTTTCGGAAATAATCAATCCCCGGTTCAGACACATATGTACTATATATCATCTTAAAATATAAATATTCATTATGGATGATTGCTTAATATCTGGAATCTAAAGAATACTTGTGGACAATTGCCTCACTTGTCATATTGTAGTTGTAAGGTACAAAAGTTTAAACTCTTTCTTCGGTTAATACGAAGTACATGGATATGGACCTTAACAATGTCGCTGAGTTAACCATATAGAGCACGATTGGTTATTTGTTGGTATATGCCTTTTCAAATTTATACTGTCTACACAAATATTTAGTTTTCAAGGCAGAATAGATATTACTTGTATTTACACCTATTCACATTATTGACAGATTCAGCAAAAACAATACGGCCTAAAATAATACCCACAAACCATCGGATCATAGCATTTTCCATCTCGGAAGTATAACTAGTTCTACAATGGAATAGGAATCAATACTAGAAAAGAAACTGTTTCATATTAGCTTAGAATAATCACTTTCCTTGTTCTACTGTTTTTCTAGCATCAGCTAAATTGAGTTGGTCAGTATTTGGTGGGTTGCAATAGAAAGAGACATTTCTTAATCTATGCATGTATGGTTATCTATAATTGACTATTTACGTACCTTCTGCCTGTTTTCTTCTCATTTTGTCTGCATCACTTTCCATTCTCTTTTTTGGATCCCCGGTCTTCTTTTGCCCCTTAGCGGCTTCCTGTTGCTTCTTCATGTTCTTTGCTCTTGCGAGATCTCTCTGATTCCCTCTGGCCATGTTTACCGAATGTCTCAATAGACTTGGTTTGTAACTAATAATCGAAGATGTAGTAATATCACTATTATTTATTATTTAGTTGAATTTGGTTTTGTGTCATTATCAAAATCAACAAGATAAATTTCAGATTTACATTGTCATATTAACATACTGATGCAAATAACAGAGTTGAATGTTTAGGGTAGTGAAAGTAACATTATAATAATAAAATGGGGATTATAGTTAAGAAGTTGAATAAATTACATCTAAAAATGATTGACCTTTTATAATCAACGAATAGTAATTAGTTTTATTATCTAATGACTCACATCTTAAAAAAAATCTCTACATGTTAACTATGGATTAGCTAGGTAGTTTATTACATTGCAGACCATTTACCCCCTACAAACTTCCCTACTACAATTTTAAAATCCCATTGAAAAGAAATTAATCATGTGACAAATACAAGCAACGGTGCCAGCTACTAAATCATATGATCTGTCAAAGGATATTTACTGAGTCCCACGCCTATAAATGGATAGTTATGCAGTCACAACGTTCCAAAAGTGAAGACAAAACTGGAAAATCGTCTACGACATGCCAAATAGAATTGAATTTATCTAAAGGTATAAATAGTGCTAGATAGAATTAATGTACATGTTATTTTTCTTCCAAATCAAAAACAATGTCATTGTCAGTCTTAGGATCGTATGGTTTCAACAAAAATTTTGAAAACTTCTTTAAGTTTTCTACACCTCTGATTTCACAACCGAGCAATGGCATTTTGACCAAATGGTAATCCTCGTATAATTCATTCATTTGGTCCAAGTATTTCTTTTGCATCTTCCACCTGGATTCGCACCTCTTACACGAATGACCATCACCATCGGCAAATAATAACTGGTTCACGACAATAGAGTTGACGTCCATGTTGTATGACATCAACTCCTGGATCATCCGCTCTGTCTCGTACAAAGACAAAAATTCGGAGATACAGACACAGATGAAAGTGGTCAATTCTGGGTTTGTAAATTGTTCGTTGACCTCGCTCACGTTCTTCTGCACTTCATTCAACTTTTCGAAAATGTCCTGCTGCTGACCACCGCCCATCATGCTCAACATTGGGCCCAACTTGCCCGACAAGTCCTTGAACTTGGATAATAACTTCTCCAACGTCGAAGGTAACTGCAAGAAACGCAATGTATGGCCTGTTGGCGCAGTGTCGAATATAATCGTCTTGTAGGAAATAGTGTTCGAGTTTTCTTCGCCTTCGAGCACCTTTTGATTTTTGATGTGCTTCAATACCTCCATGAACGACAATGCTTCATCAATACCAGGAATAGACCCCGTCATGTCGTTCATCATGCTCTTTAAGGGGTCGTTTGGATCGTTGTTGTACTGCGATGCTTGTTGCTGTAAGTCCGACATAGCTGCATCTGGGTCGATTTCCATACACGACAAGTTGGGCAATCCTTCCACCTTTCTGGCATCCTTACCAAACTTCTGGCAGAACGCATCTGACAAATTGTGTGCTGGGTCAGTCGAAATAAGCAAAAATTGCTCGTTGGGTTCGGCCAACGCAAGTTGCACTGCGACTGATGATGAGGTGGTCGTTTTCCCAACACCACCTTTACCACCGACAAAAATCCACTTCAACGTGTCATGCTGAACGATAGATTCCAACGTAGGTTCTAATTCTAAATCCATATTGCTCTGGTGTCTTCTAGTGTAATATAATTATTTGCAGAACGTATTAATTTGTTGCTAGAAACAATAATTTTACCAATTCAACGATTTCAGAGGATTGTTGCGCGTGGTTTCCAGAACGTTCTTCTGTGAGCATAAAGATTGCAAAATACTTTCTGGTAACAATTTACCCACCACAAGTCTGTCCCTCTCTATTTCCTAGTTGCGTCTCCTCGTGTCATTCCTGTTTGAAATTATTCTCCCACAATGTGTTTATCTTGTCCCTATGTGACAATAACATTTCAAGTTACTAACTTCACTATTTCAATAGAATTATAATTTAACAAATCTCCGATATAGTGTAACGGCTAGCACGGTTCGCTTTCACCGAGCAAACCCGGGTTCGACTCCCGGTATCGGAAATTTTATTTATTTTTGGAAGTCTTCTAGAAGATACGACATTCTAAAATGTCACCTTTTTTGATCCAATTAGAACCGGAAATGTCGTTGTGTACACGTGCTCATTAGCTTAAATATATTTTTTTTTTTAGTTTTCGTCTATATAGTTTATATCCTTCGCCTTATCTAATTGGTTTTAGAGGATATCTATTTCAGGACACGAACTATAATTGCAGCATGGCAGTTAATGGTATTGAGCAAATTACCATATAATAAATCGCGGTCTTTAAAATGAAATTTGCCAAGGTTTTGCAACAAACCCTTATCGAAGAAGACATCCCAGATGAGTGGATTGAGGCAGCTATACAGTATAAGTCACTAAAAAAGTGTATAAACAGGGTTGTGGATGAGCTCCAGTTTTTGGGATTGGAGCAGAATACGTTGAAGTTGATAATCGATGACCGGACCAAGAAGCTGGTGGTGGAGATGGAAAACAACGAGTATATGCCCACCAACCCCCTTGTGGCAGAATACACGCTCACGAAGTCCAATTTTGACCAGAGCGACCGTATTATACCCATGTTGAAGATAAGTATCGACTACAACAACACGGACTTCACGGACGACCACATTAACGAGATTTGGTTGCACTTGAAGTCAAAGATTGAGACATTGAGTACCAACAAGGATAGCATCATCGAGAGCGTGAGTGCCAACGGAATCTACGAGTTGAACGATGACAGATCATTGGTGTTATCGCTGCTTGGGATGAGAAGAGACGGATCGCCTATTCCGGAAGATTACCTCGAGCAGATTGGAGGGGGTAACTTGAATAAGTCTAGCAAACGAAGCGAGATGTTGATCATGTTGAGGGCCGACTCGCAGTTTTTCCAGATGCTCAATGGTGAGTTGGAAAACCTTGACAAATTGAAGCAGGTCGAGGAGGCGAAATTGATCGACAAGGTCAATGACATCAGCACGTCGGTACAACAATTGGCCAATCCGACCAGGGGCCGGCTCAAAAAATCGGACCTTTACAAGTGGAGAGAGCTCTTCAAGATATACTTGGACTCGGAGGTTTATTTCAGATACAACGAAACTAGCGTGTCTGCATCGGAGCGAGATGGTGACCAAGTTAAGCGCAATTTGAACGAATTCATCAAACGGGTTGAGAAAACTGCTGTGACAGACCAATTCAAAAATAAGAAGAGTTTGGTTGCATTCAATCAATTTTTGAATATGAATTTCCACTTGCTAAAGGTGCTCCAGTTTCAGTCTATAAACTCGACAGCGTTCCGAAAGATTTTGAAAAAATTTGACAAGCAGACCTCTTTGGGTGTAAAATACAAATTCCCTAAATTGATATCTAGTGACCATATCTTTATTACGGGCTCGTCGATAGCGCAATCCATTTGCTACATTATACAGACATCAATCTTGATTTTAGTGCCCCAATTGGACGACTACAGTTGTCCCATATGTACCTCTATTGCCTTTAAGCCTATCAAATTAAAATGTGGCCATATGTTTTGCGTGAGATGTTTGGTCAAGTTAAAACAACAGAAGAAAGTTGATTGTCCTATCTGTAGATGTGAGAAGGCTATAGCCTGTGCTGACAGTTCAAACTTAGACGTGCAATCCATGACATTGATGAAGCAGTATTTCCCCATCGAAGTTAAAGAAAAGCTTAAGGAACGAGATAAGGAAAGATATGATGAAATCGTTGGAGATAATAAGTGTGTAATTATGTAGTAGATAATGTAAATTAGAATTAATGAATATAATTCTGGAGCGATTATTTGTGTAACTCAGAGCTAAGCAACATTTCTCAAAACTCACTATTTCTTATGATAAAGAGTTTATTAGCCAGTCATGACTATAGATAAACAAAAAAGATATGATAGGCAATTAAGGCTCTGGGGGAACTGGGGGCAATCCAATTTAGAAAGTTCACATATATGCTTAATAAATGCAACTTCGACTGGATCTGAAGTATTGAAAAATCTTGTGCTCCCAGGTATTGGAGAATTTACTATAATCGATAATTCCACTGTGACAGATGATAAATTATCCGGAAACTTCTTCTTATCTCATGATGATATAGGTATGAATACAGCAACTGCGATGACTAAAGAGTTGAGGGAGCTAAATAGTGAAGTTATTGGCAATGCCATTGAGGACACTCTTAGTAATCTATTGAAAAATGAATCTACACAATTCTGGGATGCTTTCAATATCGTGATAATAAGCAATTACGTACCACAAGATGACTTTGATATTTTGAGAGATTTTTTATGGGAGAAAAATATCCCATTATTGCTTGTCAATACAGTAGGTTTCTACGGGTCACTACAATTAATCCTAAACGAAACTACTGTGATAGAAACGCACGATCCTGCAAAGTTCTTTGACTTAAGAATTGACCAACCGTGGCCAGAGCTACAGGAATACGCTGATTCGATTGACTTGGATAAACTAGATGATACTGAGCATGCACATGTGCCTTATATTATAATATTTATCAAAGCTTTGCAATCTTGGAAGGATTCAAATAATGGACAACCACCAGGAAATTATTCAGAAAAAACTGAATTCCGTAGGCATGTTGAATTTATGTCAAGAAACATTAACTATGAAACTAACTTCATGGAGGCGGTGAAGGCAATTCATAGAGCCTTGCAGATCACACAAATTCCCCCGGCAATTCGAGAATTGTTTGAAGACGAGAACATTAAAGATGAAAATATTAACCTATCGACATCGATATTTTGGACATATGTAAAAGCTTTGAATAATTTCGTTAAGAAGACAAATCAATTGCCGCTACCGAATGCTGTGCCGGATATGGCGTCGGACACTCTCAGTTATATAACTCTACAACATATTTACAGAGACAAAGCATTGAATGATCAAAAGCAATTTACAGAGGAAGTTATGGATATTTTAAATTCGATCGGAAGGTCTCCCGATGATGTCAACCATGATTCTATTTTAAGTTTTTGCAAGAATACTCAATTTTTATATGTGGCCAAAGGCTCCAAGAAATTATTTAATCAAAAAATGTTATCAGCAACACTTGCTAAGTCTAATGAAGAAAACCAAGATATTTTGAATATACACTTTGCCATACTTGCATTTAATACCTACATTGACCAATTCCACCATATTCCGGATGTGCTGAAGTTAGATCAATTTACCAATTTATTCAAGAACCATTATGCTAGGTCATCTTCTGAACTACCAGATGCTTTAACGATGACATTTAAAGAAATTTTAAGTCATCCTTCACGCGAGTACCACAACATCAGCAGTCTCCTTGGGGGTATCGCAAGTCAAGAGATCTTGAAAATAACAACTGCCCAGTATACACCGCTTGATAATTTATATGTGTTTGATGGTATACATTCAGTCAGTGAAAAATGGAAAATATAATATCTATTATATACATTAATATATTAATATATTCTACAAATCATCAAATGAACCTTGCATGTCGGTAGATGTAATTTTCTTTTTCTTGTTGCTTTTAACTATCTCCTTCCAATCCACTTGTGTATCTTCATCTGATGATGAATCTTCCATTATTTGCTTTTCAATCATTTCTCTTTTTCTTTTCATTTTCTCTCGTCTTTCTTGTTTTGTCTCTATCTTATCTGTTTTACTTGACCATGCCTCGTTCTTAGCTTTCAATTCTTTTCGTTTCTTTGCATCATTAATCTTTCTGGTCCTATCTTCCTCTAAATTATCTACTCTGGATTGTTCTTTTTGCTTGTCTGCATACTCATATGTATCCATATCTATAACACTGCCTAACCATCCATTATCAGGCATTAAGTCATTTGGAATATATCTTGACTCTGGCATTTTAGGCAACCTTAATAACCCGTGCATTTTAGCAACCCCAATATAATCTAAGGTCTGTAACCTAAAAATGGACGATGCCATGTGTTTGGAATAATATCTTACAAAACCAACATATGACTTAATGGCTAATTCATGTCTTGCTCTATCGTCGAGCATATACTTTCTGAATTCTTTTTGAAATTTATCATGAATCTTCGAAATATTAGGGCATTGTATACTACTCATTGTCATGCCTTTGACATCCATAAAATTTACATAATCTTCTTCTCTACTGTTATTATTCAACATTACTATCGCTTGGCCCACTTTGTTAGCTCTTCCAGTTCTACCACATCTATGGAAGAACACATCTGGATCAGTGGGTGGATCAAGTTGAATTACTAAATCGACATCAGGGATATCAATACCTCTGGCTGCAACATCGGTAGTTAACAATATATGTTTTTGGAGCATTGAATCACCTTCAGAAAAGTTTTGCAATGTCTTCAAACGAGGCTTAGTTGAAAGTTGACCATGCAAAGAAAAGAATTTAAGGTCATCTTCTTCTTCGTCTTCTTTGTTATAATTGATCAATTTCTGAAATACAGAATAAAAATATTTCACAGATGTACATGTGGGAAAGTATACAATGCATTTTTTATAACGATAATCTTTAAGTAATGCGATCAATGCACTTATTTTAGTCTCAGGTTCAACAAGCATGTAACCTACATTTAACGAGGCAGGAGCTGCATTTTTTGAATTCTTAGACTTCACAACAATCTTAACAGGGTTAGCCATACCCGTTCTAAAAACTGTATCTCCTGCTGATGATATAGTTGCTGAAAATAAGCCTGTACGACGTTGTTTCGGTAAATGTTTTAAGATCTTAATGACATCTCTTTCGAAAGATATGTCTAAAAGTTTGTCTGCCTCATCCAATACTACTATTTCGGCGGAACTTGTTTTAACGTAATTGGAAGATAAAAAGTCCAAAAGCCTACCAGGAGTAGCTATTAAAATATGTGTTCTGTTCGTAAGAAAATAATCAATATCTTCTCGAACACTGGATAAGGATCCCACCAATAACTGTGTCTTTATAGTTGTCTTGTCGTTGGGAAGATATTCAAGTACTCTGTCGAAAACAGACTGTATTTGTTTTGCTAACTCTCTAGTTGGAGAAAGAATAACACTAAGCATATGACCTTTCTTCACTTGTTCTGGGCCGTCCATCTCATCATCCACCTTGTATAGACGATTAGATATCTTCTGTAACACTGGAATAACAAATGCTAATGTCTTACCCGATCCTGTAACTGCTTCCACTACCACATCTTTATTTCCACTGAATAATGGGATAGTTGAGGCCTGTACTGGTGTCATCGTAGGATATCCTAATGACTTAATAGCCTCTTTTATCCATGGATGAAGGTCACATTTCAAAACTTCCCATGTCAATGATCCCTCTCTCGTCTCCATGATCGTCTTATTGCTTGATGTATTTGGTATTTCAATCTTTTCTTTGAGTCGTGAATAGATCGCCAAAATATCAACTGAATAAAAAAATTGAGATGAGATGAGACTACCAAAATATTTACGCAGCATAATTTGTGTACCCCATATACGTCCTAGCACGACAATAATATGTTCAAGAGGGCCTTTAGTTATATTTGGAATGCTGAGAAGACCCAAGCGTCTCGTTCAATGGAATATGAGAAATGGTCCAAGGCACAATTAATAGAAAAAATACAAGAACTTGAATCCAAGAATGAAAATGAAACTACTAGTAGTAATGAAAATTCTGAAGCCAAGGACAACATGGTTGAAAAGAATAATACTCGTATAAATAAATCCAAGCCTAAGGAGTTTGATTTTTCAAAATATAGCAAACGTTTCATTGCGTTGAAATTTGCATATGTAGGATGGGACTATAATGGTTTGAATTTTCAATACGAACCAACACCTTTGCCCACCGTTGAAGAAGAAATATTAAAAGCAATGGCCAAATCCAAGTTGATAATCCAGGCAGATCCTGCGTGCTGTAATTTCAGTCGTTGTGGTAGAACCGATAAAGGTGTAAGTGCCATGAATCAAGTGATTTCGTTGGATGTTAGGTCAAACTTGCCACTAGAAGATCAACTTTCTAAAGACAATGATGACAAAGAGCTACCGTATATAGCGATATTGAACTCCTTGTTACCAACAGATATCAGGATTACGGCTGTTTGCTTGAGGCCACCGCCAAAATTTGATGCTCGATTCAGTTGTTCGTACAGACACTATCGTTATCTCTTTAGGAAATATGACTTAGACTTGCGCTTGATGCAAGAGGGTGCAAAGAGATATGAAGGGGTTCACGACTTCAGAAATTTTTGTAAAATAGACGGTTCTAAACAGATAACCAATTACAAGAGAGAAGTTATCAGTGCTAATATAATTCATCTCAAGGATGATTTCTACATGTTTGACTTAAAAGGTAATGCGTTCTTATGGCATCAAGTTCGTTGTATGGTAGCAGTCCTATTTTCCATCGGACAGAAATTGGAAGCACCATCAATTGTCAATCGTTTGGTAGATGTTGAAGAATTCCCCAGTAAACCATCTTTTGAAATGGCCAACGATGTGCCACTTGTTTTATACGATTGTGTATTTCCAGAAATGGAGTGGTTAAATATTCAGTATTTTAAAAACAATACGGGGAAGATCTTTAAGGATAATGCAAACATACGAGGTTTGGTGTTTGATTACAAAGTAAAGGCACATATTATAGAAATGTTGGAAAGCTTCTCCAGTCAAGACACTTCTAATCTTAAATCCTTGCCAGGATCTGGACATATTAACGTAGGAGATGGCGTGGGGCGTAATTTTAGAAAGTATGTCCCAATAACTAAGAGAGAAGTTGCTGAAACATTTGAGCTGGTCAATTCTAGGTACACTGAGAAAAAGAAGCGGAAATTTCAGCAGACTACAGAATAAATAGAGAATATACTAATTTATTACATCATATTAATTAGAAATCCAAGACGGTTCCCAATATTGTATTTCACCAACGGTACCTTGGGAATCAATCCACAAGAACCCATCCATAATCATCTGATTAATGACGGTTTTGCACCGTACTCCATCCCATCCGTAATTGTCAATTAGTAATCTGTACGTTACATACCCTCCCATAAATCCACAAACCTCATATATCTTTTTTTGATCGTTAGATATGTTCGTATTGCCGCTTGTAGCTGATGAAAACTTCAACCATTTCTTGCCATTGATGTTCAATATCTCATAGCCATTCCCTAATGTAAACAAAATCGACAACGCCAGTTGAATCTCATTCTCGTTTATCTTTGTCTCCAAGTGGACGTTTTCCTGTAAACGAGATAGCAATTCCTTCATCGATATTAATCCACCATTGACATCTCGAGTTTCCTGGCAGACTTCCACTATTCGTACTGATAGACCAATAAAAAAATCTTCATTACGAGTCTTTGTATTTTTAGAGTTAGCATATATTAGTAATTCCAATGGGTCGACCCCTATCAGTTGGCACATCTGGGTAAATTTGTTTCGGAATTCTGGATTTCGTCTTATTTCCTCCCCATGATCGCTACCAAAATTAATCAATGCCGATTGAAAAACAGACAATTGTGTAGATAGCTGGTCTGAATGTCTTTGTATAAGGTTTTGCCCTAGTTGTGAGTATGCATGTCTATCGTCGCGTCGTTGGTCGTTCATTTCTTGAAGATTTAGAGAGGAGTATAATTATCTCCAGATCGTAAATCAGAAATTCTCATAGCTTCACATGAAACCGACCCAAAATTACTCCATATTTCCATATTAATTATTCAACAAATCTATACCTTTATTGTTATATCTTTCAAAACAACAAAAAGAAGATATGACTATTAGTATACCACGGGAGATTGAGGTGACCTTAGGAAAAGGTGTTTCAGCAACTTTAGCTGTTCCACATTCTGTTGATTCAGACAATCCGTATGAACAGAACTATGCGCCTACAACAAACAAAGCAGCAATTATTTTACATGGACAAGGTGGACATAGAAATTATTGTTATCAGAAGTTATTGGCACATAAGTTAGCATCCGATTTAGGAATTTATACTTTAAGAATTGACTTTAGAGGGTGTGGAAGCTCCGCTGATAATGCCGATGAAAAACTAGGTAGGGTGTTAGAACAAGACATTAAAGATATACAATCATCTGTTGAGTTTTTAATGGATCCTAATAAAAACCCTTTGGGTAGGAGTTTCATGGTATCGTCGATAATAGGACATTCGAGAGGGGGTGTTGCCATGTTCTTGTGGGCCCTTGAACAGGATAGAATTTTGAAATCAGTCGATCCTTCTAAGGCGGTTATAGTTCCAAATCTCGTCAATTGTTCTTCTAGATTTCAATCAGAAACGGTTCGTGAGAGATATCCAGAGAATTTCGAAGGAGCATATCTTAGAAGTTTGAGGCATGGAAAAATTCAAAAAGTCTTTATTAGTAAACATGAGGTTGACTCTTTGGCTATACCTGATATGAACGCTCTTCGTGAATTGTCAATGGGATTCTCTGTTTTAAGTGTGTACGGATTAGAAGATACTATCATTCCAGTAAATGATGGTTCGTTTTATGCAAATGTGTTAAACAGAGGTCCATATTCTCATCGCTTAGAGTTAATTCCTTTTGCAGACCATAACTTTTACGGTACCCAACCAGTTGAAACAGCGGATGATGCGGATGATTTTAATCCTAATAATTTGCCATTGAATAGCAAGAGGTTAGTGAACTACAACGTTATGGTGGTATCATACATCATAGATTACTTAAAACCTGAAAATGAATTGAATAGATTCTTATATCGCAGCTTTAATGTTGGTTATATTCCAAGATGGAAACAAATCGAAGGTATTTCTAATTTTAGAGATATTGGTGCCTGGAAGATTAATAAGCCAGCATACCGTTTACCAAAGTACAATGCGCAATCTCATTACTATGTTAAACCTCATATTGCATTTCGTTGTGCAAACACGGCTAATGTGACGGACTTGGGATTAAAGGAACTAAAGAAGCTTAATATCAAGGCAATGTTTGACTTCAGGTCATCGATAGAGATTGCAAATGACGGAACCCCACAAGACTTGGAGAAATATGGTATCAAAAGAATTCACGTCCCTGTTTTCAGCGAGACAGATTATTCGCCAGAAGTTATTGCTGTTAGATATACACATTTAATGACAAGTTGGTATACGTATGTTCATGTATATGAAGACATTTTAGAAAACGGAATAAGCGCCTTCAGACGGGTATTTGAATATATTCGAGATGAGGTTCCAGGCTCCAGTTTCGTGTTCCATTGCACGGCTGGTAAAGACCGTACGGGTATTCTAAGTATGCTTATTTTGTTATTTCTTGGTGTGGACAAGCACATTATTGCAAAGGAATACGAATTGACGACAGAAGGGTTGAAGAAAGATCATCCATCTATTAGAGACAAATTTATAAAGACTATAGAAAAGTTCAAAACCAAGATGGACAAGGCCGATGATATTGCGCAGCTTATTGCTCAGGGCAGAAAAGACTGGACAATCGAAGATGATGGGTTCGCAAACTTGATAAGTTCAAGGTACGAAGCAATGCTTGCAACGATTGAATTATTCAACGAGAAATACGGCAGCATTATTAATTATATGAAGGGCATATTGAAGTTCGAAGATTCCGACTTGCTTAAAATCTATGAAAACTTAGTATATGTGAGCGAAATCAACAAGCCAGAACCTGATCCTATGTTCAATTTGGTTGAATTCACATCAAAACTATAAATATTAGAGTATTTATTCCAACTAGAAATTGTTCTCAGTTACATGATAGGCAATGGCCTATGCTTAAAGATAATTTTCTTCTTTATAATATCTACGATTTTTATGCTGTCATCTTTATTGATGTCATCTGCAACCTTCATATCTTCAGTACGTATCCGTAGAACGGCCAACGGTGTTTCTAAATCGACCATTGAGCCTAATAACCTCTGAGACTTTCCGATGTACAAAGTCACGTTAGCGTGATTTTTTGGGTCAAATTCTAGCCTTCCAAATCTAACAGCTTCGTAGATATCATTGACCCGAACAAAGTTCTTTAAGTATTCGGGTTTGTGATTTTCATTCTCCTGAGGAAACGTTTGTGGTAGGTTTAGCTCACCTTGAATTTCCAAGATTGATAACCCGTATGGGGTGGAAATTAAATTGTCATTATCTACCAGTTCCCCTATATTGTTCTCATTTCCGTTAAGTATATCGTGGGCCACGCTGTAGTCTATCTTAGTACTAGGCATGTCTTTAGCTGTGGATCTGTTTATCAATCAAATTTTCTTGATAAGATGGATGGTTCAGACGAGTTTTGTGAAACATTTGGTGAATTTTTCACGTAATAGACGCAAATCCACTTATACACCATATTTTAACGTGTAGCACATCTGGTTCGTAGGAAGGTCTGATGATTTGTAGTTGTGGCGTGCCAGTTGTCTGGGGCCGTATAAGGTATTTACCCAGGAGGCACCAGCAAAAACCCAGCAAATTCCAACAGGTTTCAGCAGATGCTCAGATAGCCGAAGTGAATATCTAGCTCAATAGTCCCATGTTCCGTATCCTATGGTTATTTGGTCAATTCATAAAGACATCGAGACTATCTAGAGACTATCTAGCAGTAATTTGGATCTAATCATGACTCTTTTGTAAAACTTGTCTTTTTTTGCATCAATTCAAAAATTTATCAAAATCCTGAACCATTAATCTAGCTAACAATGGAATCTAACATCTACATCGCCTATATATATACTACGACCCTTTATCCTCCCTACGGTGCCATTATCCATCATTTGGCTAAATTGCTTTACTCTCGTTACTCTCTACTATCGCGTGGAGTGCATACCTCTAAAATGGTATGCTGTCTGCCGCTCTTATCTGCTTAGTTTCAGTATACCATCTGGTGGCATCAGCCTCAAATTATTCTCTTCATCGTAGTTCATCAATTTTCATCTCAACTGTTGCAGCTTTCTGCGTGTTGACTATATGACCCAAAGAAGAACCATTATCGTTTTCATTTCTTAAAAACCTATAACCATCTTTTACCCGATTGGTTAGTTACCTACAAATATAGGCACAACATACTGTTGTTTACATTGTAATATTACTTCTAATTATCGAATGGGTAACCATTTATGAAGAAATTACCGCATTAGGAAAAGTATAAGCACCTTTAACATTTCGCAGCTGATAAAATTTAGTCTGGGGACTTAAACATTTGGTATTAATTAATTATTTGAAAAGAAATAAACACAGTAGAGCTGTACTGTTAACTCGTCGATATTATTAATCAGATACCTAATATGAGTGACAGTTATACTGCAACGCATGGGTTGATGATGTTCTTGCAGGCTACCAATAATGGAGCAGCAGAAGGAACCGGTATCAAATTGAATGTTGAACAAGCACACAATCTTCTAGGAGATAATATTCCAAAGACTTTGGTAGACTACACATTAGGGACCCAGATCAACTTATTTGGGTCATATCCGGATAACTCAGACATCGTGCCATCGGCGATCTTCACAGCAGTATTTGCTGTGTTGGGGATCATGCACTTGGTGATATTCTGTATAAATTTTTCAAGAGGACACTATTTCTGGATGTCAATAGCGTGGTTCTTTTACTGTGTGACACGGGTAATTGGATGGGTACTTCGGATATGCTGGGCCAAGAACATCACCATCACGCAGATGGGAATCTCAAACGAGGTATTTTTGATTATTCCATCGATCATCCTAGTATCGATCAACTTGATTTTGGCCCAAAGATTGTTTACATGGAGACATCCAGTGGGTGGTTCCAGAAAGCTTTTTTGGAGCATTATGATTGGTCTTTACATCATTGTACTCGGTGTTATTGCCATGACCATCGTTGCGTCTGCAATCCCATATTTGTATTTTTTGTCTGAGAAAGCGTACACAGACTACCAGAAAGTGGTCCAGGCAAGTTCTGTTTTGATTATCTTGTACACGTTGACTGCAGTCAGTTTAATTGTGTTGTCGTATTTCTTCAAGCCAACTACGAAGGATGAGAACTTGTATACGTATCAGCCATGGTGGATCGAGTCGTTTCATCCGTTTTACTTTGTCCGTCCTCACGCGGCACAGGAGGCAGAAGAAACCTTCATGAAGAGAAACCATAACCATCGCCACGCCATTCGTGTCATTGCGGCGACACACCACCACTACAAAATGGTCCAAGGGTTGTCCAACGAAAGAGGTAACTTAAAACACAACACTTCGTTATTAATCATCTGTATGTCCACGCTTTTTCTTTTCATCAGCGCCGTGATGAGATCTGTGGCGGTTTTCCAGGCTAGGTTTAACCGGGACGAAGGTCCCGTGTGTGCGCCTGTGGCTATGTACATAGTGTGGGGCCTCTTTGAAACTATCATCAACTTATCTTACATCATTGGAAGAGTCGACTTGAGATTCTATAGACCTGATGTTTTACCAAGAGCCGTCAGAGCCATTATTACGGCAGAACAGTCCACAGTTCACTCCGTTATGCCATCTCCCTCAGAACAAGCTACCCTCGAAGGTGACAATTTGTCTTTTGACCAGTCTGAGTTCGATTTCAGTGATTCTGACTCCTTACCTCCTAACTACTACGAGAATAAGTCCGAAAAACAAGAAGTCGTCTCCGAAGACAACGAATCCGAATTCTATTTCTGATTCTTTGCCTACGCTAACCATATCCCTACTTATCTATAGACTCTTTTTTCGATATATATTCTAATTCTCCACAATACCCCAACTCTTTCGAATGGGCCAATTAATATTACATTCTGCTTATTATTCTTAGTCTACAATATTTTTTCCTGTAATATATCCTATTAATTCCTAATTCGTACATAAATGACAAAAATTATCGTTTGTTCCTCAATCATATGCTCGTTTATCAATTTAATAATGTTTTGTTAGCCTATTGAGGAGATTAATAATGTGAATCATTCTGGCGCAGCGGGGTCCTGTTAGTCATATATATACTAGGATACTAGGATAGTAAAACATTCGAAGTTCCTGAATGGCAGTAATCAGATATGAGTGAATCAACTGATGACTATACAGCTGTTCATGGGTTATTGAACTTATTGAGTGCAACTAATAATGGTGCGGCTGATGGGACTGGTATTTTAGTTATGGTTAATCAGGCAAGAAATTTACTCGGACCAAACATCCCTCCAGTGATGGTTGATGCTACCATGGCACTCCAGAACAACTTGTTTGGTGGATATCCCGACAAAAGTGATGTAGTTCCCAGTGCAATCTTCTTAGGAGTTTTCGCTATATTAGGAGTTGCGCATTTAGCATTATTTTTATTCAACTTTTCCAGAGGGCATTATTTCTATTTATCGTTAATATGGGCATTCTATTGTATAGTAAAAATGGTGGGATGGGCAGGGAGAATAGCATGGGCCTATGATATCACCAAAGTCGAGTTAGGGATCGGAGATGAGGTACTTTTGATTTTGTCTTCGATTATATTGGTTGCAGTCAATTTAATTTTAGCACAGAGATTGTTTACCTGGAGACACCCAGTGGGTGGCTCCAGAAAATTATTCACCAATACCATGTATTTGCTTTATGCTGTTGTTGTGGCAGTCATTGCGATGACAATTGTGGCATCGGCTGTGCCGTATGATTACTTGTTATCCCAACATGCGTACGAGAGCTACAAGAATGTGGTCAAAGTGAGTGCAGTGTTGATTATATTATACACTTTCACGGCTGTTAGTTTAATTTCGTTGTCGTACTTCTTCAAACCAACCAAGAAAGATGAGAATTTGTATACGTACCAACCATGGTGGATTGAATCGTTCCATCCATTCTATTTTGTGCAACCACATGCAGCCCAAGACGCAGAAGAGACCTTCATGAAAAGAAACCATAATCACCGTCATGCGATTAGAGTCATCGCTGCAACTCACCATCATTATAATATGGTAGAGGGATTAACCAATCAAAGAGGAAATTTAGAGCATAACAAGTCTTTGGTCATTATTCTTTTCACCTCTGTTGCCATCTTCGTATGCTCCATGATTCGAGCGGTAGCTGTGTTCCAGGAGAGATACAACAAAGACGCCGGTCCCGCTTGTAATCCAATAGCCGCATATATGTGCTGGGGTGTATTAGAAACATTAGTCAATTTGCTGTATCTTATCGGTAGAGTTGACTTGAGGTTCTACAGACCAGATATATTACCTGCTAAAGTCAGGGCCATCATCACAGCCGAACAAACATACTATCCCTCAGAAGATGAATCAAACGAGGCCACTTCTTCAAGCGGAGAAGCTGAATATTATCGTACTGGCATTGATGAAAAACTCACCAACGAAGGATTCCATTTCGAAAACACAGGAAAACAAAACTCAGGCAGTCATCCATACAATGATCTTAAAAAGCAAAACTATCCGAAGGAGAAGACTCCAGGATACCCCACGGAGAAATACCCAAAAGAGAAGTTTATGTCTGACGACTTCGATGACGACGAAAAACTTGCTTTCGACGACAATGATTCAGACTTCTACTTTTAATTTCTAATCTACGATTAATGTATATTTATTTCCAGAATTTTATGTTTGCATTGTAAATATAAAAAAATAAACCCACGGCGGGAGTCGAACCCGCAATCTTTTGATTAGAAGTCAAACGCGTTAACCATTACGCTACGCAGGCAGTTATGTATTCCAATAGTTAACAGGAGTTAACTATATCATTATCAACAATGTTTAAAAACTTATTTATAATTAAAGAAAACTACAGGTTAGTTAAAGGACTATGGATCTAATATTAATATCAATACATAACCAGATTATTCTTTCGAACAATCTCTTCCAAATAACGAGACTTTAACCCAATCTAAACAAACTAAAACTTGGTTCTTAACAGAGAGACACATGTAGACATATGCCGATCTCCAGAATAAGAAAGTCAAGGTACCACCAGTTGTAACATTGGACCAGTCACCCCAGACCAAATCGGCCACAGCCTTTTCAGAACCAATGTATGCTAATGCACCTTGGTTTACGTATTCAAATACTGGCAACTTTTCTTGCAAAATGCTCAACTTCTTTTTTAATCTGTCAATTTTGTCAGTTGCAGATGGGTTTTGTATTTGATAATTAATAGCTTCAAGTTCATGAATTTTTTCAAAGTGTTTAGCCAAAAATGTACCTTCCTGGAATGCAACTTGAGCAGTTGGGGCATACTTGGTAAAAGTACAATCACCTAAGGCATAAATATTGTCAGAACCATCGATTAAAAATCTTTCATCCACCAATAAGCCTCTTCTGGCATTTCTTTGCTCGTCAATCTTAGATGTCAAATTATGAGTGATTGGTCTTGGTGCATTACCAGTGGCCCAGATTAACATACCATAAGGAATCTCTTCAATTCTAGTAGAGCCGTCGTTTGGATCCTTAATCTGAGCAGTAACATTTTTGTCGCTAACTTTCTTAACCATGGTATTAGTCTTCAAATCAATGTTGGTATCCTGGAAAACTTGCTTGGTGTACTCAACTAACTTCTTGTTGAACATATTCAAAACATTTGGTAAAGCCTCAACCAATACAACCTTTAATTCAGAAGCAACTTCTGGCATCCATTTTTTCAAGTCCTGGTCAATGTAATCCTGCAATTCACCGGCAACTTCAACACCAGTTGGACCACCACCGCAAACAACAATAGACAATAATCTCTTTCTCTCAGCATCTCCGTTTGGTAAAATGTTTGCCGCTTCAATCACATCCATCAACTTCTTTCTGATGTTCATCGAGTCACTGACTTCTTTCAAGAAAGTAGAATGTTCAGCAACACCAGGAATACCGAATGTCGAAGGCTGGGCACCTACACCAACAACCAAATAGTCGTAGTTAAGCGAGGTAGTAATCTCCTCAATACCAGAATATTCAGAAACAGTAGACTTGGAAGAACTGGTATCCTTACCAGAATGACCAGAGTGGACAGTAGTAGATTGCTTTATCGTGATCTTATTGTTAACAGGATCAATATCAGTAGCTTCAGCTTCCAAGTAAAGAACTTCACCAGGGGATCTTCTGGTAATGGCTCTAACTGGCTCAATAATAGATCTCAATTCAACAGTACCGGTAGGACAGGAAGGTAACAATGGCGTGAAAAGGAAGTAGTTTCTAGGCGAAACAACAACCACATTATATAATGTTGTATCCAAATTCTTCAACAACGAAATGGAACCCCATCCGGACCCCAAGATTACAAGAGTCTTCTTCTTCTGTCCATTTTCAAAATATGGAACCTGTTTTTGCTGTTCTCCCGGGTGTGATTCGCTGTATATCTTGTAAGAAAGAGTCCCAACTGCACCAACCACCGTTAAAAATGTAAGCCTCTTGGTAGTTTTCCAAATAGATCTAGCTCTGCTTGGACGAGGGGGAATAGAACCCATGGAACTTCCCTTTACTTCTACGGTTTTGATAGTATTCAAAAGCCTAGCATTTGTTGACAAGAATCTCCTAGATCCAATTCTACTAAACATTCTAATTGATGCCTGTTGTTAATAGTAATTGATTACTGAAACTTCGAATTTTCATCAACATATATATTTCTCGTTCGGATGATAGGTATAAAAAAATCGCTCGGTAAGCCAAACTCCGAAATTGTCTCATGGAAGATTATTCGGATGTGAGTGAAATGTATCGAATATAAGGCTATAAGTAACAGTTTTCTGTGTTATAGATTACTATTGGACATCCCTAATATAGGACAGTTAGAGTCGTTATCAAATGTGTCTTCGATTTTTTTTCGAGGTTTTTAAGTCAATTGCACAGGACCATAATTGAATTATGTATGTATACATATTTAGTTTATACAGTTGTCTACCATATTAGACAAAAGTCACACCAGTTACCACTCGTAGCATTTTCTACTTTTTTACATACGTCTAAAAGGTACATTTCCGACGGCAAACGAAGTTGAACAAGCACGTCATATTTTAGCTATTGTGGAATTGTGGCCGATAAATAGATGACTTTGACAGCAACAAACCCAGGGATACCTAAGATAATCAAGCATACACTAAATAACCGTCAATAAAGCATGAGATTTGTAGATCGATGTGGGAGATAACTAGGTAACTTTGGAATGTAACTGCGACCAAAAATAGAACCTATTGTGATATAAATATACCAAGAATTATTAATATGATCGTAGTGACTATGTAAACAGAGTATGTAAACATATGCGTTGTGACGTTTTCATGAGGCCATGAATAATAAATAGCCAGTCTACCCCTTATTTTCTTGACAGGTTTTTTACAAATGGTATCCTAGGCATGTTGATGCACATATACAATGGAAAAGGCAGGAATTGTGAATTTCAAAGTAAAGCGCATCATTATTGTAAAGCAACATAAACCCCTTTAGATTGGAAACCTTCTATTCTTAGAGCGTCAGTAGTTTTGAATTGAATCATGAAATAGATGACAGGCTTCCGTTGGAATATAAAAAGGCTGCGAAATCATCGAGCTATATATTTTGACATTAGGTTATTTAAATAAAACAAAATACTAAACTTACAATATGAAAATTATTACCATTTGTACCGCTGCTCTAGCTGCGTTGGTCCAAGCAGCTTCTGTTCAAGGTGAAAATTCGACTGTTAAATTGACCGTTGAATCGGACAACAAAGATGTTAACGGAAAAGGATTATCGAGTCTTCACGAAGGTGCCGGATTGAACTTCTTCTTCTTAGGTGAAGGCTCACAAGACTTGCAATACGACTCGGATAAGCAACAATTGTACTTTGATATCAATGACCAAATTAAGTTCTCTTTCTCTGTCTACAGCAACTTTGCTACTATGGGTGTTTTAGAACCATACAAAGTTGACTTCGAAGACAAATACTTGAAGGTAAACGGTACTACCCATGGGTTCTACGCATGTAAAAATGTGGATGACCCTTATAACTACTCAAACGAAAGTTATGCATTGATGAACTACTTTGGACAAACTGCACCAGGGGGATGTATCCTGTTGAAAGTGAAGAACTGCGCTTAAGCTATGGTCAGGTAGTACACGTCTCTTGCAGATATTTTTAAATAAGGTTTCTATATGTATTGCTAATATATGCTTTATTGTGGAATGTATTTCATGGAATTTCATTAGACAATTATTACTTTGAACTTATCAGCCATTAAATTTTCCGTTGGTACATGCATGTCTTGTAAAGACGACAGACCGATTCTTCTGTGGATTTCTCAGATAATTAATCAGCTTATGTATTGCCGAGTGTGGTGTTGGGGAATATTTCAACTGAGTTGAAATAGAACACACAAATCATATAAAACCACTAACTCTTTCTTCGTTCCATCTATTTAATTTTTCTTTGCGGAGATGATACGACTTCCTGCTGGACCTAAAATCTTTAATGAAATCATTAAAATCGTTTTCAAAGTCACCTGAACTCTTTTGCTTGAATTTTTTAATCAATTCCTTTGATTCATGGTCATTTTCCATAATCGCCTTGTGGAACCTATTCTTCAAAAATTCGGGATTGAAGTTCGATGATAACAATTGATATTGGTAGGTTTCCAAGTTGATGAATTCGCTATAAATCGAATTCAACTTGGCTATTTGGTCTTTGATCTGTAACCCTGTACTATTGTATGCCTCCAAGAGGCTACTAACTTCATTTAGTTTGGTTATTTGCCAATTTAACGTTTCTATTATTGTATCATTGATGTTTTGGTATGCCGGTAATTGCTTAATATACCCCAGGATTAGACTATGCAGTTCAACAAATTTCTCGATGATTGCTACCGGTAACGAATCCAAACATTTAGGCAATGGAAATGCCTCCAACGTTTTAAGAGTCAACGGTTGTATTTGCTCCATTAGTTCTAATATTTCTTGTTAAGATTAGTCTCTCTAAAAGTATTTCTCTAGAATAGAATGTCATATTGTGCGATCGCACGATTAATGCCTTACAACTTTTATAATGAATACTAATATTGAAAGATATATGCTACTCTATTTATAATCTATGGAAGTCTATTTATAACTCATTATTAATCCTGTTTCCGTTCTATGTTAATCTATGTTCGTCTAATTTAAATTTTAACCTGTGTGAGTCTATTTATACGTCATCATCAAATTTGTTTCCTTAATTTCTCTAAGTTCTTCTGATCTCTTTTCAATTGTTGTAATTCAAATCTTTTATTAGCCCAGTTTCTAAGCTTCTCACCATAGATATAGCAGAAGATTGGGAAGGGAATTCCTAATACCAATGCAATGAAACCAAACATGGTATTACCCCATCCATACGTTAGCTTGTCATACATAGGACGAGCGATCAAAGGCATGATGAAGCCTAGAACTGATCTGAATACGGCTGCAGCAGCAACCGATGATGCTGCAGTAAAACTGTTCATATCAATAAGGTAATTCTGAATAGTCTGGAAAACGGCAATAAATGAAAAAGCAAAGATTGCCGAACCTATCGAAGGCATAATCCAATGTAATTGTTTTTGGACAGACCAGCCATACCAAAATAAACCAATTGCAATACCAAAGCCAGAAAAGCATAAGCATGGCAACTTAAATTCGGGTTTGGGAACACCGTCATTTTTCGTGGTAAGGTTACGATAAACTTTGTCAATCATAAAAGTCCAAAACATAACCCCCAACACAAATCCAATTCCCATCGGAATGTACATTAATCCGGTGATACTCTTACTGAAGCCATAGTCCAGACCATAAATGGCCGGGTACGTAACAATCATGAGGTACATAAAGCCATAGGTGAACGCCATGAAAGAACCTAAACCCATAATCATTGGATGGGTAAATAATAAATTCAATGGCCTGGACATCGTGATGTACATCTTACCCCAGAAGGTCTCGCCGTTGGTGATTTCGTAAATAGTATGCAAATTGTGATTGCCAGTTTGTTTTCGCAACTGCTTGGCCTTTCTTTTCAATAATGCAGGCGCATATGTTTCCTTATAGAACAAGGTGCCGAGGATAGCAACTACTCCGTTGAAGATGCTTAAGACATAAAAGATCCATCTCCATTGCATGTGGTCGCTGATAAACCCAGCAATAACAGGTGCGATAACAGGACCCAATAACGGGGCTAGCGAGAAGCCTGCAAGGGCAAAGTTTCTGGATTTGGCATCGAACAAGTCAGATATGACTCCGGCACCAACGTTTATTGGCGACGATCCAAACAAACCTCCGACAAATCTGCACACCATCATCTGGGTGGTGTTCTTTGAAAACGCACATCCTAAGTTGAAGAAAAGCGACATCCAGATCGACACGTCGAGGACGATTTTACGACCAAAGTTATCATTTTCACTTAACGGCGCTATGACTAGTGGTCCCACGGCCCATGCAAGGATCTGGATCGAGATGACCATCGACTCAACCACCGAAGACGTAATCCCGAATTCTTCGCTGATAGTGTCCATAGCTGGCGATGGCATCGACGAAGACATCGGCGACACCAAACAGTATATTGACACAAATGCAACGAGGTACATCTTCACCCCAAGATCCCAGTTCCTGGGATCCTCACGGTCGTCATGCCCATCCCACGTAATAAGCTCACGGTCGATATCGTTGAACTCCTTCCCGTTGTTTTCCACTGGCACAGCCATCTCCGGTAACACCTCGTACTGGCTCTCCAAGTCATCCTTATGTTCGTAGTACTGAGAACTGTGGTAATGATCCTCTAATTCTTGTGTCCGATGTACCAACTCGGTCAAAATCGATCTTCTCGACTGTGATCTTTGCAAGTCGATCCCTTCACTGTCCATCTCCCCAAAGATCTCCCGTGTCGAGTAATTGGTAGATCCTAGCGTTGTGATAGACTGTCCTGTGAAACTACGTCTTACCATGTCTAAAGATCTATTAATAGAATGAGCTGAGTCTCTTCTCTTGCTCTTTTCAATGCCAACACTAGAATCATTATCACCCGTAAATGCAACCGGGTTTTCTGTTCTACTGGAAGATGATACTGACAACTCATTCCACGATTGTCTCTGCATCTCATCCTTCAAACTCGAGGTATCCGTCATAATTATGAATGCTAATATTTGTTCTTGTAAAAATCTAATTTATGATAAAGCAACTATTTTCATTTATATAGAATAGAACAACTCAATTACCGATAAAATTTTTTTGCAGCTTTATGTTCGCAGACAAACTTTAATCTCGGTTATCGAAGGAAACGCGAAATGAAATAGTGCCGTACGGTACTATTGGGACAAAAATGATGGTAAAAGCCGTTCAATAATGAAAAATATGTATCAATTGATGTATACGAAGTTTAAGACTATGGAAAGAGGATGCGAAACCTGAGTGGAATAACTATATGTATATAAATTAAATTGCAATTATTAGGCCTTTCTCTAGTATGTGGTGATACCACCGTTATTTTCTGCATATCTAGCGCAGTATTGTATACTAGCGAGCATGGCGCATTCATTATTCAAGTGATAGCCTCTTGGTTGGAAGGAGGACGGATCTGTAACCACAGTAGATTGGTCAAATAATGATGGCAAATTCAAAATGTAGTTTAGCAAGCCCTTGACGTGAACAATGCTGACGTCACTATCGGCGGCCGATAAGGTGATACCCATGTAGTCGTTGAATTCGAGACGTATGGATGGTGTGTCTCTGGGTTTCATTTGCTTGATGACCTTGTGTGCGTGCAAGTCGATGATCTGGTCGTCAGTTGGGATTCTGTCGAAGAATTTTCGTGGGTACAGGGTGGCATCCTTGACGATGGATTCAATTTCCCAGTAGGCGATGGAGTTTGGAATGAGGACGTTTCTGCCCTCGCACTGCTTTGTGTTGGGGTTCTCGATGAAGTTGCCCTTGTCGTCCAACTGCGGCGTTGTCCATGGAGGAACGTGTGCATCAAAGTCTATGTACCCGGAGATGTCAGCCAATTTGTAGTAGTATTTGTTTTCGTTTGGGTTAAAGTCTTCCACCATGATAACCATGTTGGGTCTGTACATCGACTCACCACATCCACACTTGTTGAGATGCGCTCTAGCCCAACCTAAGTATATCTGTCTATTTTCGGGTAACTGGTATTTGTCCAATACGTGCTCGGGTACGAGATTATCGAATGGCAAGGGTACCAACTGGGTTCCCCCTCTTAATGGACCCACGTAGTCGTAATCCTGTTTCTCTGCCTTCTGCAAGAAGTCGCAAGTGGCGGTCTCGACGTCACATGTGACGATTTCCAACGGGTCGATCGAGTAAACGAAATTTATCTTATCAGGATTCGATTCGCTGATAAACGGAGTCCAGTTCTTCTCAATACGCGCGAATGGTTCAGATCTCTTTTTCAAGTATCGCAAATGGTTGGAAAATGGGAGGTACAAGTACATGACACGCTTGACCAATCTGTTGTTCTTCATGTTGAAAACAATCAATGGCTCGTCGAACCCCAACGGATTCTTTCTTAACAAGATTCTAGGGTCTTCTGGCCCAAAATAATACTTCCCGTTCGTCACCGACATGTGTACGTCAAATGATATTGGCAACAAGCTAGGATATGTGATTTCTCTCGACCCCAATCTTGTATCAAGAAGGACTTCAGTGACAGAGCCATCTGCGTTCGTCATACTCTTCATGATCTTCTTGTCATACGGAACAGTCAAGGTGGTTTCGGGCAATTCATCCCAGTTTTTGTCGAACAATTGGATGTAAAGGAAACTGACAAACGCCTTGTTCGGTATTCCAGACGGCGAGTATAGCACCCTGCTCACCATGTAATGAAGTTCATATTGCGGTAACCATACTGATGCTCCGCCGAACCTAAACCATTGCTTTTCCGCGGGAATCGTAGGCTTAAACTGCTCATTGGCCTGCTGAATCAACTTGTTGTATTCTTCACTGGCAACCAAAGCCTTCTGGATCTTTTCGTAGTCTGCATGAAGATATGTTTGCTGGGTGTGATGGAACGAAGATTCAAATTCCAATCGCCTACACGAATCCTCAACTTCGAACTCATAGTCCACAGGTTTATTTTGTACGAATAGCATTGGATCGGTGTATGTTTTCATTTTCTGTTCCTTATACAACGCGTTGTCTGTCAAAGCAGCATCTAGCGGAAATTTATCAATTAACAGTTGCTTGTCTCCTTCCTTCGAATACAACGACGTGATCTTTGTCAAGATCGAATCTCCCTTGGTATTCACTTCGAACTTAGGTCTAACCAGTGTAGGTGAATTGAGCAGGTTACCGATATTGTTAAAACTATATTTGCTAGAAGCCAGGATAAGTATCACGAATATAACAATTGCTACTCCCACAGCTGAGATTGCTAGCCTTAAATACCTCCGTCCATAATACATATTGCATGCGATGAAGGTGTTATTCAATATTATTCTCAATATCAAAATTCTTCTGTTGACTTACCTATTAGTAGATATAAACCAAATATGCATGTAAATACTATCAGCCGTTGAAAATACAAAATTTTTAACCACGCCTCGCGAAACTTTTTTGATAGGCCCAATCTACCATAAATCGGTCGATTGTAAAACTTAATTGTAAGACATGCGCGTATGATTGTAAGTAATCTACAGTTTACACGATAAGACGGAAGAGGGGATAAAGCTGGAGACACAGTCGTATCTTGAGTATATGGGCTGAATTTTGTAGAGAGTCATGGACCAGAGAAAGGTCTAAACACTGTGCACCTTTCGATACGTATCGATGTATGTGGTACTCGATATTAGTAGCGCTCTCACCATCAATCTTTGGATTACAATTGGAGTAGATTATAGGTAAAATAGGAAACGAATAAAGCATCATTATATATAACCTTGCAGTGCGCTGAATAGTCTAAGATAATTTTCGGTTGAGAATATTGAGATGTCCATCAGAAATGTTAAGTTAATATTGTTTAGTTATAGGTACAGATATATTGATACAGTTATATATGTTAAATTATTGTTTGTTGGCCGATTTCGATAAAGATTGCTCGATTAAGTCGATGGAGTTTTCGACATCGTTGTAATTCATGCCACAGCACAATGCTATTAATGTACAGTACTTGTTTAGCTTGTCATTCTTTGGATACCTGGCGATGATAGACTGCGGCATTGGCTCAGCGGAATCATTAGCCTCAGTATGCTGGTCTTCCTTGATATTTTCCTTGTTCTCCTTGGTGTCCGTACTCATGTCACCCGATGCAAGTGGCACTTGTAGCTGTTGATCGTGTAGTTTCAAGAGCATTTGTTTGTGTTTGATGATGTGGGACTGAAGCTCCATTGATAATCTGAGCTGTTCAGATGGGTCTGTGTCTTGGGACGAAGAGGCATTCGAGTCCTGTTGCGAAAACGTCGATGCTAGTTCGGTTAATTTCGCATTTTGAACAGACTTGGAAATCGCCTCATATTTTTTGAATACCTTGTCGACCTGATCTTTTTTCTGCAAGAATTGGAAACTCAAATCACTGATCAATCGATTGATTTCGTCTTGGATAATTTTATCCCTCTCGTTGTCAATGGTGAGATTATCGCTGTGATTTTGGTCATGACCGCTGACGATATCGTCTATCAAATATTCTAGTTTGAAAAACTGCAAAATTGCTCTCTGTGATAATCGCTTTTCGTAATTGATAGATTTTAGTAATTTAAAGTACACCAATAGCTTTTCATCCTTCTCTGATAACTCCTTGTCAACGCTGTATGCCAATTCAGTCAACCTTTCTGTTATTAGATTGGCTGTTGTATTCTGTAGGTTAATTGCCATTTTAGACAAATACAACTGTGACTCAAAGCTTTGCGTACTGTTCTTTCTAATTGTCAAACTTTGCTCCTGAAACTGGGGGTGTAAGTATTTATAAGCCTCGTCCTGGATATCTTGTATTTCCTTCAAGTCGTCATTACTAGTATCCAATCTTAATAAATGATTATGGGATGCCAAATATTCCTCTACTGTATACGACACCAAATTTTTTAAATGGAAATCAATATACTTATGATAGCTTATGAATATTTTAATGCACTTTTTATTTAAGTTGTACGCAACTATGTGGAATGCTGTATTACCATCAATATCCTGATGATTGATAAACTTCGCTATTAGCTCCTTCTTATCGGCACTTGAAAGTTTTCTATCTTCTGCTTCTTGCAGCTCCCGAATTTCCTGAAACTCGATGATTTTAGCAAATAGACATTCCATATAATATCTGGCAAATCTTTCCTTGTTTTTCTTATAAGACGGTAGATCTGTGTGTGCATTTACAGAGCTCTCAATGCTAACATTGTTTGCAGCAAGAGCAATATGATGTAAGACAGTTCGACCGTAATTATCTATAGAAAGGATTGAATCGAAGAGTAAATCTAACAACGTCGGAAAATTCTTCAATTGGCATGAGTTACTGAACTTCACTAAAAACATTAGTGGTGTTTCTCCTTTGTTATTTTTAAGATCAGGACTTAATGAGTTTTCAAATATTGATAACAAAAATTCAATCATCACATTATTTGCCATTGAGCATGCCCAATGAAGAATTGTATTCCCTTCATTATCGACTGGTTGGGTGATGTTTATTTTGGACAACGGTTGTGGAGGATTTAAGATTTTATCTGGTATATTAACTTCTTGACTGGATCGTATTTTGTTGTTGCCATCTTCCAAGAAGTAATTTAATAAATTAGTGAAGTAGTCTGAATATATTGAATCATCCTTCATTGACTGTATGTGGTTATTGGCCGAGACGTGGTGATGGTATTGCAGTAACCCATATGGATCGTTAATTGATGACCCATTTATATTATTTTGATTGTGTGATTGTACGATTCTCTCAAATGAGTTTCTTGGTGTTCCGAATAATTCTCTTCCAGTCATTAAGTCGTCGTTATCATCATGGTGGATGCTATCGTCTTGATTGTCAAGCGGTGTCCTGTTACCAATGTCTTCATCACTGCTTTTGTCAGCCAACTCTAAATCTTCTCGATTGGCGTTCATTTTACTAGCCATGATTTGCAAGGCATCTTGTTCGGTGTCTTGTCTCGATAAAGTAGGATGACTTAACGATTTTTTTGTATTAAATGTTCCTATACTTGGGCCGGACTCTGGAATAGTTGTAATTGGTGTTGTGTCTGTATGCTGCAATGTCGGTTCTATGTTATTTTGTAGTTGTACTCTTTTCGGCCTGCCTCTCTTCTTTGGAGGTTCTCCCGATAACGATGTCATACTCTTCGTTTTTCTAGCGTGCGTGCTTACATTCAGGTTAACTCCTCCAGCGGAATTGTTCACACTTGATTGTCTTTTTGCTATATTGGATGCCGAAGCATGACTATGCTTGGGGGCTGGTGGTGGTGTTTCAGACTTTCCCTCTACGTATGTGAACTCAAAAATGGGTCTCAAGGTGTCAAATACCCCAAAGTTCTTAGCAATGTCAGCTCCCAAGTCCAAAGGGACATATGTCCCCTGGTACTTCCCATACCCACCTTGTACCTTTTCATGTATCCCCGTTTGAACATCTTTTTCCAATATCCTCGTTCTTTTGGCTTTGGGAAATTTGGCAATCTTCAATATATGTGTAGCATTTATCCACGAATCCAGCTTTCTTCTCATTATTGGACCTTCCAGGGTAACAAATTCAAAAACTGGAACGTTTGAATACGTAGCCGAGTAGATTTGTGTATTATCAGCCATTATGCTTTACTTGGCTAACGGTTATAATCTAGGTCGTTAATATTCACTTTTAATCAAGCACAAATTATGCCCATATATGAATGAATCCAATGCAATTCAATATAATATGTTCAGATTAAGTACCTTCTTAAAGACAATTATCGTTCTTAAATAAGCTTCAAGTACTATATCTACTTTTGATTATATTTTTGTTTATTGGTGATGGAACTTCAAAACATAATGAGTTTTGTGTAACAATATTACATACTATCACTTCTTTCTATGTGTGACAATAATATAAGGATATATTAACAGTATTACTATATGACACTATATAACAGGGTGTAATGAAGGATATGATGTAGCTCGGATGATGTCTTTATAAATAAAATGGACTTCAAGATGTAATATGTAAAATTAAACTCATCCAAACATAACATTTACTAATCTGTAAAGCATGAAACTGAGTATTATGACTAATAGAATACAAACGTACACGATGTACTTAACCAAATTCTTCATCGATAGGTTGGATGACTGATCTTCGGTCAAGGGAATGCTGACCACATGTTCGGCCGCCTGAAAACAGACATCTCTGCGCTTTATGATCTGGCAGTCCAAATCATCGATGTCTCTCTTCAAGATTGCCTTACCGAGTAAGATGCTAGTATATTGTTGTAACGAAGGGTCGAACGTCACAAATGCAGTATCAAGAATAATCAGTTCTCTTTCGATGCCACTGGTGATCTTCTCGATTTTTCGTAATTGTTTGATGATCGTGGGCGTGAGCTCCTTTATCGAGCTCACTTCGTCCACTATCGTGGTCAACTTAAATAAATATAATGCTTTGACCATCAGCTTCTGGATGGATTTTGTCTGGCTCAATAAGAACGGTATCAAGAGCTTTTTCAAGTTGTCGAAGCTGTTGAAAAACACATCAATACAATTCAAGTTCTTGATAATTAACTCGAAGATTTCGTTCAACGACTCGGTGAATAACACACAGATTTTTTTAAGTTCCACCTCGTAGTTCTTTTCTTCCCAGTTTCCTTTCTTCGAAGTGTCACCATGGCATTTCTCGCCAAATATCCGATTGAAGTCTTCCTCTAGCTTCAACAAGTTCAACTTTGTTCTATTGGTCATAAGTGTAATGTCATCGTAGTTTGGTACCTTCCTCAACAACGTGCTGTATATAGTGATAATGTCACTGTATAAATGAACGATTTTCTTCAGGTTTATCAAAAATTTGTAAGAAGCGTTATTGAGACAATATTTGAATAACTTCAGGTGTGCGAGAATTAGGTCCTTCTCAGGTTGATCTAATTCATCCTTGTCGATGCATATTCTTCTATCCCCCACGGTATATGTCATGATATCTCTGAGTATGCTATTAACCTATCTATAGTTAGAGTTGTAATCAATGAAGGCGATAAAAATTCTAAATCTTTTTCTTTACGATTCCACGTGAGAGCAATCATCATCGCTAAATTCGATTATCTTGATATATACAAAACAAATAGATCTTCGAATAAATAGAACAAATAGATCTAATTGTATCATACAATGGGCGTCTTCGGTATATTTAGACTGAAAGGTTTTGACCCGGATGTCTTTGAGAAAGAACTAACTGAATTGACTAAGCAGATATCGAATGCTCAGCAGCAGATCTACAGTTTGAGAGGCAAATCGAAACACTGGATGTTCTCGTTATGTAAGATTTTGATATCGATATACTTGTTGCTATTCGTATATGTATATCAGAAGATACCAATGTCCCCAATTACAAGAAATAGGGTGGTCAATTTCATTCGAAACCAGACCAATAATCAGTTAATGGTGTTGGTAGGGTTTCCGGTAGTAGGCTACATGCTTGTGTATCTGACCAATTACGTTTTCAAGCTTTCTATTGGCAGAAGAGAAAAATACCTTAGGACATTGAAGAAGAAACACGGACAGAAGATAGAGGAATTGAAGAGAATAACAAATTTTAACACCACGAACGAGTTGTTAAACAAGTATGGTACCCAGGAAGAAGGAAAGAAGTCAAAGCGCGAAAGTGAGTCTTCGACCACACAGCTGAAGCTGAATACTCAATCACGCACGCAGATCAACCCGCAGATCAACCCGCAGACCAACACGAACACGCAGAATGCACAACAACAGCAGATAATCCAAAGATTGCAGAATCTCCAGGCGAATCCGCCGGTCCAGACACCGAGAACGTTTCAGGATAGAGTTTTGGACTTCATAGTTGGGTCAGACAACAACGAGACCACTGAGAACCGATTTGCATTGATCTGCAAGCAATGCTTGACCCACAATGGGTTGGCACCCCCCGGATGCCACAATCCGTTCCTGGTGTCGTATATCTGTCCGAATTGCGGATTTTTGAATGGCGAAGTAGACGAAAAATCCGACGTCAATCCAATTGAAACTGAAGTGCTCAACGAACATACTCCTGTGGCAGTTGATCCGGCATCGAACAGGCAGCTGATTGATAGTGTGATTGAGCAGCCGGACGTACCCCAGTCGCCCGACGTCGAATCCGCGGACAACACCACGCTTATCGAGCCCCAGGCGGCGCATTCCACCTCGATTAATAGAAAAGCAGATGCTCCTCTTCTGTGAGTGACCTATATACACATATATACCGTGTCATACTACAATTTAATTCTATACCCATGTGTAAGCTACTATGCGTTTATTGCAACAATACACCTAACTAAGACAATTCCATGATAGCGTTGACCATGTCACCGTCGTGGGCTCTCAAAGCCTTGACGGCCTTGGCTCTGGAAACTTGAGTCTGCTCAACGATGATGTCGATGTCCTTGGCATCCAATCCGGATTCGTCAGCTTCTCCATCGTCAGTCTCCTCTTCAATCTTGTTGGTGTTGAGAGAAGCCTTTTCTAAGTCAGCGGTGATCGCATCTTGTGACTTGTCTTCACCAGCTTCACCAGCTTCACTGGATTCACCAGCGGCCTTGGCGAGAGCTTCTTGTTGGGCTTGTTGTTGTTGGGCTTCGGCAATTCTCTTGTTCATGTCGTCAACTTTGGCTTCACCGAAAACAACGTATGTACCGGCAGCAGATCTGAAAACATCAGGTTGGTCAATGGCGTAGATCAAATTACCTCTTTGCTTGAAGGTGACTCTGGTGATACCCTTGATTTGCTTCAAGTTCAATTTCTTGATCAATTCTCTGGCCTTTTTTTCGTTCTTGGATAAGATGGAGACGTCAGCGCCTTGTGGGATTTCTTCGATAGACATGGTGTGTTTTCGTGATGTTGTGTACTAGATATACTGCTTCTAGTGTAAACAATGTGCAATTATGTCCAGTCGTTGAACTTTTCAGTGGAAGTTCGACAACTTTTTTCATTCGATTATGTAATCATTTCCTTCCACCTGAGATTTTTATTACCCGGTCATGAATATGATGTCTGGGTGTTTAAATTGATGTCTGGATGTGATTCTCTAACGTCTGGGTCTGGATGTTCGGGTCTCGACGTTTCTTTTCGTACCAGTCTCTTCGATCAGATTTCCACTTCGGTCGGGATTAAATGGGGTTTATATCCGAGTTCATTTGGTGAACTAGATCTTTTGGTGAACTAGACGATAGATGTCCTTTTTCGCAGCGAGATCCTGACCAGTGTTTGCATGTGCTCCATAGCGGACTCTTCCATATACAGATAGTGTGGCTGATCAGGGGTGACCCAGCGGCGAATGTAGATAGAGACGATGCAACAAAACGTCAGGCTAGCATGTAGGAGAGCGATTCTATTGCATGTTTACATATGTCGGTTTGTTTTGATTGAAAAGCCGAGAGTGCATATAACTGCGGAAATAACGAGAATTTATTCCAAGAGAATATAAACCATCCTTTAATAAGCATCAGCAACTAGATTATACCAATAGGTGTAGACAGAAAACACAGGAAATTAAAAAGAATAGTTCGTGACAACTATTAGTATAAGTAGTAACATTTGAATAAATTGCTAGGTTCGTTGCTAGGATAATCGATTTTCAGGAGGAATTTCCAGGGACAGAAATTAGAGTAATATTTAACAGTAAATACTGGGATTTTTTTTTAGCCAGATATAGCTGATGTCTGATCTGAATGCACAGGAGCAGTCGGTATCGGCGTCGAACAGGTTTTCATCAAATAAGGTGTCTCAAAACTCGCTGTGGACCAAAAACAACCATGAGAACGATATAGTCCATGAGAACGAGGGAACATCCACGTCATCAGATGCCCAGATGTCGAAGAACCACAGTGGTGCGTCAAAGGACGTCACCATGAACACGAGGTACCGTGTGAGTGATCTTGTGAACTCTTCGGCGCCCACATTCAAACAGAAGGTACAAGCTTACTTTTATAACAAAGGCATGGGGTCCATGCCGGAATATATGTTGAATATTTACAATCGTACACCGAGGTACATCTATGTGAATCATGAGTTGCCAGACGACTTGAGAGATCCGCGTACGGGACATCCCTTGTTACTGTACCCGAGAAATAAGATCAGAACCACTAAATATACCCCATTGTCATTTTTACCCAAGAACATTTTGTTTCAGTTCACGAATGTTGCCAATACATATTTCTTAATATTGGTAATTTTGGGGGCGTTCCAGATTTTTGGGGTGCCAAACCCTGGTTTAGCGGCGGTGCCTTTGATCGTCATTGTGTGTATTACTGCGATCAAGGATGCGATCGAAGATTATAGACGGCTGTCTAGTGACTCGGAGTTGAACAATTCGCCAATTCATTTATTGCAAGGGTTGAATAACACCAATGTATTGACGACTTACGTGGGACCATGGAGAAAATTTAAAAAGGCATGCACCAGACAGAATAACAAAGTCTTCAAAGGGTTGAAGAGATTTGGGATTATGGTATTTGGAAAAAGACATAAGAAGGCTGAATTCGTCAGACAAGAAAAAGAAGCGGAAACCAATGCGTTACATAGGGTTTCTACCGTGCACTCAGAATATTCCTATGTTTCAGATAGACCTAGAAAGTCAACCCAATCACGGGCTTCAAGAAAAATACATTCAAAACCATTGTCTGATACCATAGTTAATCCGCATCTTTTCTCGGATAATTATACTAGCACGGTCTTCAAGAATCGTAGATGGAAGGATGTTGCGATTGGTGACTTTATCAGAATCAGAGTTAATGAAGAAGTTCCCGCAGACGTTATCGTAATTTCGACTTCAGATATTGAGGGTAATTGCTACATCGAAACCAAAAACTTGGATGGTGAAACTAATTTAAAAATGAAATCTGCTTTAAAATGTGGTGGATCTAGTAACATTAAACATTCAAAGGACTTGGGTAATACAAAATTCTGGATTGAGTGTGATGCGCCAAATAGTCTGTTGTATGCATTTAAGGGGACTATACACTATGAAAATTATGATAAAAATGGTCAATTGATTAATGAAGACGAGAAGGAAGCAATTACTAATGATAATGTTTTGTTAAGAGGGTCTACCTTAAGAAACACTAAGTGGGCGATTGGTGTGGTCGTTTACACAGGTAGTGAAACAAAAATTATGTTAAATTCAGGTATAACTCCAACCAAATCATCTCTTATTTCCAGACAGTTGAATTTATCTGTTATTATTAATTTCTTAGTCTTGTTCATATTGTGTTTCGTGTCTGGTTTGATCAATGGACTTTTCTATGACAAGAAGCATATTTCAAGATTATATTTCGATTTTAAACCATACGCGCCTTCCTCTGCAGCTAACGGTGTGGTTGCATTTTTCGTGACATTAATTATTTATCAGTCATTGGTTCCAATTTCCTTGTACATTTCGGTTGAAATTATCAAAACATTGCAGGCATTTTTTATTTATTCCGATATTAAGATGTATTATCCTAGACTTGACTTTCCATGTATTCCAAAGTCTTGGAACATATCGGACGATTTGGGTCAAATTGAATACATCTTTAGTGATAAAACAGGTACTTTGACACAGAATGTAATGGAATTTAAGAAGTGTTCGATTAATGGTAAGTCATATGGTCATGCTTATACCGAAGCGAAGCAAGGTTTGGATAAGAGAGAAGGAGTTGATATTGTAAAAGAACAGGAAAAATGGAAGCACATTATCGCCGAAAACAAAACTGATATGATTGATAACTTAATAAAGTTTAGTAACAATAACCAATTAATTGAAGAAAACTTGACCTTTATATCCAATGAATATGCTAGAGATACGATTACGCCAGATTTGGATTCTGGTAAGGAACAAAAGGAAGCGAATGAAAGGTTCATGTATGCTTTAGCGCTATGCCATACAGTTGTTACTGAAGTTAATCCTGAAAATCCAAGTTTTAGAGATTTTAAGGCGGAATCTCCGGATGAAGCAGCTTTAGTTGCAGTTGCACGAGATGTAGGCATTGAATTCAAAGAAAGATTGAGACTGTCATTGGTTTTGAATCTGTATGGACAGCCTGCTGAATATGAATTGTTGCAGGTCATATCATTTACTTCTACCAGAAAAAGAATGTCGTGTATCATTAGGACCCCAGAAAATAAAATTGTTTTAATATGCAAAGGTGCTGATAACGTTATCTTTTCCAGGTTAGATAATGATTCGAACAACGAGGAAATAATTACTAGAACAGCATTACACTTAGAGGATTTTGCGAAGGAAGGTTTAAGAACATTGTGTATTGCCGAAAAAGAACTAGATCCGGAATTTTTCGAAGATTGGCTAATAAGGTATAAGGAGGCGCATGCTTCTATTGATGATAGTCGTGAACAGATTATTGAGGAATTAGATGAAGAAATTGAACAAAATTTAATTCTTTTGGGGGGTACAGCCATTGAGGATAGATTACAGCAAGGTGTTCCAGATTCAATTGGTATATTAAGAGAAGCTGGAATCAAATTGTGGGTGTTGACTGGTGATAGAATTGAAACCGCTATTAATATTGGTTTTTCATGTAATTTATTACAAAATGATATGAACTTGTTGGTAGTCAGGCCTGATGAAAACGATCCCGAAAATATTGAGTACATTGATCATTTGATAACAAAATACTTACAAGAAAGCTTTAATATGCTAAATAATACTACCAATTTCAATGATGAAATTAAGTCTCTCATGACAGATGCAAGAAAGGATCACTCATCCCCAACAGCAAATTTTGCACTTATCATAGATGGGGCAGCATTAGGGCATATTTTTGGTGATTTGTCTGGCGAGAATGAGTCAGTTCAAAACTTGAAGAATAAATTCATGTTACTTGGTAAACAATGTAAATCAGTTATCTGTTGTCGTGTTTCTCCGTCACAGAAAGCTAGTGTTGTAAAAATGGTCAAAACTTCGCTTAAGGTTATGACCTTAGCTATTGGAGACGGTGCTAACGATGTGGCCATGATTCAAGCGGCAAATATTGGTGTCGGTATCGCTGGTGAAGAAGGCAGACAGGCAGTTATGTCCTCGGATTATGCAATTGGTCAATTCAAGTTTTTAACTAGGTTATTGCTAGTACATGGTAGGTGGTCCTATAAGAGATTGGCAGAAATGGTTCCATGTTTTTTCTATAAGAATGTCGTATTTACATTGACATGTTTCTGGTATGGAATTTATAACGACTTCGATGGATCTTATCTTTACGAATATACCTACTTGATGTTTTATAATTTGGCCTTCACTTCATTACCAATTATTGTTTTGGCTGTCTTAGACCAAGATGTTTCTGACACGGTCTCCCTTTTGGTCCCCCAATTATACAGATCGGGTATTTTGGGACTTGATTGGTCTCAATATAAATTCTCGTGGTATATGTTTGATGGTCTTTATCAATCGGCGATATCGTTTTTCTTCCCATATTTGTTGATGTATAAATCATTTCAAAACCCTCAAGGATTAAGCGTGGATCATAGATTTTGGATGGGTGTGGTTGCTGCATGTATTTCAGTTACGGCATGTAACGTTTATGTCTTGTTACAACAATATAGGTGGGATTGGTTAACGGTTTTGATCGTGAGTATTTCTATCCTTCTTGTTTATTTTTGGACCGGTGTTTGGAGTTCAAGAATATATGCTGCCGAATTCTATAAAGCTGGTGCGCAAGTTTTAGGTACTTTAGCTTGTTGGTGTACCATATTTATTGGTATTATATTTTGTCTTTTACCAAGATTCATATATGATTTCTTGATGAGACACTTCCTTCCAAGGGATATAGATATTATTAGAGAAAAATCGCTTTCGGGTGAATACGATGAATACCCAGAGGTTTATGATCCAACCGATCCCGAAGATGTTGAAAAGCATAGGTTATTAAGTGACCTTAAACATGGCAATCCATCGGTATTGGAAAGAATTGGAAATAATATCAATGAAGAAAAGGAAGACCATCTCAATAGTGATATTCCAGTTGAAAAGTCCAATACTCTTAAGAAAACTTTCAAGTCTATCAAAAGACATGCCACTATCTCGAAATCTAGGAAGAATACCATATCCAGCAACAATATCAACAAGCTTGACATAAATCAATTAAGATTACAAATGATGAAAGAAGGACAATATACTACTGCTCGTAATTCATTGGATAGAATCCAAACTACTCATGAATTACCAGGATTAACCCAAGCTGAGACCTTGCTTTCATATCACACCAGAACAAGTATTAATTTTGACCGTTGATATCTTCTTTTATTTATTTATTTATCTATTCATTTCTTTTTTTTTCCTACGGTACATTCAATTTTTCATATAGATTGCGGTTTTTGTTTCCTAACTGTTTTAAAATTTCATTACCTTCCATGGTATTATTTAGTTGTATATTATAAAATATGTTTTCAACTTGAAAAGATCCATAAATCTGTACTAGTGTCTGCAAAATTAATCACCAAATGTCGCGTTTTGAAAAGTGACGACATACTTAGTAAAATTTAATTAGCGTTTTAATAATAAATACTGAACCATAAATACAAATCATACTATCAATGACTTATCAGAATGTTCACATTTTCTGTAATAACACCGAAAACAGATGATTATTCATGTAAGGCATCATTATTGTCTTTCGATAATGATATAAAAATTTTAGCTGACCCGAGCTGGAATGGAAATAATCATGAAGACATTTTATATATTGAACAATATCTAAAGGAAGTCGACTTAATACTTTTATCTCATTCTACACCGGAGTTTATAAGTGGATTTGTCTTACTATGCATAAAGTTTCCTAATTTAATGTCTAATATCCCCATTTACTCTACCTTACCGGTAAACCAATTAGGACGAGTCTCAACTGTTGAATATTACAGAGCTAAAGGAATTTTAGGTCCATTAAATAAGAGCATCTTAGAAGTTGATGAAGTCGATGAATGGTTTGATAAGATTTTACCCTTGAAGTACTTTCAGACATTAAGTGTGTTTGATAATAGGTTAGTCATCACTCCATATAATGCGGGACACACCTTGGGTGGTACATTCTGGTTAATAACAAAGAGATTGGAGAAAATCATATATGCACCATCTTGGAATCATTCTAAGGATTCGTTCTTGAATAGTGCCAGTTTTTTGTCATCCTCAAGTGGTAATCCACTATCTCAATTGATGAGACCTACAGTTTTAATCACAAATACCGATTTAGGATCTACCATGTCCCACAAGAAACGTACTGAGAAATTCCTCAATTTAGTCGATGCAACATTAGCTAATGGTGGGGCAGTATTACTACCTACTTCGCTTTCAGGTAGATTCTTGGAGTTGTTACACTTAATAGATCAGCATTTACAAAGTGCACCCATTCCTGTTTATTTCTTATCATATTCTGGGACAAAGGTTTTAAGTTATGCATCAAATTTGTTGGAATGGATGTCATCACAATTAGTGAAGGAATGGGAAGAAGCATCCTCAGCCAATAATAATAGTTCGAATAAGAATAATTTCCCGTTCGATCCATCCAAAGTTGATTTATTACTGGATCCTAGTGAACTCGTTCAGTTAAGCGGCCCAAAAATCGTTTTTTGTTCTGGTATTGACTTCAAGAATGGTGACATGTCTTCGGAAGCCTTACAGTATCTATGCCAGGATGAGAAAACTACGATTGTCTTAACAGAAAAGACCCACTTTGGTTTCGATAATTCTATCAACACTCAGCTATATAATGACTGGTACAATCTTACAAAACAGAAGCAAGGTGGTACTGTTGAAGACGGAATTGCTGTTCCGTTAGAAAAAGTATTCACGTTAGATAACTGGAGCAAAGAAGAACCATTAATAGGGGCAGAGTTAACTGACTTTCAAGAAAAGATAAATTTGCAACGGAAGCAAAAGTTACTAGCAAAAGTAAGAGATAGAAAGAATCAAAATTTATTAAATGCGGATACTATAAATGGTGATGATTCTTCGTCTGATGAAGAGGAGGATGTGGTATCTTCAGATGATGAAACTGTGGCAATAAAACTCGCAGAAACTTCTGTTAATGCAGCTACTGCGACTAATTCAAATGTACCTGCGGTTGCTAAAGTTGACGAACTATCAGCTCATGAAGCATTCATTACAGACCATGTCAAACAAACTCTTGAAGCAAACCGTCCATTGGACCTCAAAGTTACCCATAAATTGAAACCTAGACAGGCAATGTTCCCATATATAGTTAGCACCCATAAGCAAAAGTTTGACGATTATGGAGAAGTAATTGACATGAAAGATTTCCAAAAACAAGACGATACAAGTAATAACAAATTAATCATGGAAAGTAAACGAAAATTCGAACAAAATGAAAAACGTAAATGGGGTAACGTGGATAATAAGGGTAAAGGACGTGGAAAAAATTCAGATAAAAATAATAATAGCAACCAAAACAAAATCACTCCTCAAGAACTTTTAAACAACCAATTACTTCAGAAAAACCTCGATACGTTATTCAGTCCTCGAAAGAGAACTCCACTAAATGCTGCATCTTCTTTTTCATCGAAAGCGCAAGAATTGCGTATGAGGTGTGGCTTATCTTTTGTTGACTTGTCTGGATTGGTTGATATGCGTTCGTTAAGTTTGATTGTTTCTTCATTGAAACCGTATAATTTACTACTATTACCAGATTTCAGCATTAACCAACACAGCATTGAAGAAATGAATGGTTTGAAAAGTGTCAAACAGATGTTTGATCAACAACAAGATCAACAACAACAAGAACAAGATAAAAAATCCATGGCAAATTCATCTAGATATTTGTCATTGGCTACAATTAGAGGGGGGGTTTCAAATTTTGTCTCATCTAACAAGAACGGTGCTAACAAGCTGGCAATTGTAGCTATTCAATGCAATTCACCTGTTAAGATAGGCGGTGATGACGCAGATGATACTGGTATCGGATTAAGTAACTTCGAAATCAAGTTGGACGATAGCATTATAGATAATTTGAAATGGCAAAATATTGATGGCAGTTATAGAGTGGCCCAAGTCTACGGTGAATTAGAAATTCACAATCAAGAATTACCAAACAAGAAACAAAAAACTATTAACGATTACATGAACTCGTCTACCCAATTCACTTTGAAGCAAATTTCGAATCAAGAATTTTTGAAACAGCAACAAGCATTCGTGGATGCCCATGCAGCAACAAGTGGTCAATTGCTCAATAATAATGGCCCAAAATTAGCAATTGGGAATATCAGATTACCAGAGCTTAAAAAGAAGCTTATCAGCCGTAACATGAACGCAGAATTCAAAAGTGAGGGTACGTTAGTTGTGAACAACAGTGTTGCCATTAGAAAGGTCACGTACAGCAGTGTTGAAGGTGAAGACACTGGTGATATTGTAATTGATGGTGCTATGAGCCCATTGTATTACGAAATTAAAGATTGTATACGTGAAATGTTGGCTTATGTATAAATAGCATATTAAACTAATAAAACATAGATCTTACTCAATGTATTGTCATATCCATCTATCATCTCTTTGCAGCTGAATTATATATTAGCAGTATTGATGGAGAGGTCGTGCGTCCGTCATATTCGCTACCAACCAATTAGCGCAACGAAAAATTGGTTTATGAAATATACCAGACAAATATCATTAACTAGTGTATCAATAGTTGATATAAATATACATAACAATGCAACCTTACTCAAGATCTGGTGGCACCAGAAAGTGCTTTTATGAGTTTCAAACATTAGTAGCTTGTTACACTTCTGCTGATACCGAAACCAAGAAAGCTTGTACACCTCAATTTGAAGATTACTTCGAATGTTTACATGGATTCAAAGAAAGAGAAAGAACAAGACTTATGCTACAACAATTAAATGACAACGAAAAAACTAAGAGTGGTGTCATTGCATCGGACTTATATAAGTCATCAGGTTCTGTTTACGAAAACTTGGATTTAGTTTCCAAATAATTTCGTTGATAACGCATCAGCTATGTGTATTCCTATACCAAAATAGCTTGGTTTATCGAATGGTGGGATATAAATCGTCGAAGTCAAAAGAGAAGAGGAAATCAAAGTATTTTAAAAAAAAAAAAATTAAGACATGGCAGAATTTTTTCAGATTTAGAGTTAAAATATCGTTAATGTTGCTAGCCAATTCATATTCATGTAAATTACGATTTTATTTATGTTATTGTATGCCATGTTCAATTGAATAATGGAACGGTGACATTTCAATAACCTATACGCATATACAAGATCTTATTTTTCTGAAATTATACAAATCATTTACTCATTAATATTAGTTCAATATATATCATTTACTATAGTATACTACCTAACTGTAGAAATCGTCTGGTTTATAAGTATCTTACAATGCAGAGTATTTTTTTCGCTAAAACTACACTTGTAATGAAGCTACAAAAAAATTCCGATACCGGGAGTCGAACCCGGGTTTGCTCGGTGAAAGCGAACCGTGCTAGCCGTTACACTATATCGGAGATTTGTTGAGTTTCTATATTCAATAGTCGTCCTATTCGATATATTAAAATTATCAACTACGTACTACGTAACACAAGATCTATTGAATTTATGAAGCCTATCAACTACGTACTACGTAACACAAGATCTATTGAATTTATGAAGCCTACGCATCATCAGAAGAATTTAATACAGAATGCATCTATTTTTTTTTGAAAGCTATTTAGGAATTATTTGATTCGATCGGTGACGGTGGATTTTTAGACGGATTAGTAAAATCCTCACCTGGTGGTGGTGGAGGTTTCTGTTTACTGTTTGAGATTGTTGGTGCTGGTGGTGCTGGTTGTACATGAGAATGTGACGTGGGCAGCTTTTCTGTTTTACTTGAAGGGGATGGGGGAGGTGCTAATGATGATGGTGGTGGTGGTGGAGGTGCTAATGATGATGGTGGTGGTGGTGGTGGTGCTGATGATGTAGGTGGTAGTGGTGGTGGCGCTAATGATGTAGGTGGTAGTGGTGGTGGCGCTAATGATGAAGGTGGTGGCGGGGGTGGAGCTAATGATGAAGGTGGTGGTGGAGCTAATGATGAAGGTGGTGGTGGTCGTGGTGCTAATGATGTGGGTAGCGGTACATCGGTTGATGTTTCTGATGTTTGAGATTTTTGCCACGGTGGTAGAGGTACATTTGGTTTCTTCTTCTTCCAAGGTGGTAATATTTCATCTCTTCCATTGTTTCCTAGATCTTCTTCGTCTCTTTGTCTTCTTGAATCAGAAAATGGTGCTTGTTGTTGATAACTCACATTTGGATCCTGCTCATAGTGATGACCAGCGTATTCCCCCTTTAACTTGCAATCTCTTGCAAAATGGCCAACTTTTCCACACAGTTTACAAACAATCAGTGAAACATCTAATCCTGGACGTTGACGTCTAGATTGTTGTGTTTCAGGGTTGTAAGGTTTAGTTTCTCTCAATGTACCATTCAATATAGCTAACTCTCTTAATTGGCCTCTCTTCAAGTCGTTTTGTCCAATAGGTGATGAAATAGCCTTTTCAATAACCTGATTTGTTAATTTGATAGCTTTTGCAATTTTCAGTTGAGAATCAGATGTTATTACGACATGCAAATCATCATTTCCGCTCGCATTAAGGTTTGGGTTAGAAAATGACAAGGAACTGTTAGGGTCATCTTCGTCGTTATTGGATAATGTGGATTTACCATCTTTCACTGATCCTTTTCCTCTAATAGCCAATCTTGCTCCGCTATCTTCTTGTAATTGTCTTAATGTGTTACCTCTTGGGCCCAACAAGAGTCCCACAAAGTTAATATCAGGATAATCTTTAACAGGTATATAAATTTTTTCATACGTCTTAACAGGCTTGCGGTAATCAATGGGTGACATATAATTTTTAATACTTCCAGCAGCAACTTCAACCAAATAATGTCTTTCCTTTTCGAGCGAAGTTCTAGTACGTGCTTCTCTTGTGTTGGTCCTATTACCAGTCGTGTCATATTTTGGTGGCGGTGATGGGTCTCTTTCATAATTAGGATTGTTGGCAATATTGCCTGATGGGAGTAAACTTAACACTTCAACTTGCAGCTCCAGTGCAATCCTTAGTATATCTGAAATTTCTTCAATACGAAAATATTGCTGGTACGCATCCATTTGTTCTTGAGTTAGATGGCCAGTTATAATAGTATCGAAATCGTCTTTTCCAATTTTCTTCTGTCTTGATGAAGTACCTGACCATTTTGTTGTATGTGGAACCTCTAGTTTACTTTCTGGTCTACCTCGGTATTCTTTTTCATAGTTCAAAGGCCCATCTGTATATCTTCTACTATAGGCTGACATACTTATATTTCACAGTTATATACAATCTTACGAACTAATTTTGTCAATATCTCTTCACGGTTGTGAATTTGATGATGATATATAACCTGCAAAAAAAGAATAGTTACAGTTTTGATCAACCAGGGCCGTTTTTTTTAAATCATGAGACTCTATAATTCTAAATTTCTATAATTAGGATTCGATATGCATTACATTATGTTTAACTATACAAGTAAATAGTTGATATTAGTGTAGTCCTAGAAACTTATTCGAAAACCTTGTTCATCAATAGCGCTTCCCAACTTTATACTTGTCTGGGCATAAATTCACGGATCACCATATTTGATGTCAATGCATCCAAGGAAGTAGTTAACGTCTTGCAAATCGTAACACACTTAGTTCTTCCCAACCAGCTTTCCTGAAAATTATCGTCTCAGCACTCCATCCTTTTTCTTGCATGATTTTTGCAACTTCTTTTGGCTTATTCCTAGCACAAAATAAGATGTATGCGACGCCGATTTTAGGAGTTAGGATATTACCCAAATTATTCAATAGTCTCCATGTCACAACCATTCCATCCTCTCCGCCTAAGAGCGCAAGATCTAGCCATGTTTTATCTTCTTCTGTGGTTGGAATGTTGGGAAGTTCAAATGCTGGAACATATGGGGGATTGAATACAAGCATATCAATAGATCTCAGTCTTATGCCGGTCGTTAAATTCATTTGACATGAATCAAGAATGTACGGTTTTCGTCTGCCATCGGACTCGATGTTGTTATCCCTATCTGTCTGTAGTACTGTTTTACATGCATGTGGATTAATATCTGTCGTAATGAATACTGACAGGGGCAATATATTCTGTTGTATAAATGTTGTAACTATTCCTGATCCTGTACCTATTTCAGTAACTAATGGTATCTTTGATCTGAATCTCTCTGTGATAAATTGGCGTTCGTCTTCTAGACAGTCAAGTAACAAAAACGAATCTTCTGCCGGCTCATACACATTATCTATGTCTATCTCTTTCACAATAGGAGTAGGAAGCATTGCTAAGGTGTATGATTGTATATGGAAATCGCAAACTATAAATCATTTTCCAATTGTAGCTTTCGAGCTAGTTTTCAGTGAGAATCTAAAAATTGATCACCCAAACACTCGTTCTAAATTAAATACATTCTAATTATTAATTATTGATAATATTAAAGTAGTTAATATACAGATATGCAAGTAAAAGTCAAGACATTAACGGGTAGAGATATTCCAGTTGACATTGAACCAACCGATAAAATTATTTGTATAAAAGATATGATGGAAGAGAAAGAAGGTATCCCACCATCTCAACAACGTTTAATTTTCAACGGGTCCCAGTTAAACGACGATAATACTGTCCAAGAATCGAATATTAATGCAGGTGCTTCCTTACATTTGGTCTTAACTTTAAGAGGTGGGTTTTAAGGGACCGAGAATTCAATGATAGCGTAATTGGGGTGACATGTCGTCAACACACTGCATTGAACAATGAAGTTGTTAGAGAGTCAAGATTGAACGAATTCCATCTACATATCTCGATGAATTAAAATTTATTGTTCATATGCTGCTCTAGATATATGTACAAATCTACATTTTATTAACCGAAATAAAAATTTATTTATAATACAATTGGGTTCGACAGGACTCGACCTACTCTATACTCATAATATAAGATTTACAATAAGACATGCCTATTGACTTTGATTAGCCATCCATATTTTAGCATTGGCCAAGAAAGTATTAATTCCAGATGCTTGAACAGGTTCTGCTTCCTCGTCTTCTGGAAATATGTAATCCAAATATTCTTCCTCCTGTCCTTCAATGAGTCTCCGTCTCTTAACTATTACAGGCAGCTTTTTGTTTATATCACTCACAGAATCCTCTGAACCATGTGTTTCTTCATATTGTTTCCAGGCTTGTATAATATTGACCCGGTCTTCTTTTGAATTTAGTTGTTTAAAGAAATCATTTGCTTCTCGGAAAATACTTCGAGTATTTTCTCTATGCGTGTCATTGATTGTAAATTCGAATTCTTCGTCAGTACTTTCTTCGAAGGCATTTAACTGAGTGTCAGTGGGAATAGAAGACTCAAATAGAGCATATGAAATCCACACATTTGAAGTTGAGACCTTTTTAAGTAAATTCCTATACAATAACTTGGCCTCCGTATATTTCATTTCATCCTTATAATAATTTATAAAGCGCATTGTAAAATACTCTAGAAGATTAAATTTTGTAAATACTTTGTTATCTTCAACCAACTGAATACCCAATTCAAAAAGAGAAATGCATCTTTGGGTTTCTTGTATGCCTTTTTCAAAATCAATATAACTTAATAATATATGAGTCGTAGACAAATCATTATCACGTACCAATGATAATTCTAGCCATTTTTCATAAAGTTTTCTAACTCTATCCCATTCACCTAATTTTTTCTCTAGTTCAATGTAGAATTTAAATAATTTTCTCTTAGGTGTAACTGTACTTGATTGACCAATAGAGCTACCTAAAATTTTTCTGGCATTTCCCAAACCATTTTCGGTATCGTTTCTTATTTCAAACTGAGCAAATTTCACCCATATCTTAGCAAATGTGAAATTTTTATGTGGAATAGCCTTTACTGCTCTGTTCCATATGGCTCGAGAATTTTCGATACTTCCTACCTTAAATTCTTCCCAAAGAGCATATTTAATCCATAAATATATATACCTTCTCCATATCGTAGATTTGAAGGTTTCTGTTGGTATCACAGAAACGGCTCGTTCGAAGTTTTCTCTGGTCACTCCATTATTATTTTCTTCTTGTAAGATACCAATGTATGACCACCAAGAATCATAATCTGATGGGTTTTTGCTCACTTCTTCTTCATAATTCAACTTTCGTTTTGTCATGATACTGGACTCAATCGTATCCTTATTACCATAACTTTTTTCAAATTCTGAATATGACACATGAATTTGCTGCTTTTGCTCAGGAGTTAGAACTGCCTGAATTGTACCGTTTTTTAACATCATTTGAAATATGGCTCTTGCACGTTCGTACTCTTTGACAGATACTTCCCATAGAGACCACTTATTTATTATATCTGCGAGGATAATCTCTCTTTTCAGCACCTCTGATATAAGTATGGTATCAACAGATAATTCGAAAACGTTCCTAATTGTTGCTATTTGCCTTTGGTCTATGGGAACATCATTCATTTCAAAACCAATCCACTTCAACCATATTTCACCAGAGGAATGAACCTGAACATACCTTATGAAAATTTCCCTGATATTATGGTATTCTTCGTATCTTTTTTCGAAATTGATATATGCATCCCAAGCTGAAGGATTGGGATTCCACGATAACCATCTTTCGAATATAATCCTAACCATCTCGTAATTCTTTAGGGTTTCTTCTGTTTGAACGTAAATAAACCACAACTTGTCAACCCTCGGTAAGGTAGTTACGGCCCTATCTAACAAGTTCCTTGCATGTGTGATATTTTTGTGTGAAAGTTCAAATTGAATGTAGTGTGTCCAGAAAGGAATATGCTGTACGTTCACCTCCAAAGCACGTTCAAAAATCGACCTTGCCCTAGGAAAGTCATGGTTATGATTCACCTCCCATTTAGCATACCTTAGCCATTGTCCAAAATTTAATCTATTCTTATTCAATTGTTGTTCGTACTCTTTTCGTTTAGCAAGTTGAAACGATCTTAATTCATCCAAATCTTGGATCGATTGTTTAGGACGGTTTAAAGGTTCATCTCTAATTTGAAATGCATCGTGCAAAATTTGCTCACTTGTTATTTGTGAATCCGATACCCTTTTGTTTGATAGCACATCTGTATTCATTACTCTTAGTTATCTTTATTTAGCGTTCGTTTGTATTTAAGTCTGTTATGCTCATCGACAATTTACGCTCATTTGCATCACTGCGAAATACACTCAACCTAACGCCTAAATTCAAAATTAATGCTACAAGTAATTAAAGCTTTTAAATCAAGCTCCGAAGTACAAATATAGTACCAATATCTGTATGTTGGCTTGAGCAACTTGGTATTGAAACAATCGAAATTAAAACCTGTAAAAAAATTGCCTTCAGCCAGATTCGAACTGACGATCTCCTCATTACTAGTGAGGTGCCTTACCAACTTGGCCATAAAGGCTTAATCTAAAGAGCTAGGCTACATTATGCAATTACAACATATCTGGGAACTTTCATGATGTCTTATCATTTTTTGGTTGAATAAAACATTATAGACATAAATAAAAGTAAATTGAATCATCCTGTCCATTCACAGAGCGTAATTCATACAATGAGTTATAATATGTCGTGTGAGTAAGTCAGATGACCATTGCGTTGTTAATTTTGATTTAAAAAGATATGCCGGTACATTAGCTACACCAAAATTGATAACGATGTAAAATAACTTAAAATTTGTCCTCATGCACAAATAAAATAACTCTTGCATAGAACTGATGGGAAATAAAGAAATAGAATAACATGGATCAGTTAAATAAAGACCAGCGAAATGAGTTGGATAATGAAAATGCTCCGCTATTACGAAGTCAGTTTCAGGAGCAGTTACAACCTCTGTACCAACTGCAGACAAATGATACATCGATAGAAAATGAAGACGTACAATCCAAATACGAAGAAATCAGAAGAGAGCTTATAAAATTTTCAAAGAGAAGATTTTGGTGGTTTTGCTCGTTAGGCGTAGTTGCAATCATAGCAATGCACTTGTCTTTTTTACCGAGAACTTCTCTAAGCAGAGACTTTAGAAGATGGCATGGTCAACACTTGACTAAATCTGATGTTAAGCGTAATTACCTTTTGTTTAGTAGTATTGGAAGTACTTACAACCAAGTTCCAAATGAGGATTATATTGGGTGGTGGTTAAACAACTTCACGACAATAAACCAAAAAAATGATGCTAATTTGATAGGGGCCGATAATAACGAATTGCTCTCCTATGTTAAGGAAAATTTCAAAAGATTAGGTTTTCAAACTGAGACGTATAGTCACGAAGTACCTGGGTTACAGAAGCCCATTTCCCTGTCTATTAAATTAATTGATTTTAAGAGCGGAGGCAGTGTTTATAATGCCTCCTTATTCGAGTCATCATTTAGTACACCTGCTTATAATGGATTTGGAATTACTGGAGATGCTACAGGGGAATACATATATGCTAATGAAGGCACACACGAGGATTTTCAGTTGTTATTAAAGAGCAATATTGACCCTAATAACAAGATTGTTATTGCTAGATCAGGCCCGAATTCTAATTTATCGACTTCAGAGAAATTGCAAACAGCGCAGCATTATGGTGCTATTGGTTTTATTATATACTATGATCTAAATGATAATAACGTGAATGATAACCTGAAATATTTGAAACTGGCTATTCAAAGAGACACGGTAGGATTCAATTTTTTTGACAACTCAAAGCCTATGGTCTGTCCTTCGATTCCTTCAGTTCCAATAAGCTTTAATTCTATAAAGCCAATATTAGAGACATTGACCCCCAATAAAATTAACAATGACTTTGAAAATTGGCATTATCACCCACTGATTGCCTCAAACCGTTTTAAATTAGAAATAACTACTAAGTTTGCCTCAGAAAAAAAAAGAGAATTATCTAATGTGGTAGGTTCTATTAAAGGCATTATTAGAGATAGCGAAATAATTATAGGTGCGTCCCGTGATTCGTTTACATGTTCAAGTCCTCTAAGTAGTCATGTTATATTACTCGAGATAATGAGAAACTTTCAAAGACTCGTTAAGCTAGGATGGAAACCATTAAGAACTATAAGATTTGTATCTTGGGATGGTACTCACAATGGGTTGTTGGGATCTAGAACTTTTACGAATGATTCTGGAGCGTTTAACTTTAAACAACCCGTGCTTTGTTATATAAATATAGATGGGGATGCCGTCATGGGTAGTCATTTCAAAGTGGATTCTAATCCTATGTTTAATCATGTCTTAAGGAAGATTTCGAAATTTATTCCAATACCCAAGAATTCGACGCTCTTGAAAACTCAGTCTAAGAATGCAAAGCATCGTGGAAATGATAATGATCGTAATGGTGATGAAGACGAAGACTTCACTACTTTGTATAACTACTGGTCGAAGCAGGATAATATCTCTATAAACAATTTGCTTGGAGAGCTGATAAAAACTTCGGATGCAGTTGTGTTTCAGAACTTCTTAGGTATTCCAGTGATTAATGTCAAATTCGAAAATGACCCCAAGCGCGATCCAGCGATATATATTCCCAACTCAAATTATTACTCATATGATTGGTTGATAAAGAAAAAAATTGACAATGATTTATTACTACATGGTCTGCTTGTTAGATATTTAGGACTATTGGCAGTATCGCTAAGTGAACATGAGGTCATAGATATGAAGACTGTACATTATTTCAAGAAAATAGGTTTGTATTTAGATAAATTCAGCCATGAAAACAAACCTAAACTTGAACATTGGTCCTCCAAGAAAGTGCCATCGTATTTAATTGATAAATCTAGCCTCTATTTTGATTTGAAAGACGATCCCCTGAAGGAAAAGATAGAGATTTCCGCGTTACTAGCTAAGCTCCATGAGCTACTTGATGATTTAGCTGAACAGTCGTATGCCCTAGATATCTACAATAACGATGTAGCACAAAAATTGATCGAAGATTATGCATGGTACAAACTGTTGAAGAAGCTTAAAATATTTGCTCAATACAAACTTGCCAACTATAGATTACTACATCTTGAAAATGGGATGATGTTGAAGGATAAAGATTATCAATACCTATACGGCACTAAGCAAGAGAGGTTTTTCAAACATGTCCTATACGGTATTCCAGAATTCTCGATACGTGAAAACAATACATACTATTCGTCACGTATTGATCATAGTACCTTTCCTTATCTTTATCAATCCTTGAAGGATGATGATTTTGAAGGAACGGTCAAATGGATTGTTATTCTTTATGAAAAATTGCATGTATTGAGCAACAAAATCACCTAATCGTTGACTCACGTAATTGTTTCTCTATATTTACATTATTTACATATAATTATATATATATATATATATATATACATATACATATTTGTAAAAGATCCATTCTATATATAGTGGGTTACTGTTAGTTATTGTCAGTTTATGTTCGTTTTGTTGTTCAATACTGAAACATGTTGCAAAAAAAAAGTCTTTATAACGCGCTTCAATTCAATCTTTTTATATTACAGCCATTTTTTTGGCATTATATCCGAATTCAAAATGACCATGAATATGAAAAGTAACATGAATAACAGTAACGAGTTAATTTCTAAGGTTTCGGTGGACACAGGACTCAGTACTGCTTGGTTGCTTGCCACCCTTGGTTCAAAAACAACATATAGAAGGTTAGTGAAGAAAGATATACTAAATGTATCAATTCCCCAGACTTGCGATATCATTGGTAACCCACAGTCTACAATTCCATTAAGATTATCTTCAAATTTACTATACGGTGTTTCTTTGATGTATAAACAAAAAATTGATTATTTTTTAAGTGATGTATCGTTAATCAAAACTAGACTCCAGAAGGAGATTTTTTTAAATACATTGACGAATAAACAAAGTTTCACGGTTATCAATATAAACCAGCTGCATTTTGACAATTTTAAGTCTCGGGATCATTGCCAGATATTTCTCAAGGAAGATCCATTCTTTGATGTTAACGAAGATTTATTCAGCTCATTTTCAAACTCCGAGGAGCAAGATGCGCGTAGATTACGGATTCAGCAGTTAGATCAGCAGCTTTATTACGATTCGAATAATTCCATATTTGCATCTACTGCCGGACAAATCACAATATTGCCAGATCATCATACTAAGACAATTGAAAACTTTATGGACCAGGAATTGCATACCTTAAATGAAATAAGCGAAAGTCTAAATTCTGATGGAGCAGTGGATTTTGAATTTGGTGATGACGGTGAAATTGTTGATATCCATTCTGAGAACAAAGAAAAGGAGAACGTCGATTTGAGTATTATCGATTTTGAACAACCCATTGAAACAAGTGAATACGGTATGGATAGTCTAACTGGTGGAGTTGATGAGAAAACCATAGCGAACGATAAGACTTTCCATATGTCGCATGATACATATACTCACCAAACAACAACATTAAATACTATTAAGTCAAGCAAACGCAAACGTAATTATAAAAAAGTCATTATTGATGATAATTTGAAAATACCTTCAAGTAAATTAAAAGACTTCAGAGATAATTACGATATTTTTATGAATATTCAAAACAAGAGACTAAAGATTGGCAATTTTGAAAAAGCGAGAATATCATCAGTTAATGATTTGCTCTGTGAAGAAAATATGAATAAACCATTTGCAACCAAATACGCATGTAAGTTTATATTTGGTCGAGAGATGGCAGGCAGCATTAATCTTAATTCGAGATTACAAAAATTACACAAGCCATTGCGATTGAATGAAGACCTAGAATTCGGTAGAAACATTGAACCCAGAATTAATGATGAAGAAATAGATAAATTCAATTTTGATATTGATCAAGATATACCACTTGAATTCAACGAGCTGCAGGACATTTTCGACATATCCTTTCCTGAAATTAACAACAGCGAACTTAGAAGTAGGAGTAGAAGCCGATCAGGAAGCAAACGGTCTCGCTCCAAGTCAACTAGATCATCCAGTATACCAAACGAACAAGAATTCCTCGAAGAAAGTATCGATTACACACCCGGGGCACCCCACTTACTTACTCAAAGAATCAGTTCCCAGACGAAGATAACAGCCACGTTAATTAAATTTTTGAATTTTTTGCAATCAAGAAGTATTTTGTTAGGAGAACACATCAAAGCGGACTGCAAATTAAGCAGAAACTACTTTCAGTATGTGAATAAAGAATCTACTAGTTCTGATGAAATAGTGTATTCTAAAATTAAATTCTCTACGTTAATTCCGCTGATTAGAAGTAGACAACAAAACACTACTGAAATTCCAGTTAGTCGCAACTTGGCCGCGAATTCGTTTTCCTGTATTTTGGAATTAGCGACAAGAAACTATATAATGCTCGAAGTTGAGAACAATATAGACTTGCATACCGGTGATGAAATTGAGATTCTAATTGAAATTTAATTTAAAATGTCGGCATAATTTTAAGGCGGTTCTATATTTATTTATTATTCCCTATTTCGCTATCAAATTATTGTTTATAGTAATATATTATTAATTCATACAATAAACGCAACTCACACTATCTATATTACCGAATCGATAGCTCAACGAACCGAGTCTGATTCTACTCGGCAATAATAAATAATAAAACATACATTAACTAATACATAATACAGAAGAATACAGACAAGTAGTAAAATTAGATCATGTCATGTAAAATAAGGCAAATAAGGCAAATAACAGGGAACAAATTCAAGTGTAAACCTATTTGTGTTCGACAACGTCTTCATCGTGCTTAGCGAACTCTTCTTCTGCAGCTTGTTCTAATTCGTCGTCGTAGTGTTCTTCTTCGTCGTATTCAGATTGGTGTAAAGACAATGTTGGCTTGACGGCCGCGGAATCAAGAGTCCACGAAGCTAAAGCGTTTTCAGCGTCAATGATGATTTGTTTGGAGGCATCGTATCCATCATAGGCAGGTCTAGTTTCACCTGGGGTAACGGCGGAATCGTCTAACAATTCCAATAACGCCTTACCGTAACCGGCAATTAAGGCGTACTTTTCAGCTAATTCTCTAGTGGCGTCGAATTGGTAATTGAATGCTGCCTTAATTTGTTCTCTGGTGATATTGGACAATTGTGCTTCAGCAACCAACGATTCCGCTTCAGCTCTGACCAATTCCTGTTCCAAAACAGAAATCTTTGGCGATTGTGGGTCCTTGTACTTCAAGTGAGCAATTTCGTCAGTGACCTTTTGCTTTCTGTCTCTGGATGGTTGAACAGAAGCCTCAATGTTTCTAATGGTCTTCAAGGTGATTCTGTATTGGTCGTACTTGTCGATGTATTGGTCTTCTAATTCACCGATTTCGTAAATTAAAACTCCCAATTTGTCGGTCACGTCCGAAACATCTTCGTCGTTAGCTTCACCCCATAAACTCAATTGCTTGGCCACGTCCCTTCTTTCCCTAGCGGTCAATTCCATGGCTCTCATCACGTTCTTTTCCATCTTGACGAATTGAGACAATTTTCTCGACATTTCTGGTCCGGTGCTACCAGCAACAGTTTTACGGAACGAAGAAGCAATTCCTCCCTTGCCGAAAAACTTCGACTTGGTCGAAGATTGTGGTGGTGGAGGCGATTGCAATTGTGCTGCTGTAGGGGCTTTGCTTGATCTCAAAGAATAGGTTCTATGCATTTTATGTGTTTAATTTTTCAACCCAATATTTGTCCGATTCCAATTGGGGGACTTTTCATCCCTTTAAATACTTGAAAGGGTGAATATGTTCAAGGAATTTTCAATGACTTCTTTTTCGGGTTTTGTGTTACTTGCTATTTTCAGAAAAGGTAACTACTCATAAGCCGCATCTTTTTATATTGCTACAGACAGTTGTTGTGGCCATTAATGTCACTATGTTGGCCATCTTGGGGTAAATAGGCACCCACTGGTAATGACTCGGTCATCCGATACCCATGTCTTTTTTGTTGCTTCTAAAATGTGAGCTGGGAGTCCACTATACCTGTTTATATTTTTTGGTGTAGATGTTTTCGCCGAACTTAACAAGCTTCATGTTGACGTCTACGATGTATGTAGAAATATCAGCGATGTCGGAAACTTACGTAAGCATCGACAAATGGTCCACCTACTATTACGTCATGGGAAAGATAAAAAGCGATTTTGTGCATTGTGCAGGCGGAGGACGCCGGGTGATGTGATGGGGTCACGGGGCAGAGGCGGGGGAGAACGATCTCTAAATAAGGTTTTTGGTGGCAGAAAAGAAACGGTCAACGAAAGAGCAAGGCAATAGAGATGGGTTGTGACAAAAGGGATGCCAGGAAAAGATAATAGATGGTCATGGCCAGGGTATTCTGGGAGAGATTGGGGCAGGATGTGACCGAAAACGATGTGGGACGAAACGAGATGTGATCGTATATTGGTTTGTATATGGTTGGTGGATGGCGGGTCCTTATGTACAGGATGATTCGATGCGTCAACAAAGCGTCCATATAGAACCGAGTTATACGAAGGGGATGATGGTCCGCAGAGATAGTAGAAAAATATGATGTGAGCTTACGCAGATCATGGGGTGTCACAGGCGCGGTATGGGGCTCTGAGATACACAGCATTCTGATGGCGATCGGCATCGGTGAGTAGCACGTTTATAGATCTACAATAGGAGTCACGCAGACATCGTACAATTCATAGCATAGTCTCGTATTATCTATACATTGGGCTTCGCTTTCTTGGAATTGCTTCCGGCCGCATCGAGAGAACGCTTATGCAAGGTCAACCCCGACAAAATTCGCATGTAGTCCTGCTCCAAAGACGCGTATGCCGTCTGCAACTTGTCCAAACGAGTAGGTTCGTCCAACCCATCTAATATCTCTTTGTTTTTTTCGTATAGTCTCTTTTTGATGAACAACCTCACCAGCTTTCTGGTGATATCAGTGAGCTTGTGTTCCAATTGGTAGAGCAAGATCATTTCTAGTAACCTCGAAAATTGTCGTTTTTCTAACTTCTGTTCGTGTCTTAGTTTAGGTGCCCACTCGCTATTGATCAACGGCAAGTCGATGACGGATACTTTAACCACCTGCTGGCATAATCTGGCCAAGTCACATCTGTCTCTCAAATCGTCGAAACTCTCATTAGGGTCCTCTACCACGACTTCAATTACACGAGAATCTTGCATCCAATGGTCGAATAATTTGTTATAAAAACACCCGCCTAATTTCAACCCCTGGTGCATTGGTAATATGATGAATTGCGAAATCTTCTTACGCACCTCTAGCTGGTTCGAGTCGAATTTTTCAAACCCTCCGTATTTCCAATAGTTGTAGGCCGTGCAGAACCCGATGATAGATGGCGTTTTTTCATCGGTGACTTTATACATCACATAAATGTCCCACAATTCATCCTCGTGATCGATATATGACCCTGCTTCAATGAACAACAACACTAATATTTGTAATCGGTTATGGAGTTCTAATCCTTGTGCCAGTTTTAAGTCAAGCTTGTAAATCTCGTATTTATCGTCCCCATGCGTGAAAGTATCGCCAATCAGCTCTCCAGGAATCTTGAAGTGTTCTTTTTCTTTGCTTATTGAGTCCGCCCACTTGGCTTCATCTTTGAAAATAGTCGATTCAGGTAAAAAACTCAATAATTTTTCACGAGGATCTTCAAGTGTGTCATCATTCAACTTATCACTAAATTTAACGTTCAAAAAAGGGTAAAATGTACAATGATCAAAACATAAATAGATTATCAAGTCCCTATATCCAAAAATTTGTTCTGAATCCCCAAATATTGGATATGTAAAATTAGGATGAAAATTCAAAGCTGTACCATCTGAGTCAGTTATATATATTTGTAATGCATCATTTGAAGAAGATGTCCACAATTCTGGCTGTAATGAGGCTGCTGTAATACTAGGTGTTGGTGTCGTATCACTCATGTCGATATATTAACCTCCTTTTGCCTAATTATTATAATTATTATTTACTTTCATTATTCCCATTTTGAAAACCGCGTCAGTAACAAAATATCACTAAATTGACTAGCCGCAAAGTTAATTCATATCGAATTGCAAAACTACATGTTTTAGGTTAAGTATAATTTATTTCAAACACATACTACAAAGCGATTTCTCTTCGTTATATATTATACATACGTCTAAATACTATTCTAATCATTTTATTCTATAACAGCAACTAAGTCGCCAGCATCAATGACATCTCCGTTCTTATGAACTATCTTAACAACCTTACCAGCTTTGGTAGCACCAACAACCATTTCTGTTTTCATCGCTTCAACGATAATTATCCCTTGGCCTTGTTTGACCACATCTCCAACTTCCACAATCGGTTTCCAAACTCTACCTGAATATTCAGAATAGACCTTCTCAGCATCTTCACCAAATTTATCTTCGTCGTCCTTCTCAGGAATTGAATGCTTTTCTAACTCGACATTAGATTGCTTAATAATTTCGCTGACTTCTTTCAATTTTTTTCCGCTTTGACTTCTGAATATTTCAATAGCCTTGGAGTTTTCTTGGACCCAGTCTAAGTACTTTTTGTGATCGAACACAGACTCCACAATGTCAACTTTGAATTGGCCCGCAGAGGCTTCTTCAGTATATTTGTCAATTTGATCTTCCGAAACTGGATAAAATTCAATTTGGTCAAAAGGTGACAATAACCATGGCTTGTTTGGACTAGTTCCTAATGTTAATTTATCCCAAATTGGTATAGTACGACCAATTAATTGATATCCGCCTGGTGAATCCATAGTATAGATACACATATAACTACCACCAATTCCAACAGCACCATTTGGTGTGTGCGTACGTGAAGGATTATATTTAGTACCGAATAATCTATGTCTTGGATCTAAAGGAACGGCACATGGTGCTCCAAGGAATACGTCACCTAATCCTAATACTAAGTATCTTGCAGTGTACATCATATCCTTGATATCTTTCCTGGTTAATCCATTAATCTCAGCAATAAAGTCAACATTATTTGGTAACCATGGTGCTTCAGATCTAATAGTTTCTTGATACCGCTTAACTGCATCTAATGTCTTTTTGTCTTCAAACGCCATTGGGAATTTAATGACTCTTGAAGGAACCTTCCATTTATTAATAAACGTAATTTCTTTTTCGAAAGAGATCAACGTTTCAACGAGTTGCTGTTGGGTAATTTCACAGTTATATTCAATCAAGACAGATCTAACACCTTGAGATATTTCAACAATACCTGGTGTTTCATTCTCATTTATCATATTGATTAATTTATGTATTCTATAACTTAAATTCAAATCCAAAATATTTTCACCGTATTCAATTAGAACATATCTATCCCCGGCTTGACGATACATAACGTTTGGTGCCTTTGATGTAGGTTTATGTTCTGCAATAACAGGGTTTTCTGGTTTGGGCAATGTCTTACTTTCAATGGTTGGTAAATCTCCTTCTAAGGCATCAATTACCTTATCTTGGGTGTCCTTCAATTCCTTAGCAACTTTGTAAGAAATTGGAACAAATTGAATTAAATCACCTGGTTTGACTTGTCCAATTTTCCACATTTCTGCTTCTGCAATTACGGCTTGACAAACGAATCCACCTAATGAAGGACCATCACAAGTCAAAATAACTGGTTCATCACCAGTAAAATTAATTGCACCTAACGAATAAACATAATCATGGGCATTCGATGGATGTAATCCTGCTTCACCACCGTCTGCTCTCCCCCACTGGGGTTTTGGTCCGATTAACCTCACCCCGAATCTGTTTGAATTATAGTGAACCTTCCATTTTTCACAAAAGAATTCTTCAATTGATTCTTGTCTAAAGAAATCAGGAGAACCATGAGGGCCACAAGTTACGCCAACAACCCAATTCTTAGTTGCATTAAAATTATACGAAGGAATCAAGGATTTTGGGACTGGAGTTGGTTCAGAAATAGCAGATGGTAATTTGCAGCTAGTAATTTCTGGTTGACCTAAAAATAATGCGTCTCCCAACTTCAATACTCGACCACTAAAACCACCTAGGTTACCTAAAGCAAATGTAGACCTAGAACCTAAGAATTCTGGAACATCAATACCTCCTCTAATAGCTAAATATGCTCTGCAACCGGAAGTTAATTTACCAATTGACAATTTGTCACCTCGCTTGATATGGATAGGTATCCACTGATTAACAGAATGTCCGTTAATTTCAACATTAACAGAACCACCTGTCACTGCGATAATTGCATCATGGTGGAATAATATTTTAGGACCAATAAAGGTTGCTTCTATACCAGATGCAGTTTTATGGTTTCCCACAATTTTATTAGCTAATCTAAACGCATACTCATCCATGCAGCCAGAAGGTGGGACACCAACATGCCAAAATCCTTTTCTACCAGGGAAATCTTGAACTGTGGTGTAAGAACCAGGATTTAAAACTTCAAATGCAGTTGGATTATAATCATAAGTGTCTAACACTTTCGTAGCGATCTTTGCTTCAGCAAACATAGATGAGTTAGCAATTGATCTCAAATAATCAATATTAGTAACACACCCATGGATGGCTGTTTCATTGAGTGCATCACGTAACTTTCTTAATGCATCAATTCTATCCTTACCATGAACAATAATTTTCGCTAATGTTGGATCATATTCTGTGGAAACAATAGTACCTTTTTCGATCCAACTGTCAACTCTTGTCCATGATGGAAAGGATACTTCCCATAATTGGCCTGGAGAAGGCATGAAGTCTTTAACAGGGTTTTCAGCATACAATCTTGCTTCCATGGACGCACCAGTTACGGTAATTTTTCTGTCAAAGCTTGGCGGCTTGTCTGCAGCAACTAATAACATCCATTCAACAAGATCTAACCCTGTAACCATTTCAGTTATTGGGTGCTCAACTTGTAAACGGGCATTAACTTCCAAGAAATAAAACTCATCTCTTTCTTCATCATAGATAAATTCAATTGTACCAGCACCTTTATAATTGATTGAAGAAGCCAAAGATTCTGTCGCACTTCTCATTTTAAGTCTTGTTTTTTCAGATAAGTTTGGTGCTGGTGTCTCTTCTATGATCTTTTGGTTACGTCGTTGTAACGAACAGTCTCTTTCTCCTAAGGCAATTGCCTTACCATATCCATCGCCGAATACTTGGACTTCCACATGTCTGGCATTTTCCACGAACCTTTCAATGAAAACACCAGAATCCCCGAAATATGATTTCCCTTGGTGTTGAACGATTTGAAAAACCGTTTCAATGGCATCCTCAGATTCAGCCTTTTGTGAACCAATACCGCCACCACCTGCTGTAGATTTAACCATTACAGGGTAATTTAATTTCGCAGCAATTGATTTGGCTTCCTCCGCGTTGAGAACCAAATCAGATCCGGGAACTAATGGAACACCTGCCTTATAAGCAATTTCTCTGGCTGAATGCTTTAAGCCTAACTTTCTGATTGAGTCACCTGAAGGGCCAACAAAAACCATTCCTTCCTTTTTACAACGGTCAGAAAAATCTGCATTTTCTGAAAGGAAACCGTAACCAGGTATGATAGCCTCGGTACCGGTATCTTTTGCAGCCGTAATAATTTTGTCAATAGAAAGATAAGTTTCAGACGCAGATGTTCCGTGTAGTGGTATAGATACATCGGCTATTAATGCGTGTTTCGCATACTTATCAGGGTTTGAATAAACTGCAACTGACCTGACATCCAATTTTTTCAATGTTTTCACAATTCTAACGGCAATTTCGCCTCTATTGGCGACTAATACAGTCTTGAAAGGTCTCATTGTTTTATTCGCCTCCTTATCTAAAAAGGATTGATAGTTCTTCCATCCTCCATATTCCGTAATATCCACGGTACCTGGCAAATTATATCCAAATTCTTCACAAATAAACGATTTGACCCATTCACCTGATTTCAATTCAGCAGATCCAATACCCAACGGCTCTGGAACCATGCTCATGAAGTCACCAAACCTCTCTTTAGATATAGCATAAACTTCTACTATAATTCTTGCACCAAACTCAGTGACTCTTCTTAAACCTGGTTTCGCAACTGGTCCCGTCTTAGGTAATGCGTATAATTTATACTTCGAGGATGTTGTTGTTGTTTCGATGAACGTTGCGTGGCACTTCTCTAATTGCCAATGTAATTGGAATCCTTTCAAATGGGCTCCTACAACAGCAAGTTTAAATTGGTTGTCAAAGTTTATGGTTGGTAATTTTAATAGTTCGTCACCCATAGTGGAAACTTTGTTATTTTGTAAGCAACCCAAAAATCTTGGAGTGGATTTATAATTTAATTTCATGAAACGATTAGCTAATTCAAGCAAAGCGTAATCGTTAAACTTATGGGATAATAAAGTGATACCAAAAGGCAAACCGTCAGGACGAAAACCAGCTGGTATAGCTAATGCAGACATATCGGCCAAGTTAACGAAATTAGTGTATGTACCTTGGTATGAGTTTATTTTAATAGGTTCTTGTTCAATTTGTTTAATAGTTGGGATCAATGGAGTAGTTGGAACAATAACAACATCTATATCTTTTAGTAACTTGTTAACCGTTTGTAAAATTCTTTGTCTTTTGTATTCGAAATCAAATGCAATAGCTGCCGAAAATTGCTTTCCTTCTTCAATAATCTTGTGTACAATAGGATCTAAAGACTCTGCTGGCGGATTAGTAGCCAAGAAACCTTTCAAGGCTGTATATCTTTCTGACACCCAAGGTCCCTCATAAAGACACTTTGCCAAATTCAATAATGGCTCTATATCTATTGACACTATATCAGCTTCCAATTTAGATAAAACATCCACGGCTTCATTAAACAATTTAGGGTTAGTCTCTTCACCGAACCACAATAAGTTTTGGGGGATAGCTATCTTTGGAGTTAGCGAAAATTTGATTAACGGATTTTTTGGCATTGACCTTGAATACTCGTCCTGGTCACTATCTTCATGCGCCATTATATTAAACAACAATTGTGCATCCTGTAAATTCAACAGAAAGATAGAAACACAATCCAATGACTTACATGCTGGAACGACACCCTTGCATGAAAAAACTCCCTTTGTTGGCTTAAGTCCAACCAAGTTATTCAATCCTGCTGGCACCCTACCAGAACCCGCCGTATCAGTTCCTAATGCAACAGGAACAATTCCTCTTGCTACAACAGAAGCAGATCCAGCAGAAGACCCTCCACATACATGGTCCTTACTAAATGTATTAGGAGTAATACCGTACGGTGATCTCGTCCCAACTAGACCGGTAGCGAACTGATCTAAATTAGTCTTACCTATGATAATGGCACCAGCGTTTCTTAATAACTTCACCGTCGTGGCATCTTCTTCCGGTTGATAGCTAAATGACAGACAAGCCGCTGTCGTAGCGAACTCCCTCGCATCTATATTATCTTTCACAGCAATTGGAACCCCGTATAATGGTAAGCTCATTTTGTTAGATTTTGATTGCAAAAACTTCCATTGATGGGACAAGCTCGCTTCGTCTGCCAACGAAATCCACGCAGGATCTTTCGTTGACTGAGCCTTGACTAATTCTACTAATAAAGCAAATGATTCATTAGGAGTACTCTCGAAGTGAAATTTGATCCAATCCTGAATGGTCCATCCAATATATGACATCTCTAACAACTTAATCACCTGGTTGCAAATAGTCGTACGATAGTAGTAATATTCAAAATGTAAGTAATTAATTTATATATATATATAAACTTAAATACTATGCTACTTGGCGTATTACTACTCTATATATACTATTATTTTGTGAAAATGCCTTATCAGTACGTACTGTCCCGGACTGATTCCATCGGCTTATTGATCTGGAGATATATTTTGTCGCGGGCCGTCTAATCACCAATTTTACCTAACTAAGACGGCCCGCTTTGGTTGACTATCAATCCTACTGCTTTGGGCTCTGGTGGTTGGTCTATACTGCAGATATCTAATTCAGTCTTTTCATTGGGCGAAATTATTCTGATACCGGTGATAATACGCCGTACTACATTCAGGGCGCACCATATAGCATAACCGAACCTGAATATATTGAGCTTGGATGCACATATATCCTATTAAATGCATGATTAATCTGCGTGACATTCCCCGAAAAGAATGTCCATTAAATCCCTATAGTTGAAGGATATGGATCCTTGGTGGTAGTTTCGAGCGTAATTCTGAGTGAAGTTTGATTGCAGATCTTTTTATTGTATACTATGTGAACGTGAAGAATATTTAACATATATATCGTCTACTCTTTCTTCAGATCATCGATAACGTTATTGATTTGTTTGGAGGTTCAATAGTCGTTGTCGAGAGCTTTACCATCGAATATACAAATTTGATTGTAGTTTAATACTTACAAGAGAATTCACCGTGCAATTTTTCCGCATTAGAATTTTCCATTCCTTTAATTTGTAAGTCTGGCTTATGCAGTCCCAATAGATGTCTCTTAGGGCGATGAATATGCCCTCTACACTTTCCCATAATGGACATATGATAACCAAGAACGCAGAAAAGAAGATCCATATGATTAACACTACAATCCAACCAGTGAAGAACTTTCTGGAAAAAATGTGTTGAGCAATTTTGTTTCGTTTTCCAATTGATCGATTTTCAACTCTGCCAATTCACTTGCAACGATACTAATTTGGGCAGGATAGATATTTTCAAAATCACTAGAGATGTTTCTTTACCTCTCTTTTGTAGCTTCTGCGATTTTTTTTCTCTTCGTTTACTTTTTAAATTCCTTTCAAGATGATCCAGTCGAAGTTCTGTGGTTTGAATATGTACGTAAAAATTGGAATGAAAATTAAAGGCGATAATAATGCAACAACGTTTCCGACCAACATAGAAATATCTTCGAATGTAGTATCAACTGTGTTTTAAACTTCATTTTAGTACAGAGCAACCAAGAGAAAATAGCGAACGCGGTCATTAAGATTGGTGTAAATATGACGGCTTGCTTGTTTTGTTTTCTAGAGAGTAATGTTAATGTAGATAGGACCACAGCTCAACCTATTATGATCCCCATCAACTAGTGTAAGTACCCCATAGAAATACGGGCATAAAATAAACCAGTTGCAAAACCAGCCATTACATAGGCAAATGTTATCACAAATGTGTGGCATATGAATATCAACTTCTTACCACTAACTTTTGGATAATATAGGTTCTGTAAATATCATAGGTGAAAATGGTGGAAACCGCAATCAGTTCCAATAGCAATGAGCAAACAGCACTTCCCTTTCTTAATAATGTAACGACTGCACTAAATTTGCCCTCACTTGTTGAGGTTAGCATAGATATTGCAAACCAATCTAACCCTCCCAAGATATATCCAGGCAAAGTTGCAGCAGAGTTGGACACCAACGCTTTATTGAAATAGCCATTATCTAAAAAGACTGTACTAAAGTTTCCGATAATATTAATAACGAAAAAGATACCACCTGATCTCGAAGGCATGGTCAAATACGAACCTCCTGCATTACCTTTTTTAGGCTAAGTCTCGGCCAACTTTGTAACGGCTTCTCGCACAACGCCTGGCGATCCCAATCTATCTGAAGTTGCAAAAGTACTGAATGAGAACACCATAATGATAAATATGATAACGAAAATATGGGCATAATCAGTCAAAATGTCTTAATACCACTAAATAAGGTATATACAATCACCCCCAATAGTGATAATAAACTTTTCCACAGTATTCACGTCAGTTAGGTCGCTTACCACTGCATTACAACCAGTTAATAACATGGCTATAACCAAAACATTTTTAGCAAGGCCAAAAAAGAACATAACCTCATGAGCACTGCTACCATATCTGGCTTTAAATATGAGCTCCTGGTGTTTTCTCCGTGGTCTTGATTACAAGGCATGCTGACAACATTATCTGAAATGTCGCGCCCGCAGCATAGAAGAACGAACCACTGATCGGTTATTATATGTTTGAGTAATCGATGTTAAAAGTGTGGCAGCCCATGTCCACGAATTAACCATCGCTGCTGAAATAAATGATTTTTAGGCAAGTTCTTCAGCAGTAATAATTTCTTTGTTATATCTTTTTAAAACTAACGTTATCATAGCTGCAGTAAATTTAACTTCCAATCCCACGACTACTGCATACCCAGCGGCTTGAGGCAGTGAAACATTTGTGTCAAATATTAATAATAATTTTGTTTTTTGGATTCGTTAACTACATTTTCTTTTCTCTGAATGAAGATATTTCTTATAATGCTTGTGAAACTTTTTGGTTATCGTGATAATTTTATGACTAATTTAGTTTCATTTTTGATAAGGAATTCAATCACTATTTAGCCTCATTAGTACTAATATTAATCTCGTGCAATAAGACAAGTATGGTCCGATGAACTATATCTAGTCGACAAACCGTTATCAATTTTGCCGCAAAGCCCCAACGAGTGATTATATAATAAAAAATTGATATGGAAACCTGTTGTTCTGACAGAATGAACGACTTATCGTGTGTTCTATATTTTAGATTGTTTTAGATCATTACCCACTGCACTGAAACTACTGAGTTATTATTGATATGCGGCTGAATCAAATTTTTGGATTGTTTTAAATAGCGTGAGATTTTGAAGATTATCAGTTCATATATTGAAGTACACGTATAGGCGAGCAATAATTGCAAAAGCATATGTACTAGTTAAAATCAAGACCTTGTAAATCGTTCAATGAGTCACTTTTGAAATCAGCGCTTGGGGTTGGCGTTGCAAATGCAGTAGAAGAGGGAGATACGCCCGACCCAGGACTTGGTAAATCATCATATTTAATTTCCGGCTGGAAATTGACCAAATTTTTATTTCGTTCAAGGTGATGTTGCTGCCTCAAGTTATCAGTTATTCCCTTCTGTTCAAGAAGAATCTCCTGTTTGATTTCGTTAATCAATTCTTCTGTTATTTTTGTGTCGCGTGATGGATCTTTCACAAAATGGTTTATAAAGTAGAATGTTCCCAGAATGTTTTGATCGATTACAATTAGACCCGATTCGATACATTTTTCAATTTCCTCAATGGTAATGCCATACGACCAACCGAGTTCATCACAGATTTCAGGAATCGTGTTGCCCTTGAAGAATCTATACTTCTCCTCGATGTATCCATCTTGGTCGGGTTCTTGACCATCGAGTCCCATTAGTATTTCACTCTTCAATTTATTGTGAGTAAACAATTTCTCCTGTGAGCGCAAGAAATTGATAATAAATTCGCTATAATCATTATTTCTCTTATAGCAAATAACTATTAGTCCTGATCTTTCATAATTTTTCAATGCAATTGGCAATTTTAAAATGTCAAATAATTCGAGCGATTTAGTAAAATCGTTAGGTGATATTAACTCAGTACCAAAGCCCTGGGTTGATACAAGATATCTGTTGTAATTGGCATAAAGATCTTGTGATGTTATCATTGAAGAACTTTTAGTTAACATGAGGTTGGTAAGATATTCACTTATATGTCTTGCCAATTCTTGATGGTATAAATGCGAAGTCTTTTTAATGTTTAATGGCGGAATAATAGTGTTTATGATTTGTGGAGTTGATTTAATTAGTTTACTAAATGAACTTGACAACTTGATTAAATCCTGTGCCTTGTACATTAGTTGTTCTAAATCCTCTAATGATGTAGATAATACCAATTCGTTTTGTTTGCGTTCTTGTTCTCCGATTTGTTCCAATCCATGGATTCCGCCTCCCTTTAGATGCTGTTGAGGTGGTGGTGTTGACAAAACTTCGACCTTTGTTCCATTCTCATTAATTGAGCCTTTACTTACAAGACTGTTCCATTTTATTTTCTCGATAGCGTCTCTAAGCAATTGATAAAATTGCAATTCTCCATTCTTTCGAAAGCTTAGTTTAATATATGGTTTATTGTTGGAATAAATCTCTAAATCATTCTCTAGTATAATATTCATAGGATTAATGTCTTTAGAAATGTCGGTGACATCATTCGTGATACGTAATCTATCTTTCAATTTCTCAGATACTGACGAAATCAATTCGCTTCCGCATAATTCGCAATACTTTAACGCAGGGTGATTAATAAATGTACACTTTGGGCATTGGTCTTCCCGTAATGGTTGTTGGCTTGATATTTCATCGGGTTGTTTAAACTGCAGGTTTTTACTCTCGCCAGCTGGTGCCCCAGTATGTTTGCGCTCTATGGTATTTACGATTTGCTCTCTCGCTGGCTTAATTCCACAGGAACCGCATTTTGGGACATCTTTTTCCAAATTCGAGTCAATCAGTATTTGGTTGTTAAACGAGCAAATTACACACACCCAATCGACCATTATTCTATTTCTGACGCCGTCATTTCGCTTTCCAGATGATTGTTGCATACCTTTCAGTTCCTTCAAATATAACTTCACCTTAGGCGAAGATCGCAAAAACCTTTCAATAAGTTCGCCATTGGATATGTTCTTTAAGTCTATTGCCATACATTTCGCGATATCTTCATTATCTAGATATATTATCCTCTTGTTTGTTAAGTAGATCCTACCATTCTGTCTATTTAAGATTTTCAGCTTCCCTTGATATAACCCAATATTATCTCGCACATATAAATTATGTTCTCCTTCTAGCAATATCGGTCTATCACTTCTATTAACTGTCGCTGGTCTCCATACGTTTAGCCTAGAAGTCATCTCAATGATCTTCTACGATTTATGGGAGTTTTGCCAGTTTGCGTACATCATATTTCATATTGATCCAGAACATATAACCTGCAAACTCAACCAATCTAAAAACTAACCTGTAATTCAACAACCCTATCAAATTTTAGAGTAGATGATAGAACATATATAACTATCTTAGAATAGAAATTTTAACACTCCAATAAAAGCAAAGAAAATAAAAAGAAAGCATTTCACAAGTAAAATAGATTCAGAAGTTCTGGGAAGAAAAATATTTGGATAGATTGTTTTTTGAGAATTAACCGCCATAAATAAAGATTATTCGATATGGCGTTTTTATTTAAGAGGAATCCTAAAACAGCAACCGACTTAGTCAGAGTGTTGAATGATCAAGTTGCGAAACTAGACCTAAATAATGATAACAATAAGAAATATCAAGATGAATGCTCGAGGTATTTGAAACAGATCAAGGTAATTTTACACGGGGGAGAAGATAGTGAACCACAACCCGACCAAATATCACAATTGGCACAAGAGATTTACTCGAGCGATTGTCTTTATCATTTGATATACAACTTGCGCAAGTTGGATTTCGATTCAAGAAAAGATGTGTTGATTTTGTTCCTGACGCTCTTACGACGACAGATTGGGAGCACATCTCCCACCGTTAGTTATCTTGTTAATTCCAAGCCTGACATATTGATACTTTTGATGAAAGGACCAGAAACCCAAGAAATTGGATTGATAAGCGGGCAAATATTGAGAGATTGTATCAAATTCGAAGCAATAAACAAACTTATCATTAACAATCCATTATTTTGGAACTATTTTAAGTATGTTCAGATCCCAGTGTTCGAGATTGCTACTGATTCATTCATCACTTTACATGATTTGTTGACGTTACACAAAAAGTTGGTATCTGAATTCTTGGCCAACAACTATGAGATATTTACGTCTCATATAAATCAGTTGATCCAATCGAATAATTACGTTACCAAGCGACAAAGTGTTCGCTTATTAGCAGAGTTAGTTTTGCAGAGGCAAAATCAATTCTTTTTGAACAAATACTTCGATGATACAAATAACCTAAAATTAATCATGTTGCTCTTAAGCGATAAGCTGAAGAACTTACAGATCGAAGGGTTCCATATTTTTAAATTCTTCGTTGCTAAACCTAAAAAGTCTCAAAAGATTTTAGATATTCTTATAAAGAATAAAGAGAATTTCATTGCATTTTTCAGAAACTTTAATATTAATAGTTTCAATGATTCAAATTTAATCGATGAAAGAGATTATATTCTAAATGAAATTCAAAAGTTGCCTGATATTGAAAGAATTAACTAGCATATAGATTAGCATTATAAATAGATTTTACTGTTATAAAGTAAACGAGCATAAATCATTTATTAAAACAAAATAAGTAACTTATTTAGCAACCCTTGACCAGTCTTGGAATTCTTCTTCACCGTATTGAATCTTTCTAATCCATTCAGCAACTTGTTTGGTTAATTCACCCGCATCACCAGCAGCTATTGGGACGGAAATGTCCTTACCCTTCCAACCAATTCTTTCGATTGGAGAGACAACAGCTGCGGTACCGGCACCGAAAGCTTCAATCAATTCGCCCTTAGACGCTCTTTCTTCGATCTCAAAGATTGTGTATTTACGTTCGTTAACGGTCCATTCTGAAGGTAATCTTTCCCTACATAATTGCAAGATGGAATCCCTAGTGACACCTTCTAAGATGGTACCGTCTAATGGCGCGGTGACTAATTCTTTCTTTCCCTCAGAATCCTTGAATGCAAAGAATACATTCATGGTTCCGACTTCAGTAACGTAACCTTCGTCACCGAATAACCATAAGTTTTGTTGATAGCCTCTTTCAGCTGCTTCTAATTGAGGCTTGATGCATGGCGCATAGTTAGCACCTAATTTACGGTTACCAACACCACCAGGCCAAGCTCTGACAGCATAGTCGGTAGCTTCTAATGAGACTGGTTTGAAACCAGTACCATAGTATGGACCAACGGGAGAACAAATAACATACAACAACGCTTTATCAGGAGTTCCAACACCCAATGAAGCTGTAGTACCAATCATAGTTGGTCTCAAATATAAAGAGTAGCCTTTACCTTGAGGGACAAAGCTTTCTTCGGTGACTAATAACTTGTCAATCAATTTAATTAATTCTTCTCCGTCGAATGTTGGCAATGCAATTCTTTCTGCAGATTGATTCATTCTGATCATATTCTTGTCTGGTCTGAATGTTCTAATTTGGTTTTTCGAGTCACGGTATGCCTTCATACCTTCGAACAATTCGAAAGCATAATGGAACACAACGGTAGATGGGTCAAATGAAAAATTATGGTATGGTGAAATCTTTGGTACACCCCATCCATTTTCCTTTGTCCATTCAATTTCCAACATATGATCGGTAAAAGTTTTACCAAATATCAATTGATCATTTGGCAATTTTTCCTTTGGTGTGGTGGTTTTTGTGATTTCTAATTTAGAGGAATCTAAGGACATTCTTCTAACAGTGTTAATACTATGACTCTTAAATACACTTTTTCTACAAGTTGTATTTATTAGTTGTTTAAATATTTGCATAACTCTATCTAATCTAAATATGCAATATCTATAACGTGTTCTGTATATGTGTAATACTTACTTTTAAAACGGTATCTTATAGTTTGAATTTTTTTTTCCTGATCGATAGTGAGTTTTGTCGGTTTATAAATAAAAAATGAGTCAACCCCGACTTTATACCGTTCGGCTATTAGCGGTGATTGAAAAATTTCAACCATACCAAACCATTAGGTTCTCTACTACATTACCCTGTAATATGACTCTATTATCACTGGCGATGTTAATTGATGATTCACCAGACAGGGGGATATGAGGTTCAAACGGTAATGTCCACACAACCAGGCCGGGTTTGATGAAAACGCCATTGATTTTATTGACTCTGAGAACTAGCAGAATATTCTTTGTTGTGGAAATTGTTTGGTTTGCTGCAGACATGCCTGTCTCAGCATTGTAATCATCTCTTCTAATTGATTGTATGAACGAATCTGTGATTAGGTTGTTTTGAGAGTCCACCAAGCCAGCAGATAGTTTTTCAAACTTGAGTCTTAGTGATGCTAACTCAGGAACCCATAGATCGTCCTCTAGAAGAGGAGCTTGTTCAGACATTTGAGTGGTGTGGTTTGTATTATACTTCAATTGTGAAATCTCTACGCTATTAGCTTTTTCCATGTTTCCCAAGAATAATTCAAAGTATGAAGTGGTTGGTGTTCTTGGGCATTGGAGATGATAGGCGGTACCTTTATCTGGAGAAGACATGCCAAAATTTCTGAAGAATGAGGGGGTCAATTCCATATTGCTTCCATCGAGAGAAGATTGCAGGAGGTACTCAGGCTTGATTAAGGAATACTTGAACACATGATCTGGGTAGAAGAATGAACTCCATTTGTAGTATCCTGATACGGTGAACATTGATGGATCATTATTAAATGCATTGATCTCACATTTCCCGAACTTGTATGCCAATGGGTCTATCTTATCTATATATTTGTAGTCCTGTATTCCAGGTATATCATATGTTATGACTTTCGGGACAGTGATATTTCTGTAAAACGTTTTTCGATCAGAATCTGTTAATTTGCGATTACTTCTACTAAATTTTGATTTCATCTTAGCAAAAAGCAGGTTCTTTAATAGTATAGTATCTTTCTTATTTGACGACTTTTCGCGAGTGAAGTTATATGGATCTAATCCTTTATCAAACCACATTGGATGGGCTTCAGTTGAAAAAATCCAGTTTTTACCGTTCATCATATTTGTATGAAGAAAAATTTCGTCATTGACATCAAATAATAATATTAAATACTTCAATGTTTCACTCATGACAAATGTTTCCATTCTATTTTGAAATTGTCCCGTTCTTATGTTTTGTAATCCATGGAAACCACATGTAGTTTTGTATTTTGTCTGCAATAATTCAAGTACCCTAGATCCAATTTGCAAATACATTGGATCCCGTGTCGCTCTATATAAGTAATAAGTGGACTCGATGAACTCAGGCCTTAATGGATACCATTCGAGGAGGATGGCTTCAGACTCATTTTTTTCAAATTGAGACTTACTTAGCATAAAGTTCCATCTTTCTGGAATCAGGTCAAAATGTTCCCATAGTTTTATATAAACTAAATGAGTTTTAATGGCATCCCCTAATTGACCAGTTAAAACTTGTAAACCTGACCAGAATGCTCCTAACAGGTCAATCCATATAGATGCCAAAGACCCATCATTAACTCCAACATTACCAAATATCATTGCTCCTTCATTGTCTCCTCCAGCCTGGACCAGATGAATTAATAACGACTTGTATGAAGTTTTAAATACATGCCACATATAATCATCATTAAATAATATAGATGCCTTTGCAGCATATTCATAAAATGAATCAACCGATGCTCCAATACCGGTTATTTGATCTTTCCATTGATTTGCAATTGGATCAATTGTCATTGGCATTAAATCAAGTTGCAGTCTAGAAGACCAGAGTTTCCAAAATGTTAATTGTGAATAATACTCAAATTGTGGATCACCAGAAAGTTTCGAAAGAAGTGTAAGTTCAAGAACCGGGGATGCTGCCCCTGATGTACATGTTTCTTTCTGAAGATATGGAGGGACTTTAAGAACTCCCTTCGCCAAATTAATTCGGGGAACTGGTATTTCTGTTGACGTTTTGAAAGCTGGAAGCAATCTAAGTCCTAAGTCATATGCCATATTCAACAAAAATCCATCGTATTTATCAGATATTTCTTTAAATCTCATATATCTGGATGGTAATCCTTTATCGTTCTTCGTAACATCTGTTAAAAGTAAATGTGTTGACAAAAGTCCACCTAGCGACCTAATAGTAGTTTCAAATACTTGAACTATGGTGTCCTTATGAAATAATGTCTTCTGCTCTTTTTTGAGATACTCTAAAGCATTCTCTAGTTCGTCCCATTCTTCCATTATCATTAAGGTGTCTAAATTGTCTAGAATTGTCAGAGAAACGTTACCCATTGCATCATTCCTTACTATATTATTGATATCATTAAAATCAGGGCCATATGGCTCACAAGAATCTGGTAATACCTCATCAGCAGGGAAACCATATTTCATATATGACGACCATGCATGCTTGAATAGATATCTCGTTTCATTTTTCAAATGCCTTATATGATCTGGTGTGAATGATGATTCGTATCTATATTTCAAAGATTGTACGCAACAGAAAGAACTAAGTATAAGTGTCACAAAAGGTAACGTGTTGTATTTTGTTGTATATAACATTGATTAAGTTAAGTCATTTATGTCTTGTGTATATAAATTACTCGTTATCTATATGGTTATTTTTATCTATCTCATATTTAGATCGAGAGAAAAAAAAATGTCTATGCAAAAATCTGAAATATATAGCTTCTCTATATACTAATAAATAAACGACAATTGAAAACAAACGTGAATACTTGTAGATGCATAAAATTAAAGAGCATCATTTACCAAATATTCTATTAACTTGTGTAATGACTTTACCCGCACCAAACCATAAGGTTAAACACACTAATGTTAAGTTTAAAATGATCAACAACAAGCTACTTAACATGAATCTTGGAGCAAATATCTTCCAAACCATTAAATGTCTTCGAAAATGTGCAGCAAAAACCAAACTTGACAAACTGATAAATGTCTGGTACGTTATTAAAGTTGTCACGTCTGTAATTATTTGTGACAATACCGTTATTGGTCTATTTGAAGGTGGAATTCCCCATAAAGCAATCAAAGGAATGGATAAGCATATAATGAAGAACAGCCCAAATGTATTAAGCACAATATTCAAATGTGTGAATGGGAAGATTATTGTTTCTGTAGTCATGAAACCAAGTTCCCATTGGATAGAAGGTATGGTAGCTTGGTGACCAGTACTGAAGAAATGCTGGTATCCTAATAGTCCAAATATTATCGGAGCAATAAGATTCTTTCTTAATCCAATGATATGGTATAATTCTAAAAGCGATAAAATTTGAATTAATAGCATATTAAGTGATAGTGCACCCAATGGCTTCGTCACCAACATAATTGCGACAGCAAAGTTGAGTACTAATAAGAAATACGATGATCCGTAAACATTATCATAACCTAAAATCGTATTGGCTCGTGTCTGCTGTTGGCGTGGTTGAGGCAGTATATTTGACAATAAATCATCAGAATCAGAATCTTCAGATATTTCGATAGTTTGTATGTCTATTTTAACACATAGTGGACCTCTTGCCCAACTGAAATTTGCAAGGACTAATGAGATGAAAAGTACAATTCTAGCAATTGCAATTTTTATTGATTTCACCAAAGGTCCACTTAAATTGAAACTTGATGCTAAATAAAAATCTTGGTTTTCAATATATTCAAGTGTCCAATAAATTGCATTCATCATCATTAAAAATTTAACTCCCGTACCAATCCACAAAGGTGCAGCTGAGTTATAAGAGTTAGAAAGTTTATAAAAAGATTTAATAACTAATGGTAAAGCAAATGAGCATAAATGCAATATGATGATGGACCACCAAGACGTTTTGAAGGTCGCTTTACAATATGGATGTTGTTCTTCACGACATAAATTAATCATCGAGGTCAATCTCGATAAGACGATAAACGTGATTGAGTGCAGAATACCTAGGATTTTTTCGTATTTAGAATGTTTTGAGTTAATAGCACAGTTGTATAAGCAACAAGCACCAAAAGTAGAGAGAAAAAACAGAACCATCTTATCTTCCCAAACTACAAATGAATTTGAAGCAAATATCAAACAATGAAAGACAACAAATGTCATCCCTAAGAATGACCAAATATTGAAATTGAAACTGAAAAAATCTCTCAACTGATGCCATAACCAGTTAATGCTAAATCTATCCATTATAGGTGCCCAAAACCCAATTATTATTCCTAGTGCTGCACCAACGAAAAGACATTTCTTCATATCAAAACCAGCTGGTTTTAAAACTATGTATATGGAAAAGCTTGATACTAATCCAACTAGGGTCATCGCAACAATTGACCCAATGAATTCGAATGACATTGTCAGCACACGGACTGATGGTATCGACCTTGAGTAAGTGGTAATGAATGTTAATGAGAAGAAAATAATAGTAATCCCAATGCCAATTAATGATAAATCAAACCGTGCCCATAACGACTTACATTGCTCCAATGAACTATGTTGGTAGATTTTTGAAGCCTCAATAAGACTTGTAAAATCCTTCTTGTTATTTCCAAACTTTTCATAATCATTAATAAATTTTTCAAATTTTTTTGTTATTTCCAGGTTAGATGCTAGATTCGGGGTCGCGTCCCTGAAACTTTGGATCTGAAGCAAGGTTTTATAGCTTGCAAGAGATAAATCTTCATCATTACCAAATGCTTCATCAATAGGAAAACCCAAATTATTAAATGGTACAGGCACACCTAATAATAATGAGATTGTTGGAACCAAATCGATTTGATTGACCGATCTATAATACCTTCCCAAATTTTTAGTCTCATAAAAGTCAGACGATTTTTTGTTTACATGAAACTCGTTGTTCTTAGAATACATGAACAATGTACTTTGTAACTCATCTAAAGAGTCACCACCATGATTACCCGTCGAGTCCATTCCATGGTCACCCATAACCATCAACAAGGTATTGTCATCCAATTTAGTAATGATATCTGCAATAACATCATTCATTTGATTAAGTTTTTCCTTCATCGAGAAATGGTTTGGTCCATATCTATGGCCAACATGGTCGACGCCTAGGAAATGACCAATTAATACATCCCATTTTGTAGAATTCTCTTTCTGTAACAAAGGGTATAAATGTTCAAGAACTCCATTATCAACTGTATGCAAATCCCAAACATTTAACGACTCATAGGGGAAATTCAATTGTGGATTAAAGTACTTTGAAAATAATGCAGTCCAGGTATCGTCACCCATAAAAGCTATGCTTTTATTGTTCTTATGTAACTGCAATATCCAATTATCCTCATCGATCGCATCACCATTAAAATTAGAACCTGCATCTATAAATGTTGGTAATGAACCAGTGGTTAATCCCTTTAATCTCTGCAACGTAGTAGTAGGGGGGTCAGCCATAAACTTTAATAATATTGCATTATCTGGTTCTGATTGAGTTAAATCATGCAAGATGGGAAAATTGTTGTGGTAGTATTTATTAGATCCTTCTACGGGAATAGTAAAGTCAAACCTTAATGCATCGATCACCAATATCACAGCCTTGTCAAACTTCGCTGGTTTTATACATAAATCACCTTGGCTTCCTGTGCATTCTGAGATATCTGGAAGAACCTGTCTAGATAGTAAAAACCCCAGTGTAAAAAAGCCAACACCAATAAATTGAAGGATTGTAAAACATAGCAACACTATAACGTATCCGAGAAACGTAATTCTGAGTTTTTGTTGTCTTATTTTTGTTTTCGTTTGTTGTTGTTGTTGTATTTGGTGCTGTTTTAATATTTGCTGCCTCACTTGGAAAGCACCATTTTGATCAAATTCCAGTTGAGCTTGATCCATAGATTATACCTTGGTGTTTCTGAGGTATGCCGTTATCAATATTGTATATTTATTTAAATTTCAGATGAGCTTTATGGCTTATGCTGACAATTGGTTACCATAAGCATATTTAACATCGTCAATTTTGATTCCATGGTCACGTGATATACTTATTATTCAACTAGAATTATGTTACAAAGCTATATTAATACAAAGTAGAATAACTAAACACCGATAATGGTACGTCTATTCCATACTATGGTCTATCTGACTCAAGAAGTCTTGGTCAAAATTCGCTCCTCCCATAATTTCATCATCAGCCTGTTGAAAATCGATTAGCTCATCCATATCACCCATTTCTTGGTCATTATTATTTCCTATTACAGGATCATTAGTTCCTTCATTGAAGAGTTGATCAATGTCATCATTATTGTTGCTATCGTTGTTATTGTTATTATCATTACTAATGTTATCATTGTTATTCGCAGCCATTGCCATAGTAAAATTATTCGAGATACCAGGCTCATCATTGGCATGAAAGTCGTCAGTCTGGTTAGATTGTTGGAAATTATCAATGAACGGCATCTCGTTTCTATTGCCATTGAAATTGACTTCATCGCCGAATAAATTATTACTGTCCTGGTTATTGGTTTCGTCATTATTATTGATGCTAACAAATGAATTAATCAGTCTGGGGTTGTAATTATCAGGTGCTTGTGTGACATTTATTGCATTGTGTGTCAAATCGTTTATCGGCTGTGAATGCTTGTATACTGATGATATAGATGTGTACTTTCTATTAAACTCTGACTCGTATTTCTCTAAAACACTGTTCAATTCAGTTTCCAATTCGTCAAATGATTCGTTCGTGCCTAGCTTCGACTGGAGATTTGCTAATTTATTAACACTCTCTCTACGATATGTGTACTCTCTATCATTATCGATAGAATATGGTGATACTTCATGCCTCAACTCACCAATCTCTTCTCTCAACAACTGGTTCTTCAGCTTCATCAATTTCAAGTCCCCAAAGTATAGTTCTTCCAGCTTCAAATTCTGTACTATTATCTTCAATTCTTCATCGTTCACATTCTCACGTTTAGGGACAGTAGGAAACGAACTTGGAGGGATTATTTTCGAGCTATGTATGTGCTTCGAAGTAACGTTCTCCAAGTATTCCTGATTACTGACAAACCTATGTAACGCATCCGACCTGAACGAGATCAAATCAGCTTCGTCGTGTAACTGAACTATGGGTTCTTCCTTGACTGGTTGTCTTGGTTGTGGAACCAGTTGTGGTTGATTATGAGGTGAAATTATCTTATTACGACGCCTTGGCCTCCCTGGGTGTCCCATTTCAATGATCAATATATATAAATATATATGAATACTAAAACTAAATTTTGTTCCTGATTGTTATTTTCTTTTGGTTGACAATTTTTTGCATAATTAAACGTTCCGATCACAAAACGAAAAAAGTATAAATGCTTTAGGATATATATTAGTTATATGTATATATAAATAGAGAACCCATTAGGAATTGAATAAATAAGTAAAAATAATGACCCTTAAATGAAACAAACAAGTAAAGGAATGAAAAAAAAAAAAACTATATAGCCAATAATGAATCAAAAATACAGTAGTGGCAAAATAATACAAGAATGAAAGGACGTGAAAAATAATACAAGTAGATTACAACAGACTGGTTTATTAATTGCTCATAAATCGAACCTTCCATTGATAAATTCCTCATCATCCATATGATGATCTTCATCAATTTCCATTTCTTCGTTTTCATCAAATTGGTCGTCATCGATAACATCTTCATCGGGGGGTAAGTCTGGGTTACCAGGGATAAAGGATCCGGCACCTTTGAAGGCATTAATTCTATGTGACTTTCCAAAATGGTCTTCCATTGTCGAGTCATCAACATACGTGAAGCCTTTAAAATTTGCCTGGATTCCTGGCGATAATGGCGTTGATGCTAACTCCAATTGCTTTTTCAACACTGAGGTAGATTCTGAAGTGAATTCGGGATCGAAGTTAGAAGTGTCAGTTTCTGAAGTTAAATGAGGTTTGAATGGCGGAGGAATACTCTTCGCCTTTAATAAACCCCAGTCTATATCTTGAAAGAACTGATGAGCTCTTAATTCTCTTGCATCATTCGTGGATCCCAATCTATGTTTGGGGTTTCTATTTAATAAGCCCTTAACAAACGAACGTCCATCAATACTTAAAACATCTTTAGGAAATCTGACTTTACCGAATGCTATGTTTTTATACATCTGTTGAGTGTTTTCAGCATAGAATGGTGACCAGCCACAGCACATTTCAAAAATCAAAACACCTAACGACCAGAAATCAACCATTTTTGTATACCCCGATTCATCAAGGAGGACTTCCGGGGCTAAATATTCTGTTGTACCACAGAAAGTGTTAGTTGTACCATCATTATTTAGATTAGCCTTTGATAACCCAAAATCACACAAAGCAATGTGCCCATTAGCGTCTAGTAATATATTCTCCGGTTTCAAGTCACGATACACAATATCATTGTCATGTAAATGCTCGAGAGCCAAAACTAATTCAGCAATATAAAACTTGGCTCTATCTTCCGCAAATCTACCCTCTTTTTGTAAATGCCAAAACAACTCTCCTCCAGACATATAATCAGTAACTAAGTATAAATCCAATGGTGTCTGAAATGAAAATTTTAATCCAACAACAAAAGGCGATGCTGCAGTTGAAGTTCTAACCAATATATTTCTTTCACCAATAGTATGGGCAATTTCTTTCTTCTTAACGATAACCTTTTTGGATAAAACTTTCATAGCATATATTCTGTCTGTATCCTTCTTTCTGACTTGATAAACCTGGCCAAATGTACCCTTACCTAATAGTCTTAAAACTTCAAAATCATTTGGTCCATACAGTTTCCTCTCCAAAGATGTGTATTCCCAGCCAAGTCTTATTGAGCCAGAGACCCTTTCGCCAACAATCCTTGTCTTTAATTCTAACCATTCGGCATTATTTTGCTTATTAGACGTCGAACTTGTTGTAGATGGAAAGATTCTAACGTGTCCCAAAAATGAATCATCGCTTGCCGCATCATAGACTGATATATCTAACTCAGATTTCGATCCGACGACATCAAAGATTGCTTCGTGATTCCAAATTGGATTTGTAGAACCAATTTTGAAATTCTTTAAATTAAGATGTTGAGTTGATGATTGTCTTTGATATAATGCAGGTCTTGTTTTCTCGTTTTTCTCAGAAGATTTCATCATAGGAACGCCTCCTAAATGTTGGAATTTATTATGATACTGATTGGTTGAGAGAGCATTCGAAGATTTACCAAAGGATCCAGGACCATTTGTAACAAATTCTGAACTTTCAAATGTGCAAACAACATAAGGTTGAGAAGTGTTTGAGTTGATTAATAGATCCTTGGCCTCAATAATGGATACTTTTAATTTACCCTTTGGTTGACTGCTATTCTTGGATTGCGGATTAAAATTTTGACCTGTCTCATCCGTAGTAATAATCACTGGTTGTCCCGAATCTTGTTCAGATATAATACTTTGATCGTCGTTCATGCTAGCAGCCATTGAAGCCTGTTGGGATTGTTGTTGATGTTGGCCGCTGTTTGTATGTTGGGGTGATATGTAAGTACCTTGGTTTAGGGTGGCATGATTATAGTTATTGTTCCTATTCTTGAATGTCTGATTCAAAAAAGCTTCACTTGTAGTACTAGTGTCATTCTTTGTGGTGGTAGTACCATATGCCATCGACTGGTTTGAAATCGCGGTTGTGGGAGTAACACTGGCTAACCCTTTGGGTAAAAACTTCTTGTTTACTGAAGTGAACGAATCACTGTTATGATGATGCGTCATATCTGAAGTTTGTGATTGACCGGTGTTGTGCTGGCTCAATGGTAGTAATTGCTCTTGATTTTGCAATGATGATTGTTGGTACGGACGCTGGTTCTCGTTCGTTGTTTCATCCGATTGACTATTTTGGTTATCCTTTTTATGGAAACCACTGAACCCAAATATGGATTTTGCAAAATCTGCCATTTAAATTACACGTATTTTTGGCACAGTTCAAAGTAAACTAGAATGTACTATGAGATGATAATCGTTCGATGTGTTTGTACGCGCCAATATTCACCAATCGTTGTAACGGATCGCTTCCCTACGTTCCGAATGAAGCTAATTTGCTTGCTCTTACACCTAAAAGAATGTAACCGGTGTGGGCTCTATATATACCCGAGTATGCGTCCGTTGTGATTCCAAAATTAACGCCACCTAAACACTAAGCTATCAGTGTTTCGTCTCTCTCTCTGATATTGAGTCTCTTATTCTACTTCTGCATTATACTGTTAGTATATCCATTCTCTGTATTTTGTTTTCCTAGTCTTCTCAAGGGGTGACTTTCAGTGACTTTTCGTAACAGCTTTTAGTACTAATCAAGTCAATCTGATTTCACCCGCTGCCCCATATCCCTACATACGAATAAGAATTGTCTATTAATAGTTATTCACCAACGTTTTACTGTCTCTATGTTAACCTCTGATATGTTGGTATATTAAGTATGATATCAACCTCATCAGCGAAAAAATTTAGATAAGATTCTTGAACAGTACACGGCATGCTCCGCTTGTTGTACAAATTCGCTAATTATATACGAACCACCACGATCTACATCTATAACAAGTCCAATTTCTACAATCTCGTACCAATCACAACTAGCACCAGAATGGCTGAAAAATAGACATTGTAATGTTTTTAAGCATTTGCTTATTATAAGTCATTGCGAATTGGTAGACTACACCAATCCGTGTCTATGCGGCTTAGGTGAATGCTAGGAAAACACCAATTTTTCCATGGAGGATTCTCTATATTCTCCATACTCCTGGAAACACGTCGAATTCCTCTACACGCCCTGGTGTATATATATTAGCTTTCAAAATTGCCTGGCGAGTAGATTAAAAGACCGCATTTGAGTTGGTTATTATATAATAAGATGCCAGATTCATGGTTAAACGAGATTCGGTAAACGGAAAAACAGATTTACAAGATAAGTGAGGCCCGGTACAACCCGGGACGTGCTGGACGGGAGTCTGGTGAAGGGTTGTTTGCATGTTGGACATATTTACAGGTTACATTTGGTCTGCACAATACGTCACAACGTACACGATGGTTGTGTCGATATAATTTTTCAAAAATCCATTGAGACTTAAAGGTGAAAGTGGTTGGGTAAGACAAACGGGTAGCAAGCAAACAACGATGAACCAATTAAGCACAGGGTTGTTTAGGAGGTTAGTCACTGTTCCACGCAGTATCTCTAGCACAGTGATGGCGACATCCGGGGCGATGAGCCATATAAGAAGCATGCACCAAACTGTACCAACCATGGAAAAGTACTACAAGATCACCAAATACGCAAAGCCAGTGGACTATACCAAGTATCAGGCAGGTGATACAGCCGACGGAGTACACGTTCCGTTGTTCAGGAAACAGTATCCGAACTATCATTACGAGACAATGTTCTTTAAGCGTCAGAACAGAGGATTATACGGCGGATTACAGAGAAAGAGATCCAAAACGTGTTCCGAGTCCAAGAACAAAAGCTTGCGAGCACACTTACCCAACATCGTCAAGACCAAGTTGTGGTCCGAGACATTAAACAAAACCATCGCCACAAGGGTGTCGACCACGGTGTTGAGAACCATCACCCGTGAGGGAGGGTTAGACAACTACTTGCTCAAGGACAAGCCGGCGAGAATCAAGACCATGGGATTGAAAGGATGGAACTTGAGGTACGAGATCATGAAGAAAAAGGAACTCGGCAAGTTGCCCAAGGCCGAAAAGAACGGCGAACAGCAACAGGTTTACTACGTCCACAGAGACGGCTTGCAGATCACTGTGGGTAAGAACAAGCTACTCAAAGAATTGTGGGTGTTTGCCAGCAAGGACACATGGACACCAATCACCTGGAAGCAATTTCTCCTGAACCACACGTACTTGACCACTGAAGAGATTGTAGATAAGTTGCACCATTACAACTTTGACTTCTCGAAAGTATCGGCATAGGTTCGCGTATAATATATGTATATAGTCATTAATACAATTGTGTATGTGTAAGTTCTACTGTAGCGCCCAACCGATCCTCACATCCTGTGTCAAACCGTTCAGCTGCATTTGCAATTGGTACTTTCTACTACACTGCCAGCATATCCGGCAGGCTGTCTAAAACTTCTACAACAGTTTTCTACTCATCCGCCTATGTACACCCACTCATCAAATAATCATCCACCTATCTACACCCACTCATCGGATTCTCATCCACCTATGTACGCCCTTTAGCACCTATTCGGTATTCTACATCCAGACACCCATAATACCAAAAACAATTTTATCCAGACACCAATTCTGTTCAGAAATAAAACCAGTCACAACAAATCACGTGCCACTCTACTAAATTTTTCCGCAACTTTGCTGGTGTTCTCGTGATCGTATAACTCGTCGAAGCTTTTGTCTCTCGCGCACATTTAATTAACGATTATGTCATCTTGGGAGTGCTGCTTATAAATTTGGATATTGACAGGTTTTGTGCCCTTTGTATGGACGACTGAGAAAAAATTTCACCCACCCATTCTAATTTTCAATAGACAATTTAATAAAAAATTTTAACTTAGGATTAATCTTTTATACGTCAATAATAATTAGATAAAATGGCTAGATCAGGTATGTATGGAGCCTTCGATATAAGTAGTGTTGGAAGACGAAGCCATGAGTCGAGATGGATGTGACGAATAATATGACCAAGTTGTTGGATTTACAAAGACCAAAGTGAAAAATTGTTTGATGAAGTGGACATGAGTCGAAAAAACAGAAACAACAAAATAAGCATGGAATATATGGGATATTAGCGCATAGTATGCAATTTGACAAATATGAATATAGGAAAAGAATTGTGAATATGACCATGACGACAAAGTGACACCAGGATAAAAACCGAAATAAGTACTAACATATGATAGGTATTGCTGTTGGATTAAACAAAGGACACAAGGTTGTCGCTAAGGAAGTTGCTCCAAAGATCTCTTACAGAAAGGGTGCTTTATCCAAGAGAACTGAATTTGTTAGAAACATTGTCAAGGAAGTTTCTGGTTTAGCTCCATACGAAAGAAGATTGATTGAATTAATCAGAAATGCTGGTGAAAAGAGAGCCAAGAAGTTGGCTAAGAAGAGATTAGGTACCCACAAGAGAGCCGGTAGAAAAATCGAAGAAATGAATAAGGTCATTGCTGAATCAAGAAGACATTAAACTTTATGGTTTCATGCGTAATTTTCTGTTAACTTGCTATCATTTCCTGTATCATCATTTTTTTCATTACTCTTTAAGTAATGCTTAATATATTTTACGTTTAAGTATCACTAATTACATTGTAGAATCGACCAGTGTCCGGGCGATTTTGTGTAAGCTTTTGTGTAAAGACAACTAATTCGTGAAGCATGGCTTTAATAGATATGAAGTTCTTTCGCTCGGTTTCTAAGGTCACTTACTTCAATTATCATGTTCAAAAGAGTCATGAATAGGCATGTTCGTAGTGGATTGGCTTCCCGTTTTTATACGAACGGCGGTACTCCACCACAACATTTCGGAAATCCAACCCATCTACCTCCAACCTACAATGAGACCATATCAACAACAAGGTCTGTGGGTGCTGGAGATCTGTCTTCTAGTTTTCAGGCCCCATCTTTTAAAGATACGTCTTCTAAGCGTGATAGGACCATAAAGGATATCGCTTCGTTGTTGGCAATGTGTGCATTGATTTATTTTGCAATAGATAATTATACAAACAGAATTAGATTAGAAAAACTTAACATTGAAACCACAGCAATTAATCTTAAGACTCTACAAGCCCAACAGGCCAATTTCCTAAATGCCAGGAAGAAAAGAGATCTTCAAATATTACAAGAAAGAAAAGACCAAGATAAGCGAAACTTCAAAATGAGTTTACATATTGCTTTCTTAAGAAAACAGTTAGTGGATTTGGGGGCAAACCCTGTCGATATAGACGTGGCAATAAAAGAGTTTGAGAATAGCGTTCGGGCAGATAACTCAATTAAGAACGTTAGCGGTCAATCGTTGTGGTTAGATGATAAATCTCGTATGTGTTCAATTTTTCGAAGTCATTTAAACCCAAATCGTTACTAACACCTTCTAGCGTTGAAATTATATTTACCCGATGCTCATGACTACGATAAAAAGAAAGTAGAAGGTGGTTCGAAAGAATAGCCAGTTGTATATAGTACTTAGAGAAATAGGTATAATGTAGTATTATTGCAGAATAGACTATGATGTTACCCGCCTTTATTGATCTCATCTGAACCACCTTTTTAAGAGAATTTTCAGTTCAATACTTCGAATCTTTTTTTTTCTTTTCTTCTTTATACAATGTCTTTTACTAGGCGCCCATTAGAGTCACGGTTTATATGAATTTCTTCTACATATAATCTATAATCACTTTGTGATTTTTTCGTGCTCGGGTAAGCCTTAGAATAATCGTTTTTACCAGCCATGTTCTGTCGTGTCATTTACTGGAGAATGGATTGACTACGCGGTTCTAAACGTACATTTGTCTATTTTGTATTGAATTGTAGTTATGAACTATTGATATGTAAGATATATGGGTCTAATGTAATCTTTCAAATTAGTTAGGTATTTCAGTACCAATTTTGACGGAAGTTGCAATTTATTAGCACGCACAGCTTCCCCTAATAAGAACTAGTGTAACGTAGTTCCTGCGCCCAATAGGCGATTAATGATCTTAGGTTAACCCTTTCGATGGTCAACCATCTCCGCATCAATTCTGCCTAACTCTCTTTGCTTCAATTTTAACTGCAAGAGATTGAATTTGGGACAGCACGTTGTTTGCCTATCAGTACCATTTGTTTCATAATACTCTTTACAACATAGATATAGGTTGTCAATTATCTTAGTACATTTTGATTCATTATAGTTATTTTGTTGTAAGCAATCCTGAATAGCACATGCCTCTGGTTTGCATGGATCTGAACATTTGTCTGATGAACTTGACATATTATTCAAGCCTATATGAGAGTTTCGAAAGCAACTATTTAACAATTTCAACTAGGATGTAAATTACAAATTCATATTTGCTACAGAACTTCGAGATAAATCCCGATCAGCTGACTTGCGGATATACATTTCTATCGATACAGGTTTATAATATACATTTATCAGTAACTAGTTAATTAAGCTCTCATCTAAGTCTGTATGATAATCATCTTCATCATATTCACTAGGTTCATAAATAACCAATGGAACGAATTCATTAGTTGATTGTAATCGTTTCATTGTTTTAACCTTATTGATGTAAAACAATGCGCAGCCTGAAAATACAGATACTAAAATTGCCATTAATCCCCATCTAGAGATATGCCATCTCAAACTTTCAATCTCTGACCTCATGGCAGAATTCAACTCAGTTGTAATTTTATGATTTGTCTCTTGAATTCTTAACCTTATTTTCTTAGCATGCAAAGTATTTTCAGAATTTTGATCATTCATCGCTACCTGAGTGTCGTTCTTCATTTGGATAAACGCGTTATTCAATTCATCTGATATTATGTTAAAGTCTCTTTCCAAAATATTAATTAAATTGATTAATTCATTAATGTGCGATTCTCTCGATCTAGTGATATCGACTCTGAGTTCCTGCTGAGCGCTTTCAAAAAGATATCTTTCATTCTCTAATTCATATACTTGCGAGTACTTAGTAGATAACTTTGAAAGCTTGGAGTTCAATTGCACAATCAACAAATTTATTATTTCGTCTGCCTGGTCTGGTTTAAACCCTGCTTGGACAAGCTGTGTATAAACAGTATAGGTATCCATATAAGGTTCCATATCCTCGAAAATTGTGGTAAGGAATTCATCCTTATTAAATTCATCAGAATCTTCAGTTTCTTCTATTGGTTCTTCCATCTCCAATGGACCCTTGTCATTTGATACTATAGGTTCTTGCAGTTTGTCTTCGATATTTTTTGATAGCTTTGGTACCGTTTTTTCCTCAACATTTTGTTCTGGTATTATCATTTGAGATTCCAACCATTTAGATTGCTCTGGTGTTTGATCGTCAGATGTTTGTGATTCCGGTTTCTCTGATCTTGATTGTTTAAATGCTGGTTGGTTTGGTGAGGAATTGCTTGTTGACGGACTAGCTGAGTCTTGCTTTGAATTTGCTTGCGTTGAGTTCGCCTTTGCCAGTTTATTATTGCCATTATCTTTGTTAGTCAGTTTATTTCTAACAGGTTGTTTGTTGAATCGATTGTTATAAATTGAGACACGTCGACGTGTATAGTTGTCCTTGTTTGTTGATGGTATTTTGCTACACACGATGTACGTCGACATTGATCTGTAGAAATTAACATATAGCCTTACGTTATTCAAATTAAGAATATTTATACCATTTTTAATCATTATTATTATGGTTAGTTGTAACTGTCAAACGCCTGCGGAATGCTTGCCTGTTATTTAATTCCTATCCTTCGTTTAAATACGTTCAGTGATATTTTATATATGCAGCCGTTATATATTGAGATTCAGTTGTTTTCCACAAAATATCACTAATTAATATTGTCAATTCAGATATTGAATAAAAGATTATTCGATTTGATCATTTATTAGAGACTATTTATTATCGTGTGGATATCGCAATATCAAAAATTAACAACACAAAAAAATTTACTCAATAATTGACTATTTAATTAAAAGCACATCTACTCGTCAATCGCGATTTCTTTGCTAGAATTAAGATCAAATAATCTCAATCTTTTGACTCGTTGAAAAATCTTGGTTAAGCAATGACCCGACTGCTGGCTTGCATAGCTTAGAATACTTTGATTTAAATTTGCAACATCATTCTTAGAGAAGTCGTCCGTATTTGATGGTGGTGCAGAATTATTCACAATATAATCGAAAATTGACCTGGAGAATTGATTAAAACCAAACCTACCCAGGTTAGAATATATTAAGGACGACTTTGGTGTAGCATCATTTTCATCGACACATGCAAAGCCAAATGTTTGAAGAAATAGTCCATCACTTTTGCCAGAAACAACAATTAGATCGGGCGTAAAGGGAAGCAATTGCTGGAACGCATTGTTCAAGCAGTTTTTGCTCAAGTTTTGAAGGGTATACTTTAATAGCAGGTCTTCCCTCAGGCGTTTGTCGCTCAAGTAAACCGTTAATACTCTCTTGTCAGAAGTCGAACTATGTAAACTGTCAGGAAATTCCAATTCATAGCCAAAATCTTCATTTACACTCCCATGAACTATATGTTTTGTTCCAGTTGCAATATCAAGCAACGTAATTTCGGGAATTATGTTCCTAAGCTCATTCAATTCATCTTCAGAGCATGTATTAGTGAATGAACATAATTCATTCAAGATAGACGCCCCTAAGATTTCTAATTTCTCTTCGACAGCTAACATATTTTCATCCCATAAACAACCATATCTTTCATATATGTCAACGAATTTTATAGAAGGAAGTAAGCAACTCCAGGTAACAAATCTTCCAATCTCACTCAACATTCTAACTTTCTCAGCTGCTATATGAGCTCTTCTCTGAGTGAAATATTCGTTTCTTAGAGACAATATTTGCAGGTATTCTCTTTCACTGAGAACTTTCATTTTCTTTTCGTTGTCTAAGTATGGCCGTGGAATTTCAGGTGGCAGCGGGAGCAAATTATCGTTAATCTTCAATAAAAGGCCCGTACTCTGTGGTAGTAACAGTTTATCAACTAACGGAAATGAATCCTGGAATTCTTTGAATCCAGAAGGGCTATAAAAAAATAAATTTTGACATAAGAATTGGCACAATACAGCCGGAAACCGTTCGATAAAATAGTAGTGGTAATTTGCAGTGTCGAAAACATAGTTGAAAACACCAATGGAAAGTTTCAGCTTTTTTCCTTTTGCACTCGCCTCTGAGCATAACATGTATATGAACTGATATATTAATTTCCTTATATTCTCAATGAATTCCAACCAATTGATAAGATTAATGTAGAAAAAAAACCAAACCATCATTAAGACCTTAAGAATATGAACTCGAAGTAATGCGGCGGTTGTCACTTCTGTGTCCACGCTTAATGCATTCAACATACTGCTTTCTTCTTCCAGTCTAAGAATACCTAGCGTTAGGTCTGTTACATTTTGGATCCCTCCAATTCGTTTCTGTAAGATTGGTTCTTTGCGTACAAATAACCGATCATATTCATCATTGCTATTGGTTCCATCGAGATATTTGGCATAGCTAATATCCTCTAAATCTTCTTCAATAGGAAGAGTGAATTTCAAATCCACTTTTGGGCTATCCTTCACCATATTCTTATTGAAAACAGCTCGAAGCTTGATTGCAAACGAGATAAAACAAATTGAGATTTAACCAACAAAACATGTTGCAAAACATTTTCAGACTGGATAAAACCATACACTACCCTAAATATTTACAATTTCATAAATTTATTTAAATGAACTTTTCTTGAACGTTATTTATCATGTAGGTTGACATCGTATAGAATTAGTTACCAGAACAGCTGTTGTATTTCGAAAGGAGTTATTTTAAATAAGGAGAATAGTTAATAGGAATGCTATATCATACTTATGTTACACTGAATTTATGTTCATTGGAATTAATATATAAGAAGCTTTTTATATTTGTAACTAGAGTTAGATTAATAGTTTGCATTAGGTTAGTGATTGGCTGGTTATGGATATTGTATGGTTTTGATTTTAATAGCGGTTGCTGATAAGCATCTTGATATTCGGCTAAACAATCTACCTGGCCATAGGTCGTAATGATATTTTGTGTTCTATTATCTATTTCTTCTTATATTTCTCTGTTGATTATAGTTCATGACATGATAAGGCACGATGTTAAAACGTTATTCTTGAAGGTATAGTCTTACTGGTGGGATGTACGCAATGTACACGACTATATTTTGCAGCAATTAATCTAATGAAATTATTTGTTTATACATATCTACTCAATAGTTAATGTCTATTTAACACTGATATCGAATTCGAGTATGAACTGCTATTGGTTTACAGAGAAATTACTTCAAGTTTCCAAACTTAAGATGCAATAATGCATAGTTTATACAGTTGCATAAATATTAGAAGTTTTTGAAGATTCATGAAAATTTATTGTTAAACAAATTTTTCAAATATGCCCAAGCTTGACTTAGACTATAAATAACTGAATTCCAGATGTTATTAAAAAAGGATGAGCTTCCATGACCCCCTTTTTTATAAATGGCACTTGTATATTTGAGTGGTAGTTTATCGGTTGCAGAATAGTCAAATGTGCACGAGTAATTTTGCACATTCTTAGAATTCGGGGCTTTTTCCTTCATGTTAATCGCCTGTATTTTTGTTTCATGGCTTTCTTTGTAATTTCCAAACGAAATTTGAAGATCATCAAGATCAAAAAATGTATAAAACAGAGTTAAAAACTTTCCACCTAGGATCATGTAATCATCCGAATTTTTGGTTATGGGAAATATGCAAGAGATGCCCGACTTGTCCGATAATTTGGTGGCCGAAGCATATACGATATCACCCCCGAAGTCAAATCCTAATTTGATATTTTTATTGCAGGTGTATACTATTCCATATAAGTCTGCATAATATTTCCCCCCAAGTAAAGTTGCCAAATTCTCTACCACTGATTCTGGTGCAACAGTCAAGTATGTTAAAGTGTCGATCAAAGTTGGGCAGTTTTTGCCAAGAATAGGGGCTTTATATTTGCCATCTTTTACATATATCTGCTTAAGGCCCACTGCCAACATTGATGCTTCTTTGTAGTCAGACCAATCACCAACAGCCTTCTGAATAATGGGTACTGTGATAAGTGACTTATATTTTGTCGTGTCTACCCCACCAAATATGATACCGCTGTTACTTTTTCCGCCATCAGGATAATATACTGAGTAACAGTTTTTTTTTATTGAACCGTCCTTTTTAAGTCTTACTGGTAAATTATCATAAACATGTTTCTTTTCGTTAGTATAGTATGTATTCTTAGCTTTATACCTGATCCCGTATTCAAAGGTATAAGTACTTTCGAATTTCTCCAATCCCATGCCAACAAGTCCATAAATCATTGGCAAATCTCGGGATTCGTCCCCTGCTCCAAACTGTAGCGACTTGATTTCAACACCGCCAATTTGAACAGTATCTTTGGCCCATGTTCCATTGATTTCGCCAGCACCATATATCATGCTAAACCTAGTGTCTAGAGATTTAAAGGAGGTGGATTTTGAAGAGTCTAAAAAAATCTTCTCCGTAATGTAACATGGTTCATCTGAATCTCTGCAATCAGTGGAGTTAAATAATCTCACCCATGTATCTGATGTACCCGTATCAAATGTAACCAACACTGATTGTGGAGGAGTACCAACTTCTATAGTCGTCACATAAATACCTGTTTGTACTTTATTTAATGTTAATGACACAGTGCCGTCAATATTGCTTGTTGAGTCTCTTTCAGTTATCACGTTGAATATTTCTCGCTCCTCCACATTATTTGTTTCAAGTATTTTAGTAGGATGCGAAAATGATGTTTGCAAGATCGCAAGTATTGCAATCACTATAATGAAATTCATACTACAAGATGTCTAGAAGTGGTTTTCAATTACTTAACAAATTCTTCCTCTTTTATATTATTTTAAGGTTTTGAAGTGGGACATGATTTGTTACAAAATTATTTCATAATATGCACCTAAGGGAAGATAATTTCTATTAGTTTCGCATTATATTTCTGGAACATCTATTGTATTCAATTAGGTATTCATTCTATAAATAAGCTACAACTATGCATATAGTATACAATTAAGCGACATCTGAAGTACCGTTCTCCTTATTTGTTTCAGAATCATCCTTTGTATCACTAATTACATTCCACCCCATTCTTCTATTTAATCTCTCATATTTCATTCTGTCTTTGTCACTCACACTTGGATTAATGCTAGATAATGCTTTTTTAAAATCATCATTAGTCACCACTATATCGTCATCATCATTTTCTTCTGAAGATTTGTAAAAGCCAGATGCATCTAATTCGGTGATCTGTTGGCCCTTGAAGAACTTCTTTTTCAACGCTAAGACACCAGCCTCTCGCACTAAGGACGATAAATCTGCACCGGAGAAATTCCTACACTTTTCATCGTCTGCAATTGCTCTTAGGTCAACATTTTTTTCTAATGGCGTGCGATTTGCCTTCACTAATGTCTTTAGAATTTCGAATCTCTCATTGCTGGTAGGTAATTCGATGTATAATGTCTTATCTAACCTGCCTGGTCTCAACATTGCTGGGTCGATCATATCAGGTCTGTTTGTAGCGCCAATTACAAAAACACCCTTTCTATCGTTTAAACCGTCTAATTCAGTCAATAAGGTATTAACAACACGAGAACTAGATTCAGATAAGGAAGTATCCCTCTTTGGTACTAATGCGTCTAATTCATCGAAAAAAATGATGCAAGGAACAGACGCTTTAGCTCGCTGGAAAACTTGTCTCACAGCTCTTTCGGATTCGCCAACATACTTATTTAATAATTCAGGACCTTTGATGGAAATAAAGTTGGCACGAGATTCATTGGCAACGGCTTTCGCTAACAAAGTTTTACCACAACCTGGCGGGCCCCATAATAATACACCTGATGGTGCAGAAATACCAACCTTTAAATACAATTCTGGTTTCTTTATTGGTTGTACAATGCACATATGTAATTCCATTCGGATATGAGTTAACGCACCAACATTTTGCCATGTAACATCAGGAACCGTAGCAAAGCCTTCTCTTTTAGCCGTAGGTTGAATCGTCGGTATTGCATTCAAGAAATCAGAATAATTTATACATAGTGGGGCTAGTTGTTCCGCACTTAATGGGTTTGGATGCTTGACTAAAAATCTCTGGATAGTCGACAATTTTTCCATATCTGATTTGTTTTCAAACTTTTCCATGAAAGCATTATTAGGTATTAATGTACCATTATGTCTAGCGTCGCGACTATTATTATCATCATTATTATTATCATTATTAATATCAACTTCCATTGGGTCTATGTCAATTGAGCTAACCTCTTGCAATAATATTTCCTCTTCTTGTTCACTTAAGCTCTCAAATATTCTTTTTATAGCCATTATACCTGCTGCAGTAACTAAACTTTTCAAATCAGCACCAACATAACCTGGTGTCATTTTAGCTAATTCTCGAAAGTTAAAGTGTTCCCCTTCTTGTAATTTTAAACTTGTAGTCATTGTCGATAAAATAGAGCATCTCTGGTCCTCATTCGGAACATTCAAACATATTTCTCTGTCAAATCTACCTGCCCTTCTCAATGCAGCATCTAATGAATCGGGTCTATTAGTAGCACCAATTACAACGACCGGTTTACCATCAGTTTTATCTAATGTTAGTTCATCCATCAACGTTAATAATTGTGCTACAATTCTTCTCTCCATCTCTCTTTGTGCACCTCCATCTCTTTTTGGCGTTATTGCGTCTATTTCGTCCATGAATATTATGCAAGGTGCCAAAGTCTTAGCTTCATCAAAAATTTCACGGAGCTTTTTTTCAGATTCACCAGACATACCCGAGACCACAGAAGGTGCAGATATATTCAAGAACGGCACTTGCAACTCGCCTGCTAACGCATTCGCGATTGTAGTTTTACCACAACCCGGTGGCCCATAAAGCAACACACCACGAGGTGCCTCAACACCAGTGGACAAGTATATTTCTGGATGTAAAATCGGCAATCCTATTAACTCCATTAACTGCGTAGTGATCTTTTCAAGGCCACCCATAGACGATAATTTCGAGGTTGGCGGTGTGTGATCGATCTTGCTCTTCAGTCTTTTCATCGGCTGCTTAGAGGAATCCTTTGACCGTTTTTTCAGCTTTCTGTCGTCACCGTCCTGGGAGGACTTCTCGCTTGTCTGCGGTTCTGTTGTACCCTCTTTATCCTGCATTTGCCATAATGATACCACCGACTTATTGAAAGAATTCGTATCCTTGACGTCCATCAAATCTGCATCGTCTACATTGTCAAAATCACTATCAGCGTTGGCTGCATCTGCCAACGCTTTCGCATCCTTTTGCTTAATGATGTCCGCCAACTCCTCCGCCTCATCGTTTCTCACCTCTTGTAACACTGCATTAAGAGATTTCTCCAAAGACGCCCGCTTCATTCTTCTCATCTGGAAATCCTTCAATTGCACGTACTCAAGTACTTGGCTCGTTTTCAAGTCCCTGGCTAGTGCTATGTACTTGAATGGATCGCTCTCATCACCACATTTTTTCTTGTTTTCGGATGTCTCTTCTTCGAGCAATGAATGGATAAGATCGTATATCTTCTGATCCAAACTCTGGCTGACACTCTTCTTCTTTACCATGCTATTCTCCATATATTTCTTCTACATATACAATCTATATCTACAAAACAAAAAAATTTCATATCATCTCGATGTAAATCACGCGCACAATCACGCGACCAAGAAATCTCTTCTCTTCAACGATGAAGTCATAACTAAGTCATGGCATGACCTGAACTATTGAATAGCATTGTATCTCATAATTCGACGACTCCAATGGAGTCTTAGACGAGGGCCTATAAACAGTATTTTGAAACCTCTGTAGTGAATAATGACGTATCCATGAATCAAACAGCTTTTGGTCCCAATCGAGCAATTTGTGGCCATGCCGCAACCTCATAGCAATCTAAAATGGCCGTGCACCAAAGAAACATGATCAAGTTAATGTAAGGCAGTATAAATTAAGGAATTCTATTGTGACAAGGTAGAACACGTTGGTATTAGCGGAGGGGCATAATGTATCGAGAATGTTCGACAGCAATAAATGATTGTTCGAAGATGGAATCCGGTCTCGAGTACAAGCTTATAAATATGGGGTAGGATGCATCATAAACATTAAGTTTTCTTTTTATAATCAATAATAGTGTTTACTAAAATACAAATCAATTAATACAATACAATACAATACAATGTCAGATTTAGGTAGAAAAGATGTTTCCGATAAGGTTTCTGAAGCTGTTACTCCAGAAGATAACAAGAGCTCAATTGAAAAGACCAAAGAAACCGTCTCCAACAAGGTAGATGACTTTGCTGCTAAGAATACCCCAGAAGACCAAAAGTCATTTGGTCAGACCATTTCTGACAAGGTTCAACAAGGCCACGAAGATGCTAAGAAGTCCGTCAACAAGGACGAAGCCACATTAGCTGATACCGTTGGCGACTATGTTGATGCTGCCAAGGAACAGGCTTCCAATGCTGCTGAATACATCTCCGGTGTTGTTAGTGGTAGTGCTGAAGGTGCCAAGAAGGCGGCTGACGACATCTCCAAGAAATAGATTCGGGAGTACTAATTTACTAATTTACTAATTTACTAGTTCTAATTTGACATATTTCATAGCTTAGTCTATTCATTAAATCTACGTTCTGCTAGTGGTGCAGTTTTGTTTACATGTAATGCATAAGGAAAGTCACGAATGTAGTTATCTTAGATTGAACAATTGGCGTTATCAGTTTGTTCATTACTGGCTTACTTCAAAGAAACCCTGTAATGGAACTTAGATCACAAGCAAAACGCATATTTACATACCCTTATTAACAGTGGCATGTAACTCTGTACTATAGGTTGTCTGTCATTATGTATAAACCAGATTTTAACCGTCTTTCGTCTTTGAACCCATGGATAGATACACGCACGACCACACATAATTTTTTCTGAAGCTCATCACCAACCGATATGTTGGTTTAGTACGTGAATACTGATATATGCAATAACTATGAGTTCAAATGGAAAGGAGACAAGGGAAAATACAACTAACCCAACATTAGATATATCCAATCTAAATACTTCACCTGAAGATGATTTAGGTAGGTCTGCAAATTTGAAAGTCGCAGACTTTAATAGTCGGCTGATCCAAGATGATAGCGATTTCGATGATTTTGATGATGATAGTGATGAGGGGGATAAAGTATACAATATTCTGAAAAAAATAAATCATAAAGACAATTTCAAGGCTGAGGAAAGTGAGGAGGAAGAGGGTCTTGATAATGACGATGAAGACCTAGACAATAACGATGGCATCATAGACGAAGAAGAAATGGTTAAAAAGGGTAAACAATCGAAAAATATTAACCTAAAGAAATTAAGTCCAGAACAACTTGCTAAAGAACAGAAGAAAATTAAGAAAACAGGTGTGTGCTACTTGTCCAAAATTCCACCATATATGAAACCAGCAAAATTACGTTCCGTATTGTCAAGGTTTGGCAAGATAGACCGTCTATTTTTGAAACCGGAAGACAATAGTACATATACTAAAAGAGTAAAGTACGGTGGTAATAAAAAGAAGAATTATACTGCTGGGTGGATTGAGTTTGTTAATAAGAAGGATGCAAAATTATGTGCCTCAACATTAAATGGTAATAAGCTTGGTGGTAAGAAAACGTCATATTATTACGACGATATAATAAATATAAAATATCTTTCTGCTTTCAAATGGTTTGACTTAACCCAACAAATAGCTAAAGAGAATGAAATCAGACAAGCAAAATTATCAATGGAATTATCTCAACAACAAAAGTTGAATAAAAGTTTTGTCAGTAATGTTGAAAAATCTAAAATGATCAACAACATGCAAAACAAACGTAAGTCCAGGCAAGCCGAGCTGGGTGCTGAGAGATCTAATAATGAGGAATCTGAAATTAGACGTAACTTAAAACAGCGTAAAATAACAAGCACCAGAGCTGATGCAAACGATGAATTGAAGCATAAATCTAAACCGAATGAAAAGTTAAACGACGTCTTGTCCAAAGTTTTCTAGATTGGTAATTCGATCTTTCTAATATATTAATACATTAATTTAACACTAAAATTACATTCTATAAATTTTGAAATCTTTTTTCTGCATTTGTAGATTTCAGGGCAAAATTATTTTTCTTTACTTTATTAATGGTTTTTCTTCTTAGTCCACTCGCCTTCCTCCATTCGTTGAATTGAACTAAAAATTCCACTCTTTGTTTCAATTCATTTTTTGAGGTGCATCCCAACTTGTGTAATAAAACTTCACTATGAATGATATCGTTTTTGGTTAGCTTGTCCAGTTGCAAAATTTTATTTAGCTTTAACCATCTACTTGTAGACCATTCCGTATTTGAAATGTCATTAGTGGATTCTTGCAATGAAGCTATATCCAGATATCGCTTATTTGAAGAATTTTCACTTTTTCTTCTATGTAATATTTGCCTAGCATATTTACCCGATAGCCTTGAATAATGTGTTTTTATTGGTGTCGCCTTAAATATTGGTTCCTTTCGTATCGTGTCAAGTTCGTTGTGGCCGAAAGAAACCTTAGACGGTGACTTTTGGCTGCAATCTGTGCGTTTCTGATGCCCTGCATTAGATTTATTTCCTGAAAAAAACGAGTCCAATTCATTCAAGATTTCTTCGGGGGATTCATCTGATGATTCCGCTTGTTTCATTTCTTTATCAACATTTTCAGATAGTATATTTTCTACATTTACCTCAGACGGAGAACTTGCTATCTTGTCCTTTTCCATCAACGAATTGATCGTGTTATTTATTTTTTCTAATATCTCCGCCCTTGAGATATCACCATATTTTTCATTCAGACTAATATCTTTATTACTTATATTTTGACTTTCATCAAATTTGTTTTCAAATATAGTTCTCGCCGGTTTGATAGACTTTTTGTGTTGTTCATGTCTCGATGGTTCACTTTGTATGTTGTTGTGTTCACTGGTAATATTGTGTATATTGGTATTATGTGGTGACAGTACATCTGAACGAGATTTTGATAACAGATTCGAAGTTGATTCTTGCGACTTTCTAACGGTTGACAACGACCTATTTTTTTCTGTATTTCTATCGTCATTCTCTACATCGGACGAATCAAATTCAATATCACCATCGTGTACACTAGTCGAAACCTGCTGGTCTCTGTATTCCAAAGGCAGTCCTTTTCTTAATTGTGAAAGAGAAGGCAGCACTCTAGACATAGACTGAAAACTGAAGGGTCTTACTTTAAGATTTGAAGGTGGAGTGATAATTGTTTCACGTAACTGTTTATTGGTCGTTTTTGTTGGACTCGTAGGTATATGACCATTTGACATATCTCGGGAGTGAATTTTCATGGATTCTCGTGTACTTCCTGGTGAGAACTTATTATCGTCAGAAATAAGCTTTCTATGCTTTATAAGACTGTCTTCAATTTTTTCCGCTGTTGGTAAATTATTACCGTTATCGCTACCAGATGAAAATTGGTTTGAATTCAAAGGTGGTAATTTTAACGGTGTACCATTCTTTGAGCGATATTTACTGATTCTGCCAACCATGTCTGGTGTCGAAACTTTGCTATCTCTGCTTATCTTTGATATCGAATGACGAGGGCTATCTTTCAAAGGCACCCTTGTCGTTATATCTTTAACAACATAATCATGATACTGAAAATTATCGAGTCCTTCTTTTCTGTTTGCAGATTGAGTCTCATTATTAAATAACCTATGTCTCATAGTATCAGCGATATCCGTACGTGTATCGTCAAATTCTATATCATCATCGTAATGAATCTTCTCATGAGAATCAGAATTGTTTTGATTGCGCTTGCTTAAGTTCCTCAAGTCCGGGCTCTGTATCTTTCGAAACGGAATCGTACTTTCATTGTCTAAATCAAATGACTTCAAAGATGCTGACATTATACCCCTTGTATAGATACATTTATGGATTGAGTTCTGTTTGTAAATTTCATCAATTGATTTTATATTTGTTTAGATATAGATATTCATACGCGAAATTGTAACCTTTAAAATGATGAGTATAATCTGTAAAATCTGGATAATCAATTATAGTCTATTATATATTCTAAACATGACATATATGTAATTAAGCAAGCAAATCATTTATGACATCTTCTTCGCATGCTCTCGTATTAATATCAAATAGGTTGTAAGTTCTTTCATAATTTATAAGACTTAATGAGTCAAAAAATGATCTCAAGCTTGAAATGGAAGTAATATTCTTAATTCCAAAAAGCAAGGGTTTCAAATCACCACTAGGTTGTTCGATTTTAATTGTTGATTCCTTGGACAATGCAACGTCATTTTCTGTTGCAATTTTATCAATAATTGCTGACATAGAATTTTTCGCTCCTCTATCAACAATGTCTGAGTTACTTGAAACAAAAAGCCATTCATTTAAATTGAACTCATCATATTTTAATAATAATAATTGATCCAACAACTTGCACCCGCTTAAAATAAAATTTACTTCTTCGTAGGTTAAAGAAGCTAATTCCTTTATAGGCTTTTCTCGAACGTATTCGAAGATACTTATCAATTCGTGATTTATCGTAGTCCAATGGGGTAATAAATGCAATTCACTGAATTTGAGAACTATCACTCGGACCAATTTTGTTATCTCAGTCCTATACGAAATTGGGCATAAAGTGTCTAAAGAATAAGCAATTCTGTTAAATAAATCATCGAAATTAGGTAAGAAGTAATCATTTGGTTGACTTGCTATCAAGAATGTGATTCTTTTCAAAACATACTTCTTGCTTTCAACTTCCGAACCTTCATTCCAAATGAAAATATTACTAGAAGTTGACAGCACAGAAGGCGTCACCTTCACAATTAAGTCTCCAATTTTATCCCTTTCTGACGAAATCCAATTACTGATTATCGGTTTCCATTGATTCAACCTAATATCGTTAACATTAAAGAAACTATTATCCATAAAAGAATCCGAAACTAAGGACTTCCAAGATTTGTTAGGATGGTACTTACCAATCAATTCCATCAATGCCATCGTTTTCGACAGAATTTCATTAATATGCTTGGCCCTTATTTGCGGTGATATCAAGTTTGCAATTATCGTATTAATGCAGGAAGACACCTTATCGGAGTCTTGCATAATATCATCCAAATATTCTAGTATAACAGAAACTGCATCAAACAATTCATCTTGAAAAGCGGAGATGGTTTCAGAGCCAGCTGAATCTTCATTTACCTTTTCTTTCTCGTCAACATGATTTGTTTCCAATATTGAAAATCCCCTATTCTTCACACTTACTGACACATTTAATAATCTTAAAAATAGCTCAGCCAACTCTTTTTTATTTTTTTTTTGTTCCCCAAATTTTGTCGAATTTAGTTTTTTCGAAAGTGCTTTAGTAACTTTTAAAAAGTCGGATAAAACTTCACTAAATTGAGTTGAATGTGACACTACATCCTTGAAGAATTGAATAGTAGGATTCCAGATATCAGATATAGAATCATTGTCTATAGTTTCAATATACTCGACTGAAAACTTGGATAATTCTTTGGCCGAAATATTTGTCGTTAAAGAAGAAGTCTGAGATTCCTCAAGAATTGAAGAATAACATCTGGATATAATGGAATCCCAAATACGTGGCAAGGTAGCTTGTGGTCTTCCTCCATCTAAGACATGTAATAATTTTATAGTTTCCGCGGATCCATTATCATACTTAATTAATGTTTCAATTACCTCCTGTCTTTCCAATTCCACTAAGGTTTCCAAGAGTTTTCTCGTTTTAAATTTTAATTTATGTGCTAAATACGTTAAAGACTTCTCAGCAGCTGCATTATCTAATATTAGGGGTCTCTTGTCAGCCCACACCCAAATCAGGAAAGAAAGCTTTACAGCGTCTTGAAATGATAATAAGATGGAATAAAGCTTATTCTGTTCCGTTGTACGGAAAGCAGGAGATTCCAATTGGAAAACACCTTGAATCACATTACCAAAGAATCCAGAATCATTATTATTATTATTACTACTATTAATTTTATCACTGTTCGCTCTCATGTTAGAAGTCAACAAATAGCTGTGGCTGATTGATAGTAAATCCTCTAATCCTGATATTAAAACAATTATTGAAGCTTCAACATCTGATAATTGATTGAAGTTTTTATAGTTAGTGATACTCTTGAAATATGAATCTATCTTTTTGATAATAGCATCATTCAAAGTAAGAATAACGCTAAATACAGATTCATTAAACAAGTATAATGACCTAGTTAAAAGAGACATCCAACTCTCCAATAATAAAGATGTTTGTGATTTTTCAATGCCTTGTATAATGAATCTGACAAGTAACGGATCCTTGCCCTCGTCTTCAATATGAAGCAAATTCAAGTTAATTTTTAAATCCTGTGCCAATTTTAAAAAATGTAAAATGCATTTCAAAAATTTATTTTCAATCAATTCGCTTTCATATAGCTTCTTATCAGAAAGATTTGTATAATATGCACAGGTATCTATAAGCATATGAAATTTATTAGCAAAATCCTGTTCATTGCCAGTAACTAAATTAGAAAGCAACTTGAGACTGATGTTGATACTCTTGTAGTAATTACTTACTGTAACTGGATCATTTCTGATATTTTTGTTGAGTCTTAAACTGAAAAACTTTTCAATGACATAGAAAATGAGTGATTTATATGTAGATATATCCCAATCATTCGACTTAATGATTTTTAGTTTTGCGCTATTATCCATTACTGCCAACTCTGTATTGAATGCATCCTTTACTGGCTTTCCATTGGTACTGATAACATTTAGAATGGTATTTAAATGATATGAAAATTTGTCTAAATCATCATCAAAATCTAACTCCCTTCTGTCAAAATCCATAAATTCAAAACTCAATAGCGGACTGGTAATTAGCTTTAATAATCTATTGGACGAGCCACTTCTAAATACATAGGAAATAAAATCAACTATTGCCAATGAATTTTGATTATCCACTTCTTGAAGGTCATCCAATAACAACTGCAAAGGTCTCGCCAATACTGAATTTGAATCATTAAAGGAATAAGAATGGACCCATAACATGGAAAATGCTCGCACTCGTTCATTTATAGGAGACTGTAAAAGAAGCTTCAAAATACTTGCAGTTATGTGGTGGTTTGGACAGCTTATCTCGAGATCAAAGATGCATTTCACTGTTTCAACTTGGTAATTTGCCGGAAATGCGGATACCAACGATGGCCACAAATTGGACAAAATTATTTTAAGCAATTTCACTTTTTCTAACACAGATAAACCATTGGAAATGTGGTTAAGCATCTTGGTAAGACTAAATGCAATAAGCAAATTTTTTTGCTTGTCTTCATTGCATGATTTTTCATCTGTCACAGGTTGTGCTAACATTCGATGTACTAGCGGTTTATTGGACCAAGAGATATCTCTATTATCATTGGGAATTGTATACAAAATTTCACAAAACAAGGTACATAATCGCAATGAATACTCTGGATTGTCTAAATTTTTAATGTATAATTGTTCGAGAGACGCTAGTATCAAACACGATAAATCATGCAGAGAAATTGAAAGTTCACTATACTCGTCTTTCACTAAAGAATTATAATATTCTGTTACAGAAGATACAATTTCGTCGTTTGAATAATTCTTTATAATTTTATTTTCAACAACCAGACTAAACGCTCTTTGTGGTACTAAATTAACAAGATGTTCAAGAATATCAAGCCACTTCAGATTATGTGTTCCACTTCTTAGTAGCACTAAAATCGCTATTGGAACATGTACCGTTATCATTTCTTCCTCATTAAAATCAAAATGGTTCAAAATAAAATGAAAAAGATCAAGCTTCTCTTTCTGACCATCTAAAATCATAGATATAAGATTTTTCCAAATGTATGATGCTTCTACACCATTAAAGAAAGATTGGGAAGAACTTAATATTCCATTCAATACATCCTTATTTTGATCAAAATTTGATGTTTTGAAACAAGTTTCCATTATTGGCAAAAATAACTTATCAGTAACAATATGACATATTTCCCATCTATCCATTATCAAAGATAACGAAATTCTTATAACATCCACTTTCTGATGAACATTATATTCTCCACCCTCAATAATCTTAAGCAAACCAGATGATAATGACTGTAAACCATATTCCTGAAAATATTTGGCACGCGATAACTCATTCGATATATCGGTAATCTGGTGCTCGTTTTCAGGACCCAAAAGCCAATTCCATAACCGTCTATTCAAACTCATGTCCTTTCTTAATGTAACTTTACAACACGCCATCATAAGCATTTCTTTATCTTTATTAAATATCATTTTATGCAAGACCTGACTACTGAGTGGTAAATGTGTCAAAAGTAAATCAAAGAATCCACGTATAACTATGATATCACTAGCAGGATTAAAGTTTGTAACTGAATTTATTGACGCAGCAAAAGCTCTGATAAGAAGTCCAGCATCAGGAGTAAGACAAGCTTGTGCTTCGTCCGAAAATCGTGTTGTCTTATCTTCAGATACTATTGAATGAAAAACTGGCAATCTTTTGTTGCACCAACAAAGGGCACCAAGCCTTTTTTCTGGGTTACTTATAATAGCTAAGAACATATTTTGCCAAAAAAGAGAGTCATCGTCAAGCTTCTTCTTCAATAGGTCCACCAAATCCAAGACATTTGAAAACAATTCGGAATTCTCGTCATCTAGTCCCGGCAATAAACTTAATATCAATGGTTTGGAAACAACTCTTAACTTGCTTGGTGAAATATTTGCCAAAAGATATTCTTTGTAAATTTTCAATAATTGTGGTTTAACCTGAAGGGAACAAAATGATAAAACTGGTAACAAGCCCGGGAGCCATATCGACAACTCATCGTTCAATGATATGGGAGTAAGAGCATTGAATATTTCTTCATATATGCTCAAGGCTTTCTGGTGTACTCCATTTGGTAATCTAGAAGACAAACAAAGTGACAACTTATTCGCTACTTGATGTGAATATACAATTCCTGGTAGTGTATGTGCTGCTTTGATATCATCATTCAATTGTAAGGATTTTTGTAGTCTAGATAAAAATGCAATATAGTCTGCCCATTCTTCAAGTGAATCAAAGGATGCTAGTGCTTTTTCAACTTGTTGAACATATCGTTTATCTTTGGAGGATAATTGGGACATATCTGTCTTTTTTGAACCGAATGAAGGAATTACCTTTAAAAAACCATTCAGCTTTTTTGCAGGTTCCATATCTCCTAGTAACTTATTTATTAATCTGTTAAAAGTATAATTAAGTATATTTCGAATTGAGAGAAAGTATACGTGTGATTGTCGCACAAAATGAATCAAAAATAAATACAAAAATAAATACCTGTATCTCTCTTTTTTTTTTTAGAAGCATACAACTTGGTGAATTGTAGATTGCAACGTAATGAATTAACAGTTTGTAGTAATTTATCTATCTTTGGGATAATTTAATAGAATCCTCTAATATACTCTACACGAACGATTTATTTATCAACTTATACCTAAATCAATCAAATACGTCGAATAACACTCTATATAATAAATTCTTGTATCTATTTATTCACCACGTCGTCAATAAATTTCATAGCTTCGGTCAATTCTTCTTCACTAGCACTATGTGCAACCCCTGGATAAGTGTGAAACTTAAGTTTACTGAATCCCAATTTTTGATAAAGTTCACTGGTTTGTTTACCGTAGTTATAGTTAATGATTGGATCTGCTGTACCATGCCCTTGGAAGATAGGGGTTTCTAAATTAGTCTTATTCAATTTATGTGTAATATTTTCTTTAATTGGACAAAATCCCGATAATGCAACAACACCGCCGATTTTGAAATCCAACAATGCAAGGGTAGCCAAAGAAACCGCAGCTCCTTGCGAAAAGCCGCCTATTATGATCTTCTCCGGAGGGATATTGTGTTGGTCTACTTGTTCCTTAATCAAGTTTTTTAATGTTTCACAACTCTTGTAAAATCCATCGACATCTTGTTTGGCATCGGGGTTACCGAATTCATAAATATCAAACCATCCTGGCATGATATATCCTCCATTGACTGTAATCGGTATGTGTGGTGCATTAGGAAATACATAATTAATAGATTCATAATTTCTAATGATGCTGCTTTGCTTCACCAATTGTGGAAACCATGACCATCCTGCACCAGTATCACCTAGTCCATGGACAAAAATAACGGCAGCTTTGGTTGGTTTTACGGTTGCAGCTACTCTAACGGCTGGTATTAATTGTGACATTTTGCTTTAAGTCAAACGTATCCTATTACTTCTATTCCAAAAATCAAGAATATGAATAAAACTATTAATAAAGTACACTAAAAGCAGGTATATGATGCATTGAAAAGCTTTAAGATTTACTTCAGAAAGTGTATGTTTATATGCAGTATAAACTAATATAGTTCTATAGTTAATATTTTACAATTTATATATAACAATTTATTATGCAGTTGTGTCAATTCTCTTCACATCATGGACTTGAAGTTCGCTGTCAGCCTTACGCTTACCACAAGTATCTTTCAGGTCTAGTTCAACCTCGTTCTTCTGAGTTCTCTCCGCTGCGACTTTTAAAACTCTTGTATTTTGTTTTTCACCGTTAACTTTTCTGAAATATGGTTGACACCTCCAGTATGGAATATTTTTGTATGACCCACCCCAACTCTGAACCTCACCAACTGTAATCACATCTAGTTCATCAATATTCGACTGTTCGTAAATCTTGCCTACAATTTCTTCGACTTTAATAACTATAGCTTCCCAGTCGTCAAATCTAGCATGAACACTTGTCCTTCCAATTACTGGTCTTAATTCTGTATGTACACTTAAAAATGCGTGCAACAATTTGAAAAAGTGGGCTTTCATCGAATGTCTTGATGCTTCCCCGGGACAGATTTTAACAATTTCAAAGTATTCTCGCAACATCTTATCAACTCTCGCAAACTGTTTGTTTATATCATCAGTCTTAGTCCAAAATATACCAGGATTGTATAAATTGCCTTCAGCTGACATAACTGCGTCACTTTGTACTGCATTAGTACATCTTTCAAGATCTGAAGGATATAGAATATTTCCGTTTGCAAAAAAAACCTGGTCTTTTGGCAAGTTTTCCCGCAAGTATTTTAGTATTTGCCAGTTCGCTAACCCAGTTGCCTGGCCTTTCATGTCCCTAGTTCTACCATGAATAGTAATAAATTGTGCACCAGCACTCAATACAAGCTTCGCATATTCCAATGATTTTTCCCAGTCATCATAAACTCTTATCTTTGCCGTTACAGGGCAGCTTAAGTTATCATGCAAGTTTTTTATCAATTTGTAAACCAAATCCCAATCGTCCATTAAAAATGCCCCATAGTTTCCTTTTTTGGCAATTCCTTGTGGGCAGCCTAAATTCAAATCAACAGCATCGCATTTGTCTTCTACGAACCTAGCTGCTTTTAGCAAATAATCTGGATCATTAGCACAAAATTGTACAATTAAAGGTCTGTCTTTTTCTTTATTTCCGTCTAATTCAGACCACATATTGTTCCGGTATTTTTCTTCATTTGCAAATAGACGTGCATGGAACATAGGCGTATAACATAAATCGGCTCCATATCTTCTTGACAATATTCTCCATGCTAATTCGGATTGATCAACCATAGGTGCTACCACTGTTTTAGGTTGACCAATTGAATCATATAATTGACGACCTTTCATTTTTTTATCCGAAGTCATTTCCTTGAGTTTATGCTTTTTTATACCAAAAGATATATTATTCAAAGCTTCCCTGATAATACTTTTGAAGGATGTCACTTTGAATATTTGGTATACTTGTCTATTATTAACTAATTATTGCAATTTCTTTTAAATTTTCTTTTTTTAATTTTTTTTTTACTATCGATAGTGCGCTCGTGACTTTAGGTTAAATAAATAATATGCAAATTGTATTAATAACTCTATTTACTATTTGAAATATATGTTGCTCTATTCTTGAGGGCCTCTGCAAAACCCATTGCCAAAGGCCATATCGACGTATCTGCTAATATATGTAAACCCAAATATAAACTTTTCATAGATAATTTGGTCTTCTTAATTGATCCAATAATGCTACCCTCTACTGAATTTGATGCTATCAACTTCCTTGTAGTGTTAATATCAGACGGTGAAACTCCACCGGATCGCTGTTTCAAAAACTCTGAATAATTTTTATTCCCGCTCACTGGGGGTAATGCTTTCTCTGCCTTTTGCAATACACTTTCGCATTTCATCCAGAGAGCTTTTTCAGACGAATTAAAATATTCTGCGTTTGATTTCTCCATGGAATATAAATAATGAGACATGATCATAATTGAGGCAAACACACATGTAACAAAAAACACCGGGGTTCTTAAAGGCGTCTGCTTTGAATCATTAACTAACGAAACATTGTGTGTCCATAATGATAAAATATCAATAGCATGAATTATACATTCTTTCAATGCATCTTTATCGTCATTAAGTAACCAAATAGCTTTGTTCATACCATTCCAGTCTTTATATAATACTCTTTCCATGATTGGTGTTAGGTTCATACATATTCTTATTTTTGCTAGTAAATAAAGTGGTAAAATGATTTTGAATTCATTATGAGCATTTAGTAAATGGCTGTTATGACCATTAACAACCAAAATTCCACCATTCTTAATGAAAATTGATTCCCATGACTTAATAAGTGACTCCAAACGTGGTCTGGAGTTCAACCTCCATAATGTCGAACTGAATTGTGTATAGTTCAACACCTCTATCTGAATTTGCTCATGGATATACATCAATAATGATAACGAACCAAAGAGAGATATTTTTGTATCGTTATAATGATTGTTCAAGTCACTAATCATTGATTGCAATGATTCACCATTGCTTAAATCAATCAATGATTGCGTGGCATTCGATAATTGGTTGATCCATTGACTTGAATCATTACATTTCCATAGGTTTTCCATTATGCAATATGTACCACAATTAACATTCAAAGCAGAAAATTGGATTGGTACCGTAATTAATGATGTCCTAAATACTTCAAGCATATAAAAGCAATTAAGGGTACGAACTCTTGATTGTGCTATAATGAAATAATCAAAACTGCTTTGAATATTTGCAGGATCCTTTTTATCTATCAGAGACGGCGGCACCAAGAACTGCTCTAGGGGTTTGTTAAAATTCGTTGATTTGATTAAACCAACCATGGATTTCATTTGTTTCGATGTAATGTCGACCATATCTGGTTCATTTAGAAAAATAGAAATGAAAATATGCAATACCAAGCATTGGTGAACCATTAATGGAATCTTTTTGAATTCTAAGTGGTTCATTGTAACCTCTTCTTCAAAGAATTTTTGAATCTGCGACTTAGATAAATTAAATAATAATAAGGAATTATTATCATGATATGAATACAATGCTCCAATTGCAGCCATCGATAGCAATAGCGGAATATTATCAATATTATCAACCATTGGGTTCTTCAATGAGGGCAAATGAATGAATGCAAAATACTTATTAAATTCTTTCTCATACAACGTCATATATGAATTTAATTCTTCTAATGCGGGAAATTGTAGATTTGATAGGTTACTTATTAAAATAATATGATTTCGCAATTCCTCACTTATAAAATTAGAATGTGAATCATTTATAGTAAAAACGGTATTAATATCAGATTCGTTTTCTTCTTTGATCTTATTATTCTGCAAGTTTAATTTTTTAAAATTCACCTGTCTCGCTCTAAATAATGATGAAATATCATCAGTCTGTGACGGCGTATTCGCATTAAATGAGGATTCATTTAATTCGGCATGGTATGAGGCCGGGAAAAATGTAGATGCAAATGGAGCATTAATCATATCATCTAACCAATCATTGTTGTTTTGAATGTCAATGTCATTTTTTAACCTTTTTAAATCTGAGGACTCTTTCATCGCAGAATTACTCTTTCTCTTTTGTTTTTGAAGTAAAAAAGAATTGTTCGATGCTAATTCATGAAGATCATTCTTAGGTACATTGTGTACATTTTCAAAACTTAGATCAACACCCAGATTATTCATTTGCAACATTTGTTGCATCATTGATGTATTCCCTGTATACATATCAGTTTCTATAGGAGTTGTTCCTTTAATATGGTGTGGGTGGTTAGGGTTTTGAAATTGATGAGCTGCAATAAGCTCTTGATCCAGATACAGCGATCCATCCTTGGAAGAATTATATTTTGCTACTTGATTCGAAACATTTGGCACTTGGTTGAAGACTGTCAAATTTTGTGAATTTCCTAATTCAAGGCTATCGATATTCTCAATATCGAGACCCAATGAATGTAAATCCAAGTCAGATAATAAACGTTTAGAATGTGAATCGATTGCCGTTAATTGAGGAGTCGCAAATTCAACATGCTCTGGCGCTTCGGCAATAAGGTTATTCTGCAGAATGTTAATCGAATCTTTGGCATTCGTATAAGAAGTTGCTGATGATGCCGAAAATGATGCATGACGGTACTGGAATTGTTGTTGTCTCAAGTGAGGTGGAATATGATGATATTGTTTATTGTGTTTATTGGGAGAGTCACCTGTTTGTGGAGACGGTTGTTGAGTAACGTTTGAATGTGAAATACTTGTCGCTTGATTGACCAAATTTGGAGGTGTATTATTATTCGAGTTTGTGGGAATCGGCGAGGGTATAACATTTCCATTACTGCTGGCACCCAGATACTGGTTATTACCCAAACTTTGCGACTTCAAAGTGTACGAATTAAGATGATTAAATAATGAGGTACGAAGTTGTCCTTGTTGTGGTTGGCTGTAGCTGTTGTTTTCAATATTATTGTTGAAGTTGTTATTGTTCATATTATTCAACCCGTATTCGTTAGTCTTTGGAGGAGAGAAAAGTTGGGATTGACCTGGCGATAATGAGTTTATGCCATTCGTTACCACCAATGACCCGTCCGGGTTCAATGATGTTGGTAATGGTGCATTTGCGTCGGTGTTATTTGTCAAAACTATAACATGTTCGTTAATATCCACGTCTTTCGACGACCCCCGACGCATGATGTTAGGTAGACTACCATGCAACTTTTGTTGATGTCTTAATACCAAGTCTCTCCTAGCAAAGCATCGACCACACACAGCACACTGAAAAGGTTTCTCGTTCGTATGCGACCTTTCATGTCTTTTCAAATGTTCTAACCTTGCAAATGCCCTAGTGCATATCGAGCATATGTGAGGTCTAGGTTTATCAGTTTTAATCTGCTGTGACTTCTTGGGTATAGGCTGAGTTCCCCCCAGCATTTGCCCGGTGGCCGATTGTGGAGTGGACCCCGATGAGCTTGGCGATTTATTACTAGAAGTTGAACTTCTATGCGTATCCATTATACGTATGGTTTATCCCTTTCAACTTTCAGTCTAAATTATGCTTATGCCCAATAATAATATATCTGTCTACCAAACCTATCCAGCATATACATAAATAGTCTTAGATGTATCTTAAGCTTCGAAACTATACAAATTCTCCAAAATAGTAATATTTATGCCCGGTGAAAAGTCATAAAGTAATATTTTGGGTCTCCGACATTTTTCTACACAAAAAAGAAAAGAAAAAAAAAAAGAAACTGATAACACGACATTTCATTATCAGTCCTAAGAGAACCCAGTAGTATAGAACTAGGACCGAATCGTTACACTGCGAGGGCTGTAGACTGACTTTCCAACCGAAATTAGTATACTTCGTGCATTGTTTTGATTTTGTTATATGCATAATACGGTTATCGTAACATTTCAACACTTTTACGTGAGATTAGATTAACCGGAGATACTTCGGATAAGGCTGAAAAATTCACATAATATAAAATGACAAGCGTCTTATTCACCACAGGTGCTACCGTTACATTCAAACAATTAATTGAGGCAATAACAACCTATGACTTTATAGTTGAGACTATTATAGGAAATGGGATTACCAAAATGATGATCCAATACGGGAATGAAATCGAAACCAGCACAAATAGAAATTTAAGTGAAGATTTTTACAAGCAATGTGCAATAGACAACAAATTGACGGACTTGTTGCAATTGGAAGCTGTTTCGGAAGTGAAAGATGAGAGCATGGTAACTTATCGTTCCAGCAAATATCATGGATTTGAGATGACCGTTTTCCCATTCACGAATGACATTTGCCAATTTATATCTAAGTGTGACTTAGTAATTTCCCATGCAGGCACGGGCTCGATTATCGATACATTACGGTTAGATAAACCGCTTATAATCGTCACGAACGATAGATTGATGAACAGGCATCAAGAAGAAGTGGCAGACGAATTGGTTAAATTGGGCTGCTGTGGAAAAATGACAATTGAAGAGATAAATTTAAATCAGTTGAAGTCTTGTATATCCGAAATTTTATCTGGATCTATGCATTTTAACAAGTTACCAGAATGCTGTGACAACGAAGTTGAACGCATTATACATCATGAGTTGATGAAGTGAATTTGAGAAGTTTTAGAATATTGGTGGGTGTAACGTGCTCCAATCTACAATTTTATAGAATAATGCCATTGCACACGTATGTTGTATAGCTTTATGGTTAAGGTTGTTGATATCAAATAAAAATTGAACATTGTAGACTATGGTAGTGTGTTTAACAATATGATATTTATTTCATCAGATACGTAGATACTAAAAACTAGCCATGGAGTTCTCTTTCACAATTATGTCATTCAATACTCAACCACCTATAACTAATACGAAAAGAAGAAGAAAGCAACGTCTTTTTACCAGAGATATTGAACAACTATTATATTCCTTGGGTGATGGACCTTATTCTTCTGACCAAACAGTGAATGCTTTAGAAGAAACTTTAATCACATACCTTAGTGACTTGTGTCATACGACACTTCACTTTGCAAGGAATCAAGGTAGATCGAGGGTGAAGATTGATGATTTTCCTTTCGCCTTAAGAAATGACCCATACAAGTTATCAAGATTGGAATATATAATAAATCAAAGTCAAAAAATTGAGAAGGCTAAGAAGATATTCGACGATAAGAACGTCGTATCCAATATAAGTGCTATTGAGAAAGATAATGATGATAATGATAGCTATAATAAAAACAAAGATGAGCAAACTAATCCAAAGAAGAAGAAACGAAAGGTTACAGGTAACATAACTTTAAAAGAGCAAGATGAAGATTCCGACGACTGAACTACAATGTTACAAATAATTCCCTAGTCACGCTTTAAATGTTATTTGATTGTTTGCATATTTACAAAATATATTAAATTTCACTCTTCTGGTATATCAATATTTTCTATAGCTCTTCCCTTGACATATCTTTCATTTTTAACTTGCTCGTTGATTTTAGCAAGTAATCTCGTACCCCCCGTTATTAATTTAATAGCTATGAAGCATGCTAATGTAACGGACCAAATATATGCGTCATTACCTGTGAACGTTATTGAATTGAGCGATTCGTGACGATGTTTCAATATAGTGTATAGTATGGCCGGTACATGCACAATTCCAAAATTAATTAAAATTGTATTTAAGCCATATTTCCAAATAGATTCTCTAAAGCCCAACCCGTTTAATACACCATTTCTTGGATTGACCGTAAAGTGCAAGAAGAATGGAATAATCGTCCAGAACCCTACTAGAAAATGGATTATAAGTGAAGCTTTAGAGAATAAAAATTCCATTGAAACACCAGGACTTTCATTATTGTAATTTATGTTTCCGGTATAGAATCTTAATGGAAAGTCAATACAAAGCTTATGAACAGATAATACCCATAAAATCCACAAAAATGATGCCAATGAGTATACAGCAAACGAAAGAAATATTCCTTGTCCAAAACGAGGGACGAAATTTCTACCCAATGCCATTATTCCTTGTTCATTGTTTCTTTCTTCCCCAACCCTAACATGAACTTCATTATCACCGCCCACATTGTTGTTACCTTGAGTCTTGATTTTTTCATCGAAAAATCTTAACAATTCTAACTCAAACTTAATTCCAATTAAAACTGACGAAATATCAGCTAATCTCCAATCAAATTCAGAAAGAGCAAAAACAGTGTTATAGATATTCAAGGATTTTTCTGATCTGATCACAAAGTCCAACAAAAAAGAAAGTGCCTTGGTTATTGGCCGACCAATTATTAAACCAACAAAAATGATACCTAATATCAAAATAACCGAGAACACCCACAACATACAAATTAATCCAATGCATCTCAACTTGAAATTTGGTGGTCTATACACAATCGTGTAAGCATCGTCGGTATTAATCTCATCGTCTGAGGAATCAGATTCATAGCCACTCTTATTAGGTTCTTGTGTATCATTCGAAGATAATAGCTTATCGTCCTTCGTAACGGACACAAATAATTTTTTGATAAACTTTCTAGTAACAGTATCATTGTCTGGTGCTCGTACATAGTTACCATCGGGAACAAAACAAGCATTTACCAGAGAATCCGTCTTAAATATACGTAATGCATCTCTATATGTAACTGGACTTGAATAGTCTGGTTGTGAGACTCCCAAGACTTTATTAAATGTGTTTCTGTAGACGATATACCCACGCTCTTGAGCTATTGGCTTTCCTAATATAAAATGAGACAAGCGTAACTTGTGAGCAGATATGTCAAAGATTCTCGACCAATATAATTGACAATAAGATGTTACTAGTGGCTTATTTATAATTATGTCACAAACAATAAGACATACTATAGCGACAGAGATAACTGAGGGAACCTGCAATGGTAGCATAACATTGTAAGATACTTCCTTTGGAGGAGTAACCAAATATCTTAAGCCCCAAGTAACACCACCTATTCCTATTGAGATAAATCCAGTATACACCTTAGCACTTAAATAGATACGAGACAACTGCAACATCAATGGCTTCATTAAAGCATCATGGATTAATCTTGCATTTGGATCGTCTGGTGATCTTATAAAAAATAATACACCTGGACGCAAAACTCGACCCCTAATCATCCCAATAAATAATGCAAAGAATAGCATATAAAGTGTCCCCAGCAACCAATATAGAACAACTCGGATATAATGAATTTGTAAGATCTCCAATTCAGAAGACAATAATATTGTGAAAGTCGCTGATCCGTCATCACTGATACTGGAGAAGCGAGATAATAATATTGGTGCGACACAGAAATCTAACAACCAGCCACAATACACTGGAAAAAAGAATATTTCAATCGCAAATATAATGAACACCTTTGTTGTCGAAGCTACTTCGAACAACACTTTATAGAGTTTCCTAGGAGTACCCATAATTGGTTTATTTCCTGATATTAAACTGTTCATGAACTTATAAATAACAAAAGCAATAATACCATAACCGATTGTCAATGAAATAATCCTTTCAATTAAAGTAGGTTGTGACAAATCCCTATCAATTATTAAACGATGGAAAGTGGATGAAGTCGGCTTAACAATAACTTCAAATACAGTGAACAAAGTAAAATCAAGAAAATCATTACCAGTTTTCGCAATTTTATCATTTTCCAAAAATATCGTGGAATTAAATTTCTCGATCAATGATGAAGGATAAATGTGTTTGAATATAGCAGAATTCAATAATCCCAATGTAATGCCTGTAAATGTTAAAAATACACTACCTAACGTATGTGGAAATAAATATGTTGCAAACAAGTAGATGCAAATAATCAAGTCACACATTACCATTAGAAATATAGGACTGCTTAAATTTAAGCTCATACCTAGAAGTTGCAAGATGTCTCCTCCGCCATTTACATCGTCATCTGCTTCATCTATATTCATATCATTAATGTCGTCAAACGGATTTTGCTCCAATATGTCGTCTTCATCGAGTTCATGATTAGCCTGGCCAAGTGTATTGGGTACGTTGTCGTTTCTTGCATTACCCCTTTGTTCGTCGTGTGCACGTTCATCTTGTTGATTTGGTTCATTTTGTTGTTGCTCACCTTCAGGGCGCAAATAGATGGTTCTTCTTTCATCGTTCAATTCCATTTCATCGCCCGATAGTTCTCTATCATTCTGCGCGATTCCACGTTCATCCATATCCTGAATTTCATTTTCGTGATTAAATAGGTTAACATTTATATTTTGAGCATCCTCGTTTTCGTTATTTTGTCTATTTCCTTGTTCTATTGCTCTCCTTAAGATCTCTTCGTGTTCACCATTATTGGGTTGTTCTTGCAAATCATTTATAGCTCTGGCAATCATTTCCAACCGTTGCAAATTAGCATGTGCATCTGCATTCCCTGCCTCACCATCGTCTCTTAATCCTGACAACGCCTGTTGTAGCATATCGACTAGTTTTGCTCTGGGTTCTCTACCAATTTTGCGAAGCAAAAGTTTTGCATAGCCCTCGTCTCTAACAACCCATTCGTGTTCAACAAACAACGCCAAATGAATTACCACATACATGAGGATATAACGAATTCCACTAAAGTAAGTATAATCAACAAATTTTCTTAACTTGAATAAAAATATCTTCGTTGTACTTCTTGGAATATCATAATTCAGAAAGTCTAGTTCGCCAAATAACAAAGCATCTATAAATGTTGGATTTACTTTTGGTAAAGTACCATCAATTGCCCAAGTAGCTACTCGACCCATGAACTTCCAAAATAATGGTACTTGTATTATAAGGCAGGTAATATAAAGGAAAATAGACAAGCTCTTGATAGCAGTTGATGAAACAACTTCAATAAATTTCCCGCAAATATATTTAATTGGAATTCTTTCAGGCATTTGTGGGTCATATATTGTACGAAATTTATATGGAGTGTTACAAATATCACATTTTTTGGTCGATTTATTAGAATGCTTCAACCATTCGAGCAAACAATCTTGATGAATATACTTAATAGATCCACGGCACTTGCAAGGATGTAGCAAAGGTTGTGAAGGTGTCCCTTCTCCTCTACAAACCCGACAATTATTCTCTAGCTCTAACATAATCCAATTTCAAGTAAGACTATTCGAGTCGAATTAAAGTAAATTGTTGACAGTAAAGTCAAGAAATATTTTGATCTATCTAGTCAATGTTAGAATCGATTTTTTTAATAAAGACAGTCATGTGACCTACATGATTACATAAAAACTGATTATAATAGAATTCTAATAGACAACAATATAAGAGATCAATTATTCGAAATCTATAGACAGCTATCGGAGAAAAGGTAGATGGTAATAATTATTTTGTTTCTTCAATATCCGCAGCTAAAGGTGGAACAAGCTCTTCAACTTTATCATCAGCTTTAGGCTCTTCAGCTTCTTCAACTACAGATTGATGTTCCTCTTCTTTCGCAACTTTCTGATTAACAGCCTGTGGGGTTTCCTTCGCTTCCTTTGCTTCAAGCGCATCAATCGGTGCAGCGGGGTCTTCGGGAACTTTGGTTTGTGTAGGTGTGTTAAGTAAAGTGGAATATTCATTAATGTTATTCAAAAAAGCATTACAATCAAAATCCCAAGTACCAATTGCCTTTGACGCTTCACACCTTTCACGAGTCCAAGCAGTACCATAAATAAGTGAAGAATAGTGGACGTAAAATAATAAGGAGAATGTCAAAAATAACCCTAAAGTACCATAGGATATTCTGTTCAACATCTTATATCTTGCGGTGATGTAACTAACAAAAATGTCAAAGAAATGACCTAATGTCAATATAGCAAAATAAATTGCCGGGATATAATGATGCAAAAATAATTGTCTACCCATAATGAAAAATGGGAAATAATGCAAAGCCCAACCAACCACATATAAGAGTACCTGAGAGTTGAAATTGAAGACATGCTTATTGCATGCGATTTGGGATCCAGTCTGCCATTTTACTATAGAGAATAGCGCATGGATAACAAAGGTGGCAACTGCGAAAGAAGATGCCCACCAAACCACAGCATTACCCAAAAAGTAGATTTGTCTGTGATCCTTAACCCAATAGTTAATGCCTCTCAATAATAGTGGCCATTCATGTGGCGAAGATTGCCAATTGTGATGATCAGTTAAACCTTGATTAATTTTCCACATTCTCTTGTGTAATTCGGTAACTTTAGCCCAGAATGAAAGAACGGGATAGTTTACAATTTCCTTAATGGTATCATTAACACGAGCATTATTATTGGTTTCGATGTACCATTGCGTCAATGGTCTGTAACCTTGTGAGGCAGAAGTGACTTCTTGTTGTTCGTATCCCCAGCTTGGTAATTTAACGTTACTTGAGAAAACATAATTACCAGTCATAACGTGCCTTAAGCGGAAAACTGTCTGTAAAGCTTTGACAGTAGATTGTGCTTCGCCAGGAACTGATTTCCGGTCAACAATTTCGACAAAAAAATCATCATTAGCATCACCATCAAATCCATCAAATCCATAGCACGAAATTTCTTTTTGCCAATCTCTTTCACTAACTGGCGCCTTCTCGTCGTGTGAGTGTAATCTTCTACCGGTGTTAACATGTTTCAATCTAATCTTCATGCCATCAACAATAGGGACAAATGTGTCTGGCATGGTTTCATTATAAGGCTCAATAATCCAATCATTATTTGAATCCAAATGTGGATATAACGTAATTTGTTGCTGCTTGGAACCAGTTGGATAGAAATGGTTGTGAGAGTGTAAATAACCTCCTTGGGTTTCCAAATGACGAATAGTGACAACGGAACCAAACCCAACATTTGCAGTGATATCTCTTGGAATTGCATTACCTTTCAATGAAGCTCTGAATGCACTCGACATAAACGCAGACCCGTCACCCTCATTAGCTAATAACTTGAAATGAACCGAGAAAAATAACAAGTATAAGAAAATTGGAATTCCTAATAACAATGTACCACGGAAAACTAAATGGCGAACCACCTTTTTGCAATCTAAAGATAAATCTCCAATAATAAACCACACCTGGTAAATACAACATACACCAACCCAAGCAATAGTGAATAAACCAACCCATTTGGAACTGACTGCTAAACCTAAAGCAATCCCGCATCCAACTAAACATTTATACCAACCAAATGAGAATGGAACTTGTACCTCAAACTTCTTGAGTGCATAAACTGCAGATGCAATGAAAAACAATAATGGAGAGTCCAATAAAATATACCTGGAAATGGTGATATTTGCGTTCTCGAGCATCAAGGCAGCACTGGTGAGAAGACACACAGCTGGTCTGCAGCCCGAGTTCCTCAACGTCAAGTAGCACAACAATATGGTACCAACACCCATCAATGCTGGGAAGTAACGCATCATCACGTAAGGTGTAGTGTCCAGAAACTTATCTCCAATGGCCTTGAACTCAAAATCCCCTTTGAACCCCCCAAGTAATCCAGCTGCCCCAAACAACATCTTCGTCAATGGCGGATGCACATCCATAAAGAATTGTCCCAAAATGTACTTCCGTGCAAACCCTCCAAAGTGTACCTCGTCAAAAACCACCGAATTAGGGTATGCCAAATTAGAACATCTCACGTAAAACGCACATACTAACAACCCGGCAACCAAAAGATATTCCTTCGAATTCATAGTACGCTTCTTACCCAACAATGGCAGCGCAGTGGTCACCAAATACTCTCTATATTGTCCGTTCCCAAATTGAGGCTCCATAACAGGATCAAGTGTCAAAAGACATGTGTCATTCTGTTCTTTGCGAGAAGCTGCAGCGGCATTAGCTGCTGCATTTTGCCTATTGTTTCTCTTACTCATATCCGTCTACGGCTAGTCTATGATTATCTTCTTGAAACAATTGAATTAACAGTGGTCTAACTAAACCGCATAAACATTACTTACACCCTGTTCTATACCGCGTTTTGGCTAATTTTTCAGGTTATTATGTCATCACCGACGATATTCTGGTGACATTTCTATGAAATTACTACGACATTTGTTGGCTGGTTGCGGAATCGAACCCGCGCTTTGAGGTTTTTCGAATTGATAAAATGACTGTCGGATCAAAAACAATCCAGAATTGTAATACACCCATACACCCATACATTAAGTATTACGCAGGCGGGATTGTCTATCAACAAATACGAATCACAATTTTACAGCCATTCCATTAGGGAGATCTGTGATGATTTTCTTCTTTATAGGCTATCCATATAATATTTTAATATATAAAGTTTTCGCGAAAGGGAATTATAGATAGAATTATAGAGCATGACTTATTATACTTATTTAATCGAATGGTATGTATAGGGTGGATAAGAGGGTGGAAGTGATCCGTGGTGTGGTATTTATGAAAATGTTAATGAAAAAATGAAAAAATTGAAAAAATTGAAAAAATATATCAGTAATGAAGGAAAACTAACATAATATAGGCCAAGTCGTGGTTCTGATATCAAGAGGTTACAAGTAACTGGAAATTTTGACAACTGGGCGAAAACTGAACCACCATTGACCAGGGAATCGGATACGCTCAAACGTCAGATCAATGTGGACAAAAAACAGAAACTTGTATTTAAGTTCGTTGCGAACGGAAATGAGTGGTTGACAAGTGGAAATTACAAAAGTGAGCTTGACGAGAATGGGATTGAAAACAACTATATTGATGCAGATGAGTTGATCGAAGTGGAAGAACTCGAACAAGAGGGTACCGACACTGATAAGGAGGTGGCCGGAGGTTCTGCTGGTATTATTGGTAATGGAACGGATGCTCTCAATAAAAATGGAGGTTTTGCTGAAGACAGAGTCAAGGTAAGGGAAGACACTGAGCGCAGTAGAGATGCGAGTGATGCTTTGACCGCCACCTCATCATTTGCAGCCATTTCCACGAACGACTCCGCCATTGATTCTAAGTATGACAATATTGACTATGTTTACGAGGATCCACAGAACAATTACCAGGAACGTGATGTCGAAAGTGGTAGTGTGGACGTGGAAGATGATGCAAACCAATTTAACACGCCGATCAACTCAGTTTTTAACTCAGCTGTTCTCTCTACTTCTCCTCCTGGTAAATTAAACAATAATAGAGCTTCGTCAACTCCTGATACGTCTATTTCCCATGTTGATGTAAAATCACCGCGAGAGCGTCCCGGTAAACAGACATTCCCACAACAAAGCGTTTCCATGAAGGATAAGCTGACGGGTCTCAAGGATGAAATGGTGGAAGTGTTGAAGGTTCCTGGGGCATTTCCATCACCTACGGCTTCTGAAACCAATCTGAATATAAATTATTTCGAAAATAACCAACCACCAAAGAGAGAAACTCTTATTTCGAAATTTAAAAGTTTGTTCAAGTCATAAGTAGTTCCAAGGTATGTTATTGCTTCTTGAGATCCCAATTATTTGCTTTATATTTTTTCTTCCTTAACTGGGTTTATTTATGTCCCTATTCTATTTGTATAATGCTCGGCATTTAACATACTTCTTGATTAATTATTCTGTATTCTTCTTTTAACTTATTCATTCACTTTCTTCGAATTTTTTAAAGGCTGCATGATTCAGTGTCATATGGTTATTGTTTATTTTAATTTCATTTTCAACTTCATAAAATATTAATATTGTTGATTCTTTTTTATTATGTTTTGATGTACAACTTAATTTAAACTAACTTTTTATTTTATATATAGCAGAATGTAAATTATATACCTATTTCTTCCCCTTCTTCTTCTTTTTCTTATTTTTGCTACTTGTTGCAGGTGGTTCATTGGCAGCATTTGTAGTTTCTTTCTCTTCGACTGGCGGAGTATCAACCTTTGAAACGCTGCCAGGTAAGGATTCTTCATTGTCAAACTTCACATTACTCATAATACTTGCCAATCCATTAGTGTGTTCATTTGTAGTTTCAATTTTGCTTTTTTTAGCATTGCCATTACTTTGTTCATCATCAGTTGATCTCTTCTTCGTGTTCGTGACATTAACTCCTCTAGGTCCGATAAATGTCAATAACCTAGATAATTCTTTAGTCTTGTAGGTAGAATATTTAATACATTTCCCAGAATTTGGTTCGTAACACTTAAATGTGACTGAATTAGTTGCTTTTTTGTTATTATTGTCTTGAGTGGTATCTATCTTAGAGCCACCTTCTCCATTCTTCGATTGTTTCTTTAACGCATTCGCATATGTTATTGAAAGAGTCGTCGTTGATGGATATGCCTCTAATAATTGTGATGAAAAATCGATAAAGGAGTCTATATCTGATTTAGACGGCATTTTTATTTGTATATTCCTGTTCCCTACTATTAAAGGTCGTATGGTTCCATATTAAAATTTCGTCGATTATTTTTAGCGGAAATTTATGTACAGGGTTTTGGATTTTTTACTACAAGATTTCTAACAAAAAAATGCAAATTTAATAATCTATAAAATGTCGATATTGTTAAGGATAATTCAACGGAATCCTAAAGTGGAACATCATAACCCAAAACCATACTTGCTAATAAATATAAATTTAAACAAGTAATAAAGCCCCATATTAAAACAGCTGTAAATGTCGTAGCTGGGCCATTACTCATATCTTTAAAGCCTTTAACACGATAAGTCTCTTCTTCTGATTCAATTATGGTGTTTGAATAGGTGCTACTAGCAGCAGAATTATTTCTATGATGCTGGCCATATTGAATTTCGTTCGCGGTAAGACTAGTAGTTATCTCTCCGATATTATTATTATTGTGATCAATTAAACGTTGTTGCTCTTCTGATGCCGCCTCATCATCATCATCCCACCCTGCGCATGGGTGAGAATTCCTCAAATCTTGTAACCTGATAGCTGGTTCAGTACTCTTGAATCTCTTCGCTTTATTGTTCGTTAAAGTCGCCGCACTACTTGTCGTCATTGTTCGAGAAATGTCTTGATCCATATCGTCTATCATGATATCTATCTCTTCATCGCCATCTCTAACGAAAATAGGAACTTTCATAATTTCCTTAGAACAGGTGAACCAAATTAGTGGAGCGCTTACAACAGGCAACAAAATTGCTAAGACAACTTGACTCAGGTTCAAAACGTTTGACAAGCCTTCGCGACCTGCGAACGTAACGACTATGAGACACGGAACAATAGCTAAACCTCTTGTAATTAATCTTCTTGTAATAGGAGGCAAACTCCACAGCAAGAAGCCTTCCAGTACCATCTGACCGGCTAGAGTACAAACAACCCCTGCACTTTGACCAGAGCAAAGCAATGCGAGAGCAAATACAAAGCCTGCTGTTGGTGATAAATGGGTCGATAATAAATTGTAAATCGTGAATAAATCGGCATTCTGATAATCATCTTCATCGTCACTATCATCTGTTTGATTTCCATCGTGGTCATCCCTCTTATGCTTACTGTTATTAAGTGTCGCCCCAGCTACTATTAAAATTGCTGCATTAACAAACAACGCTACTGTGAATAAGGATATTACCAACTCAACAATAGTATAGGTCATTGTATCATTGATCGAATGTATTGACGGTCTATAGTGATCATTTTCTTCGTCATCTTCACCATCCTTTTCGAATGGATTGGCTGTGCATTGGTCAGGTTGTGTATTCCTTTCAAACTCATCAGTACGTTCTGTGCCGGCGTCATCATTGGCATTAGGCATTTCAATTATAGGCTTGTAATGGCCATGCTTAATATCATAGTCCTTCAATCTAGCTTGTACTAACCCTGAGCCTAAATATAACGAATGTGGCATAACGGTAGCACCTAAAATTGCTAAACTTAAATATAAACCATTTCCACCCTCACGTTCACTCATGTCTACCACCTTCTCATTTGGCATAAAGCCTTTTAGGACTTCCAATGTCGAAAAGTTAATACCGTCTTCGTGAGACACTTGGTATAATTCAATCGCAAAACAAATTACTGTTGCCGCTACTAAAACAGAAACAAACAATTCAAAAATCCTCACAAACAAAAGTGGGCCATTAGGTCTATATGCCATTAACACAATCAACACATCAATGACTGTCACAATTACCCCCGCAATTAACGGCAAATTGAATAAGATGTTTAATGCAATCGCTGTCCCCACAACTTCTGCTAAGTCCGTAGCAATAATAGCAAGTTCTGCTAGGCAATAAATGAAGATATTAACTTTAAATGATAAATTTGCTTTACAATTCGCTGCTAAGTCTAAGCCTGTTACCGCGCCCAACTTGGCTGACAATATTTGTAAAAAGATCGCCAAACAGTTCGAAAGCAATATCAGGAAAAGCAATTTGTACTTGTAAGCTGATCCAGCAGCTACAGCAGTCGAGTAATTTCCTGGGTCCATATACGCCACAGAAACCATTAACCCTGGCCCAATAAATTTGGAGTATTTTTTCAAAATTGAACATGTCTTGTCAAATAGGCCTTTTATACTGCCACTGCCTGTGGCCATGGCATTCATTATCATAATCTCGATATATTCCTTGCACGATGTACACTATTATAGAAGTGCTGTTTTTCAAGATGGTATTGTACACTTATGCCACTTTTATTATTTTTATATGAATAAATCCTTAACCTGACTTGTTAATCTAGTACACTACCTCTGTTGTATTAATTATCCAATACTAAATATACAAAATTAGTATTTTATCCACAATAACGGTATCCACTATAGTGATATTACTTGAAATTAAAATTTTCCATGTATATATACGTATATATAAATAATATGGTTAATCAATTTATTAGAGAAGCTGGTCTATATTTTTATTAGATGGAGCGTGTTTTTTCCGTATAATGGAAAAAATCAAAAAATTATCTCCCGGAAACCCTCGTGTGTGCGGCCTCAATGCTTTCAAACTTTTCCGCAATTCTCCGCGATGAAATCGATGGACATTTTAAATGTCGTTTCGCGGATATGTCGCACCCGTCGGACATAATACACCGGTATTGCGTACGTGAACAGAGTTATAGTCAGACTTACAAAGAAGAAGCTAGACTAGCCGTATCAAATATAGTTAACGGATAGGAAATATGCTTAGAGGTAGTACATTAAGACCAATTATTCGTAGTAATGTCAATAAATACATGAAATCAGGCTTTCATAGCAGCATTAAATTGAATGCTGGGTCAGTTTTTAAAATGCCTGCAATGTCACCTACGATGACGGAAGGAGGAATCGTATCTTGGAAATTCAAGTCGGGAGACGAGTTTGCAGCAGGGGATGTGTTATTGGAGGTTGAGACCGATAAGGCCACCATTGATGTCGAAGCGCAGGATGACGGGATTATGTGGGAGATTTTGCAGAATGATGGATCAAGCGGAGTGGCAGTTGGGAAGCCAATTGCGTTATTGGCAGAACAAGGAGATGACTTGTCTAGCTTAGAAAAACCATCCTTGGAGTCTGAAACCCCGAAGGCGAAGGAATCGCCAAAGGAGGGTGCCAAGGAGCAACCAAAAGAACAACCAAAAGAACAACCAAAAGAACAACGAAAAGAACCAAGAAAACAGCAAGACAAACAACAAGAAAAGCCAATGAAAAGCGAAGATGGCGCTGATTCGAAGGAGTTATTCAGAAGTGCTAATCCAAACCAAAAGCTTTCTCCTTCTGTGGAATTGTTATTGCACCATCATAATATTACGTTTGATGACGCTATTTCTAAGATACCAGCGTCGGGTCCTAAGGGTAGATTATTAAGAGGAGATGTTTTAGCGTATGTCGGAGATATAAAGAAGGATTCGGTAGCCAATATTGCTAAATACATCAAATCTAGAGAGCAATTAGATTTATCGAATATCCAGTTAGCAGAACCAAAATCAAGGAGTGCTGGTAAGCCAGAAAACACGGAAGTTGAAAAACCATCGAACATTTTAACTGTTGAAGTAACATCGGAATTCGCTGAGGATATTTCTAAAGATAAGTTTAAATATGCATTCGAAAAGTCGATTAAGTCAGCCATAAACAAAACCTATGCACATAGGTTTCCACAATATTCATCTTCACCTTCGCCTTCGTCTTTAGCTAAATCAGACTTATTTGACGACTTGTTAGCCCCATCGGTTACCAAGAATAGATTTGAAGTTTACGATATTAACTATACTTTCTTTAGATCTCCAGTATCACCACCGTCATCTGATGCCACTGCTGATAGATTTGACGAAATTTTGGGTTTGTCTCCGCCATCGTTTTCAAGTTCATGTCTGTCAGAGGATGGCATGCATAACGTTACTGTTGAATTCATGATCAAATACAATGAATCTTTAACTGACTCAAAAGAATTTGTTGACTACTTTGAAGATTCCTTACTCTCACAAATTCCTAGTAGAAGGCTTAAAATTACAAACTAATTACAAACTAATTAAATAATACATATGATATCATAATGTATAAATCATAGACTTAACTTTCGTTATCGAATTAATCTAAACCTAGGAACCTGCACACAATTCTCATCTTTTTTTTTTTTATTCTTCGGGGTTTTTTTTTTCAATTTTTTTTATCTCTTGTTGCAAATAGAGAAGTGGTTTGGCTTATTCGATCGAGTTTAAAGCCAAACTAACGTATAAATATATAAGCTTTGCTTTATACTTAGACTAGATCTTTTTTATACATTAGAAAGATATGGGCCAAATGTATCTTCCCTTCCCCAATTATAATAATACGAATAATACAAATAATACAAATAATACAAATAATACAAATAATACAAATAATACAAATAATACAAATAATACAAATAATACAAATAATACAAATAATACGAATACCGAGAGGGATGCTAATAATACTGATGATAATAACGGTATCAATGGCTCCTATAGAACAAAAATAATTTCAGGCCCATTAACATCAGGGGAATCTCATGCTTATTCTCATTATAATGGCCATATGCTCACATCCCCGTCCGTTTCGTCAATACCTTCTATGGGGCATAGTATACATGTTCCACCATTAGATATACCACAACAAATATTACAGCCAAAATCAAATCATGTGGAGCAATACGTTCAAGAAAATCTCCACGGTGTACAGCATCTGCATCGACAACTTCCACAGTACCAGCAACACACGCAACACACGCAGCATCAACAACATCCACAGCATCAACAACATCCACAGCATCAGCACCATAACTACCCTGTAACAGTACAAGGACAAGTTCCGCTTCACGGACAGTTATATAAAAATAATAATAGTCAACACTTACAGATACTACATGACTCTAAGAAGAAAAGAGGTCGCCCAAAAAAATTGATTCTTGATCCTATTACAAATCAATACATTGATTCAACTCATCCTCATTTCAAACAACTAAATAAGTTGGTCAAGTCATCATCTGCAATTTTATCCGCACATCCAATACTTTCGCACGCAACGCTGTCATCAGATATCGAAGGTAACATAACAAAATTATACGATCAACCAACTTATTTGCGTACATTGGAGGATAATGCCGTTCAGCAACTTCTCCAAAAGAAGGACAAAAGAGGTAGACCGCGTAAATTTCCGATAGAACAAACCGGTCTCACTATTAAAGGTATACGGGTCAACGGGACGGTTAAACAACGAAAGAGAAAAAATGTTGAATTATTTCATTCAAACGATCAGCTCATTACTAAAAGAGAACGGGGAAGGCCGAAAAAAGCGCTTTCATCGACTTCATTAAGCTCTGATTCAAGTTCCTCTTTGCTGACTTCCATGCCAATGCATCTATCAAATTCAGAAACAAACAATAGCCAACAGTCTACTTACAGCGGACCACAATTCCAGCAACAACCGATTGATAATATTCAATTCAGTGGATCTATTCCCGGAAAGAACGTTAATCCATTCACTGAACAGAAATCTATGTATAATTTAGGTAATTAATTGTATTATTAGACTTCATTATTTTAATTTATCGTATATGAGTGTCGTCTTGTATATCAATTATACAAAGAAATATTCTGCGAATTGATCTAAATTTTGCAACAATTAATTTTATTATTGCAATACTTTTGCGACTCAAAAACTCATACCAATTGACACTCAACATAAAATATTAGGAATACATAGGTTCTTTTAGACATATATTCAAATTTAAAGAAAAATGGTAATTTTAGACAAATTAAATTATTATTATTTGACAGATTAATCATATTCATCTGTAAAATTTTGTTTAAATAACTACGTATCAACCTAAGCAATCACCGACACTTTCCTCAATATGTAGGATAAAATAGATATATATATTCCTGATAATAATAATACGGGATAAAATTTATGCTTGGTAGGCCACCAAGAACAATATTACGCTGGTGCTTCCAGCTAAAACTGAAGGAGGTTCTTTTCAGCTCAGTCCACTCTAAATATTCAAAATAGATCATTACTATCAGATTTACATTTAATAGATATCAGCTAATTAAGCGCCGTGGCGCAGTGGAAGCGCGCAGGGCTCATAACCCTGATGTCCCCGGATCGAAACCGGGCGGCGCTATTTTTTACATTTCTACTGAGACTATTTTTCCTCCGTCCTTTCTAATAATATGAATTACAAAACTGACATGTATTGACATTAAATGCAGAGACAGGAGAGAAAATATACACTGTATATATAATTGTAAGACACATCATTTCTTCTTATTCTTTTTATTATTTTTCTTACTTTTCTTTTTCTTTTTTGTCTTGCTTGCCTTTAAATTGTTAGATTCGCTTGGCTTCGGTTTTGTAAGTTCTCTGGACGAATCACTTCCCTCATCTGAAACTTCCTTCGTATCGTCTTTGTTAATTCCTTCTCTAGCACGTGTTCCATTCTCTGTTCGAACATGGATTTCAGATTCATTCTCATGATTGATTAATGGCGATCTTTCCGTGTCAAGTTCGTCATCAGGACTGGTAATATTCTGTTCATAAAGTCTCTCCCTTAAATCCATTACTTCTTCTGGATCGTCGGTAATTTGAGATGAACGATGCTCATCTGTGACTTTTGGTTCGCCTTGAACCTCTTCAAGGTCCTGTTTCTCATCATTTGCAGCAGTTTTCGTTTGTTTCTGAGATTTTGATGATGAGCCCACCTTGAACAAATCTTTCGATGATCTTCCGAAGAAATCTAATTCGTCCACGGGGTATCTTGGGGGGAGTTCTTCTCCCATTTCAAGAAGTTTATCTCCTTCGGTGGTATTTGAATTACCATATTCAGGGAGAGAAGCCAAGCCTTGCTCCCCTCTAATTTTTTTAAAATCACTATTTGAAACGAATCCATATTTCCTGACATTCGCTTCAATCCATACAAATCCTAATTGACCTAAGTTTACTTGAAATTTGGCATTTGTCAGAAAGCAACCTACGGCAGGATACAAATCTATAAAGCATCCTTTCATAACATCCATAACTTTCTTACCATTACGGGTTATAAATAACGTACCAGTACTGACCACATAACCAAAACCGACTATATCAGATTGTTGCAACAGTGGCAAAACCAATGCATTATATTCACTATTGTCACCCTTATGTTGTTGTAAAGGTGTTGGAAAAGGTTTGTTGATTTTCAAGTTACCAGTTGATTCGTATGCAATCGAGAAGCTATTATAACCAGGTAAACGGAAATCACTTGGATACGGTTTTGTTACTAAGCCAATTGCAAAATGTCCATTGGGATTTTCTCTATTATTTTGAAATTCAAAGACCTTAACCTCAAAGTAAACTGTATCCGAATATGATCTGTTTTTAACTGGTAAGCTGTAATTCAATATAGAAGTTGCTGTCGAATATGGCGTATCATTATTATGAAAATGGATTTCTGTTCTATCTGCAACTATATAACGACCATGCAATATATCAGCTTCTTGTTCGAATTCAAATGCATTGATACCACGTTCTTTAAGCAAAAGGTCATCTTCGTTAGAATATGACTTTCCTCTCGTATTGTGAAAATTTGGAGGGTTAGTCTTAGTAAATTCCTCACCTCTTAAATAGGATGCTTGCTCTTCAGGAGATAAATGTGTAAAATCATACTCTGAAGCCAAATGATTCAATGTTTCTTCGTCGTTCAAGAATTCACGAGGAACTTCTGAACCTAATATTTCAGACCCAATAAAGCTATATTCATTTCTTTCTGAATTACTGAAGATTATCCTGTATGCACTATAGAATATTAAAAGAAAAAAGCAAGCCGAAATGACAATAAATACAGAATGAACATTAGCAGGATCCATCTTGTGCAAAATGCGATTATACCAATTTAATTTGATAGTAAAGGATTAGCAATTGTAAAATTATATAAACTTGTATAACAAGACTCCAAGGTACTTACGTTCTTTATCAAATATCGCAAAATTTATTTTTCGGTCACAAAGGGAGACACCGTCAATTTCTTCGTCTATTATTCCTCCAGCTATATAGTGGGATTAGTATTACATATAAATATTTACAAATACTATATAGCTATCTTTTTTCGTTCGACTTACTATTTTTCATCAATGATCGTGAGCCATCTTTGATCATAGGGCAATAGTGTTTATCTAGTAAGACATTTTCCCATAAAGTTGCAGCACCACTATTACATCTTTCTAATTCTACTTCTCTGTTTGGTCTTTCTATACCCAATATATATGTGCCTTCACCACTGATTCTTTCTTCGGTGTTCCATAAGCCTTTCAAACTATCACCATATCTGCTCATTAGTTTACCAATAAATTTTAATGATGCAAGAGACGTCTTTTCTGGAGTTTGTAAAATTGATATGTATAATCTTTTCGTAAATGTGCTGGCTCTAGGCAAAGTGCCATTCCTCGAACGAAAGAAGACAAAATCCAAGCAACGCAATAATAACTCAGACTTTGTTGAAACATTAACTGACGGTTTTTCTGCAATAGTAGAAGCTTGCAAAGGATCGGCCAATCTTAAAGATTTATGAGAAAATTCTAGATCACAGTCAATAGCCATATCACATACGATGTTGTGTAGGCATGACACAAATTTCGATAGATCAATTGTCATTGGTAATTTACCTGTAGATGAGTGGTTTGTGACCAACGTAAATGATGTCGCAATACATAATAAAACGGTCCTGATTTGCTTTCCATCATACATCCCACCGCATTCCTCACTTAAGTCGATATCATTTGAAAGTGAATGCTCATTCATTATGTCAGTCATTGTTTCTCGTAATACTTCTAAGAAATCTCCCAATAAATCAAAGTTTGCCATCTGACCGAAACGTGCTAAACCTTCTAATACGGATGCCATAAGCTCACTAGCGCTGTTGTTTGGAGTAGACGATGTATGTGAGCCCGCCTTTAATATTTCTAAATACAAAGTTAATAACATTTTCAACACTTGTGATTGGTACTTCTCACGTTCCTCGATGGTTATAGTTTGCTCCGCTTTACGCATCTCTTCTTCTATTTCTTTTCTTTCTTTCCTTGCTTTTCTTTCTTTCTTGGACAAATGAACTCTATCTTTTTTCTTTAATTTTTGCTTTGTATCGTCACTCTTGTTATTATTAGGATCATAATCTTCGAGAAGAGATAACGATAAGAAAATGTTTATAACGGATTCATCAACCCTAAACTTTTTATCCCTAACTGAATGACATAAAATTCTTACTACCTCAAACGAAATATCTCCATTTTCTTCGTCATCCTTTAATAATGTTTCTAACACTCTCAAACATTTAGTAAAAATATTCAAGTCTTCTTCATTACTCGGCTTTCGATTAAGACGACGCGAAACAATTGATATAATTTCGCTTCTGCAATTAAAATGACGTAACGAGGATAGGCATAACTCACATGCGGCCTTAGCCGCCAATTGGCCCTTTTTAATCTGTTCTGAAGTAATTTTCTTATTGTTTTGTGAATTCAGAAGTGAAACTTTAGCTAATTTTGCTAAATTATCAACGTATAAAGTATAATTACTTATCAAAGACTGTTCAAATTGACGCAAACGAGCTACTTCTTTACTTACCTTCTCCCTTTTTTCTGTATCTGTTAAAGGCCTGATCTTATAGGTTGGAGCTAATGATTTAAATACGGGGATTAATGCCATCATAGATAATTGGCATGTAACTATATTTCGAGATCCTGACATTTTTCTCAATCTTGTAAGACACAGAATATTTTCCTCTGGATCTTCAATTAATTTCGATGCCAAATCTGCAACTTCCTCTTTGATTTTGTTAAGTCTTTCTTGTGGCGATAAATCGGCATCTTCTTCTTCTTCTTCTAATACTTCGCTATCCTCAGGCTCCTTATTTTCCACTGATAATTCATTCATATCACGCTCTTCGGGCTTAATTTCCTCTTCGTCCTCCACCATCTCTCTTACAACTCTTTCAATCCTACCATCTGCCATCTTTATTGGTAATCCCTCGATAACTGCATTATCATATTTTCTGTTTCTTGGTTTCAATTCATAATCTTGTTCTTCATTATCCCAGTCTCTCACTTGGCCATTTTCTGGTGAATCTTGGTTATTGGAAAACAAACCAGTCGAAAGTTGCGCATCCTGTTGCTGTTTTATCTTCTTTCTCTTCGATTCAACTTCCTTACTTTGCTTTCTTTTACCCATACTTTAATATCGTTAATATAATGAATCACTTTAAATTGCTAGCTTCTTAAAAAAATTAGTACCTCATCGCGACATTTTGCGATTATTATCGAAACACTTTCATTTGATAAAATAAGTGTCGTATACCGGTACGGTCGTACAGAATGTAACCGACTGAAATTTTTCGGGCGCTCTGGCTAATTTTTTTTTTGTCCGTGTTTTTTTTTTCAAGGAAAAGGTTCATCTGGTGTTGTTTCACTTTTTAAAGTTGGAGTTGGTAATAAGCCTATCTAAAGAAGATGAGCACTAATTCGACGTCTGATATTTTTGACAACTTATCTGGCTCCCTTGGGGACACAAGCATCTTTATTCAAAAAGCTACAGCTATTTACGATAATATGTCTTGGTTACAATTGATTACTACTGCAATTGTTTTAATCTTGTCATACGATCAAATTATGTATCAAATTAGAAAAGGCAGTATTGTTGGTCCTCGTCTAAAGATATGGCCAATCATCGGACCATTTTTGGAATCTTTGGAGCCTAAATTTGAAGAATATAAAGCCAAGTGGGACTCCGGCCCCTTATCATGTGTATCGATCTTCCACAAATTTGTTATTATTGCATCCTCGAGGGATTTGGCCAGAAAGATTTTGGGTTCTCCTAAATACGTTAAACCTTGTGTGGTCGACGTTGCAGTTAAAATTTTAAGGCCTAGTAACTGGGTCTTCTTGGATGGTAAAGCACATGTTGATTACCGTAAATCTTTAAACGGTTTATTTAGTCAAAAGGCGTTGGAAATTTATATTCCGGTTCAAGAAAAGTATATGGATATCTATTTTGACAAGTTCGTTAAATTGGATGGTCCAAAGGAATTTTTCCCAGAGTTTAGAGAATTGTTGTGTGCACTTTCATTAAGGACTTTTTGTGGGGATTATATTACTGAAGAACAAATTACCCTAATTACTGACAATTATTTCCGCATTACTGCTGCATTGGAATTGGTTAACTTCCCTATTATTTTACCCTATACTAAGACATGGTATGGTAAAAAAATTGCAGATGATACTATGAAAATTTTCGAGGGTTGCGCCGGTATGTCCAAAAAACATATAAACGAACAGAATGGTAAACCAGGATGTGTTGTAGATGAATGGATTTATTTGATGAAGGATGCCAGAGAAAAGCACTCAGATGACCCAGAATCTAAATTATTAGTTCGTGAATTTTCGGATAGAGAAATATCTGAGGTTATTTTCACATTCCTTTTTGCCTCGCAGGATGCCTCTTCATCGTTGGCTTGTTGGTTATTCCAAATTGTGGCCGACCGTCCAGATATTGCGACAAAAATCAGAGAAGAGCAATTAAGAGTTCGTGATCAAGATCCATCAAAATCATTGAATTTGGACTTAATTAATGAAATGACATACACAAATAATGTAGTTAAGGAATCATTACGTTATCGTCCTCCAGTCTTAATGGTTCCTTATGTTGTTAAGAAGAGTTTCCCTGTTACTGATACATATACTGCACCTAAGGGTTCCATGATCATTCCAACGTTATATCCTGCATTACATGACCCAGAAGTCTACGAAGATCCTGATAGCTTTATTCCAGAAAGATGGGAAAATGCAACTGGTGATATGTTTAAACGTAACTGGTTAGTTTTTGGTACTGGTCCACATGTTTGCTTAGGTAAAAATTATGTCTTGATGTTATTCACGAGTATGTTGGGTAAATTTGTAATGAATGCCGATATAATTCACCATGCTACACCTTTATCAGAAGAAATCAAGGTTTTTGCTACAATATTCCCTAAGGATGATTTAATTTTAGAATGGAATAAAAGAGACCCACTTCAAGTCTAGAATAATACATATATACTGAACCTTTTTTGATTTCTTTGTTGTCTTTGTTTTGTTTCATCTTGATTTCAAAACTATATTGTTGGTATATTTAATACTTCTTCAATTCAAATGATTTAATATATGCTTTGTATAATATTCCTATTTTCAATATTTTCTTATATTTGAGCCTTTTTTAATACCTATAAAGATTATATCACTATAAAGATGAAACACTTCTCAACGAGTTCTTTAAGCGTCATAAGAAGAGGCAGAAACATTGCCACCCTTACCAGTCCAGTTAACATGAATCCATTGGTCCTTCTTTAAGAAATCATTTTCTTCACCAGGTAAAACTTGGAAAGTGTGAGCACCAAAGTAATCTCTTTGCGCTTGTAATAAGTTAGCTGGTAATTTCGCAGATCTGTAACCATCGTAGAATGATAAAGCGGTGCTAAAAGCAGGAACTGGAACACCAAATTCAACAGCTTTACCAACAGTTGATCTCCAACCCTTTTGCGCATTCTTAATAGCATCATTGAAGAATGGGTGGAATAACAAATTTTCTAAGTCTGGGTTTTCACGATAAGCCCCAGTAATTTCACCTAAGAAAACAGATCTGATAATACAACCACCTCTCCACATTAAAGCAATGGCTGGGTTGTTTAGTTTCCAACCATATTCTTTAGCAGCTTCTCTAATCAACATGAAACCCTGTGCATAAGAGATGATCTTTGAAGCATATAAAGCTTGTTCTAAATCATCAACGAATTTTTGCTTATCTTGAACTGGAGATTCATCGCCCTCAACAGATGGACCAGCTAATGAATTCGAGGCTCTAACTCTTTCATCCTTTAAGGCTGATAAACAACGAGAGAAAACCGCTTCACCAATTAACGTGACAGGCATACCTAAATCTAAAGCATTGATAGCAGTCCATTTACCGGTACCCTTCTGACCAGCAGTATCCAAAATCTTTTCCAACAATGGCTTACCATCAATTGGGTCATTGAAGTATAAGATATCTCTAGTAATTTCAATCAAGAAAGAGTCTAAAACTCCTTTGTTCCATTTAGCGAAAACATCACCAATTTCTTTGTTAGAAAATTTACCAACCCTCTTTAATAAATCATAAGCTTCACAAATCAATTGCATATCACCATATTCAATACCATTGTGGACCATTTTAACGTAATGACCAGCACCTGCATCACCGACCCAGTCACAACATGGTTCACCATCGGACTTCGCAGCAATACTTTGGAAAATTTCCTTAATATGCGGCCAAGCATCCTTGTGACCACCTGGCATTAAAGATGGGCCATATCTAGCACCTTCCTCGCCACCAGACACACCGGAACCAACGAATAAGATACCCTTACCATTTAATTCTTCATAACGACGGTTAGAATCTGGGAAATGAGAATTACCACCGTCAATGATGATATCTCCCTTTTCTAAGTGAGGTAATAATTGTTCAATAAAAGCATCGACTGGTTTACCAGCCTTGACTAATAAGATGATTCTTCTTGGTCTCTTTAAATTGGCACACAATTCTTCAATTGAACGAGCACCAATAACTGACTTACCCTTAGCTTCGTTGTCTAAGAAATTGTCGACCTTTGCGACAGTTCTGTTGTAAGCAACAACAGTATAACCATTGTCAGCAGCGTTTAAGATCAAGTTTTGACCCATAACGGCTAAACCAATTAAACCAATATCACCACTACATAATTGTTAGTAAGCTTCTCGATCATATAAGTGGGCGAAAACAATCAGATCCTGGTAGTCAAATCAATTATAGCACTTTTCATTAGCTCAGTTTGATTCTTCGTTTAATTCAATGACCCCTATCAGGTTGTTCAATAGCCCATGTACTGTCACATCTATAAACCAACCTGATAATCGCCACGAACCAAGTAACATTCAATAAAAAAAAAGCACTACACAATTAATGATCATTCAAATTCTACCTCAGATTAAAACATCAGAAATACATACGTTGGAGCAGACATTTTATATTATAACCTTTAAATAATTTATAACAATTGAATACAATTAAAAATGAAGTAAAATAATTATTTCAAAGTAATTAAATATAATTTTTCGGCGTGTTTGCTGTTTGAATCGTCTCGGATATGTGTGTACCGCAATTTTACTAATCTGATTATGACTCAATTAGTAAGTCTTGCGTATAACCGTATATATGTTTATCATTTATGCTATTTAAATGTTTAAAGTTTATGTTCTATTGATATAGTTGACAACAAATAATCACTAATTTCTAAATTAACCTGCTTTCATTAACTGCTTTAGATAAATACTATAAATTAACTTCTGATAACTAGCTACCTACCCCACTGATTAAAAATGTATATTTCTCTATAATCAACGCTATATGACTATTGATCACTAAGAATATTTATTATGTGCCCAATAAAAATATTTTACCTCTATGTTTACACTTCGCAGAGTTTAACAAACAAGTTTCTAGACCATATTGGTTTTGGCATATTTTGTCGCACTATATTAGAATACTAATTCTTTAGACGTCACCGATTAAACAATTTTTTCATACACCATTGGACACGGATGGCGCAATAGTATTATGGAAAATGACGTATTGTATATATCAACTTTTTAGCAGCTAAAATATGCTATATTCACGTGCTATTGTCTGATTTAGTATAATATATTTAGTATATAGCACTGTTCCTTCTGCTTTTCTTAAATTATTCATTATTCAAAGGGTTAATATATACTTACTTCAATCCTTTATTTGAAGATAGAATGCCTATTCCAGTTCCTCACGGTGGTAAATTACAAGACTTGGTCATTCGTGACAGTACTATCAGGTCCGATTTATTTAAAGAAATCGCTGATAAGAAATATAAATCTTTAACTTTAAGTCCTCGACAATTATGTGACTTAGAACTTATCTTGAACGGCGGTTTCTCTCCATTGACTGGATTCTTAAATGAAGAAGATTATAAAAGTGTTGTCAACGATATGAGGTTATCTAGTGTTAAAGATGAAAAAACTGGTAAGGGCTTATTATGGCCGATGCCAATTACTTTGGATGTTGCTCATGAATTTGCGAGCCAAATTTCTGAAAGCGAGAAGATTGTTTTGAAGGACTTAAGAGATAAAAAATCTTTGGCGTTATTGACTGTTGAGACTATTTACAAGCCTAACAAGAAGACCGAAGCTGACAAGGTCTTCAGAGGCGATCCGGAACATCCTGCTAATAAGTATTTATTTGAAACAGCTGAAGAGTTTTATATTGGAGGTTCCATCCAAGGTTTAGATTACCCAGCTCATTACGACTATATTCCATTTCGAAAAACCCCAACTGAATTAAGAGAAGAGTTCTCAAAATTAGGATGGGATCAACAGAAGGTTGTTGCGTTCCAAACTAGAAATCCAATGCACAGAGCTCACAGAGAATTAACGGTTCGTGCGGCTAAGGATCTCGGTGATGATGGTCATATCTTAATCCATCCTGTTGTTGGCTTGACAAAGCCAGGCGACATCGATCATCATACCAGGGTCAAGGTTTATCAACAGATCTTAAAGAAATATCCAGATGGATTAGCAAGCTTATCGTTATTACCATTAGCTATGAGAATGGGTGGTGACCGTGAAGCTATGTGGCATAGTTTAATTCGTATGAACTATGGTGTCGATCACTTTATTGTTGGTAGAGACCACGCTGGTCCTGGTAAGAACTCCAAGGGTGCTGATTTCTACGGTCCATATGACGCACAAGACTTATTATCGAAGTACAAGGATGAATTGGAACCAAAAATCAAAGTCGTTCCTTTCAGAATGGTTACTTACTTACCGGAGGAAGATAGATATGCACCAATTGACACTATTGACATTTCTAAAGTAAAGACTGCCAATATCTCTGGCACTGAATTAAGACAACGTTTAAGGGATGGTACTGAGATTCCAGAGTGGTTTTCTTATCCTGAAGTAGTTAAAATCTTGAGACAAAGTAATCCTCCAAGATTTAAACAAGGTTTCGCGATTTTAATTGACTCTACAAACTCAACGCAAGGTGAGTTCTTATCGTTTGCTTTACAATCCACCTTGAATCAATTTTCAGGTGAACGTCGTATTACTAGATTATCTGACGAGCAAGCTGATCCATTCATCATTGATGAATTAGTTAAAGCTGGATCAGGTGTTATCATTTCAACAAAATCAAACCAGTCTGATATTATTAAGGCTGTCGGAAGTGGTAATTCTATTATTGTCAATGTCAACGGCGAACAAAATACTGAGCACGGTGTATTCTCATTGAATAAAAAAGGTGATGACTTTGATTTAGCCTCAGTTATCAGCGAAATAATCGAATATTTAATCTCTCAAGGATTTTACAAACAACTTTAGATATAGATTCATATACTTTCTAATAGAAGCATTCTGGTGTATAAATTAAAATTCTAAATTTATTAATAGATGTTTATATTTATCATGTAAGCGTGGTTTTTATTATTTATTTTCAACAGAATTTTAATACAGCTTTTGCATATACAATATTGACAATTCTCGCAAGTCCAACTTCTAGGCTAATGATTATTCAAATGTGGTTGTTATTGAAAATTTTCATATGGTTGTAAAAAGTCTCAATTTTTGCGTATACTTATAGATTAATTTCTATAGTAATCCTAATAATTATTTCACTTTACTGACATGAAACTTAACAATCCATGGACAACAATAAATTCTCTTTGTGAATATAAACAGAAATGTAAAGTGTCTGTAAAGCTTATTTAGAGTAAGTAAATTATATATTATAATTGTAATTTAAGTGTTTGAAACCTAAGTGATTGAAACTGAACTGAGATGAACTGTGTCTTGGATAATTTACTTCAACGGAGTCGGCGTCAGTATTATAATCAGTTTGCTCGTCATACTTCGTTCTCTTTGAAAATTTAGTTTCATCACCAGACGATACCTCCGATCTTCTATTCATTTTTCTTTCCATCATGGTAATAGCCTTACGACGTTGCGTTGGCTTATCAATATAGTCCTCATCATCCGAATATCTCCTACTCTTACGCAATCGTTCTTCAGGCATAGTAATAGCCTTACGACGTTGTATTGGCTTATCAACATAATCTTCATCGTTGGGATTGTCTGATTCTTCCCCTGGACCAAAATCTTCTTGAGAATCGGTAATATATTCAATACGTGGATGGGGCTGTGATTCCATGTCAGAGGACAGTGGAACTGGCTCTTCCACAGTTGTAGGTGAAACAGGCGAGGATAAGCGAGAGGATGCTGCATTGTCAATCGCAGGAGGAGGATCAGCAGAGTGCTCAGTAGTACGAGGCGTCCAGGGACGAGCAATATCGTCGAGGTCAGACATCTGGACATCCAGCTCGGACAGGAGCATATCGACATCAGCATCAGGTAGCTCAAGAGTAGCCTGAATACCAGGAGGCGAGGAGAACGACGACGACGACGACGAGGTCGAGACAGTAGTAATATTCCGTGGAATATTCAGCATAGTGTGGA